>JAXCMG010000055.1:4869347-4968714 GCA_034642415.1 Podarcis siculus | reverse complement strand
CTCACAACTACTGCTGCCAATGTACAATATTGAGATGATGACGCTCACCTAACTTACATGGTTGTTGCAAGCACACAACTCTGAGAAACATAGAAAGAATGAGTAGATTGCATGCCTTTCTACCTCATTTCCCCTGGTTCACTCAAGGTAAGTCAAGAAAAGAGCCTTGTTCGAAACTCTGGAGAGCTACAACCAGTCTGTGTAGACCAGGAATGAAGGAACATCTGAGACCTTCCAGATGCTGATGAACTCCAACATCCATCAGCTCTGGATGGCAGGGCCAAGGGCCAAGGATGATGGGAGTTGTAGACCAGCAACTCCTGAAGAAGCAAAGATGTTCCCAAGCCATGGCATAGACAATTGTGAACTTGACCCCATGGAAAAGGCATCTTCCTCAAAATCTAACTCTCTAAAGTTCAGAGACACGGTTAAAGTTAAGGGACACGGGTGGCGCTGTGGGTTAAAGCCTCAGCACCTAGGACTTGCCGATCGAAAGGTCGGCGGTTCAAATCCCCGCGGCGGGGTGCGCTCCCGTCGCTCGGTCCCAGCGCCTGCCAACCTAGCAGTTCGAAAGCACCTTCGGGTGCAAGTAGATAAATAGGGACCGCTTACTAGCGGGAAGGTAAACGGCGTTTCCGTGTGCTGCGCTGGCTCGCCAGATGCAGCTTGTCACGCTGGCCACGTGACCCGGAAGTGTCTGCGGACAGCGCTGGCTCCCGGCCTATAGAGTGAGATGAGCGCACAACCCTAGAGTCTGGCAAGACTGGCCCGTACGGGCAGGGGTACCTTTACTTTTTTAAAGTTCAGAAAGCAGAAGCAGTTCTAGGTTCAAAGAAAGAGATGGAGAGCATGCAGTTCATATGGAAGAGGCAAGAAAAGATGTGAAATTCTCTCACTTACCAAGTTCTCAGTGAAATATTCAGGCTGAGAGGAGCTGATGGAGGAATCGCGACTCAAAGGTCCTTTTATACTGTGCAAGGAGAGCAAGTCCCTCCCTTGAAGCCTAAAATGTCTACAGGTGTTCTGCCTAACAAAGTGCCTACTAATTAATCCAACCTGTTTTTATGCAGCCCTTCCTTACCTGACGTGTGTTTATTATCTTCATATTATACACTGCCAATCCTCTTTCATCTTCTAGCTGTTAATACCTGTGATTATTTAGTGCACTTTAAAAAAATGTTATTTTTCTCCTTTTCATAGACACAGGAATTTTTTCCAGCTGGAATCTGCCAGAATTCAGTTCTGGCAACTCTCAGGTGGACCCCATTGCCAATATAAGGTAAAAGGTAAAGGACCTTTGAATGATTAAGTCCCGTCAAAGAGGACTATGGGGTTGCGGCGCTCATCTCACTTTCAGGCCAAGGGAGCCAGCGTTTGTCCTCAGACAGTTTTCTGGGTCATGCGGCCAGCATTACTAAACTGCTACTGGCGCACGGAGGACCATGATGAGTGCCAGAGTGCACAGAAATTCCGTTTACCTTCCCGCCAGAGCGGTACCTATTTATCTACTTGCACTGGTGTGCTTTCGAACTGCTAGGTTGGCAGGAGCTGGGACCGAGCAATGGTAGCTCACCCTGTCGCAGGGATTTGAACCACCAACCTTCTGATCAGCAAGCCCAAGAGGCTCAGTGGTTTAGACCACAGCACCACCCTTGCCAATATTAGAGAACCTGGGAGGCATTTGTGGTGAGTTCCAGCACCTCTTTTTCTAGGAAAATAGCACTGCATACACCTTTCAAGACTGCAAGCCCCATTCAACTGAATCTTCAAGATGTTTGTACACTACATTTTCTCATTCTGGGACAGTTTCCTTTGCTTTACAGAATTCCTTTTAAACTTTATTTAAAATTCCTACAAATGTTCACTTTAAACAACACCTTCCAAATTCAATTCAAAGGACAAGTGTGATGTTGCAGGGTTCTGTCCTGGGCCCGTTGTTGTTCAACGTCTTTATAAATGACAGGGGTGATGGAATTTGCAGGTGACACCAAACTAGGAGGGAAACTAATGCTGCAGAAGATGTAATTGAGACTCAAGATGACTTTAACAGATTGGAGAACTTAGTGGATCACAAGCTTAGCACCATGGGTAGGCAAACTAAGGCCCAGGGGCCAGATCCGGCCCAGTTGCCTTCTAAATCTGGCCCTCGGACGGTCTGGGAATCAGCATGTTTTTACATGAGTAGAATGTGTACTTTTATTTAAAGGGTTATTTACGGGGCCTGCCTGGTGTTTTTACATGAGCAGGATGTGTGCTTTTATTTAAAATGCATCTCTGGGTTATTTGTGGGGCATAGGAATTCGTTCATATTTTTCCCCAAAAATATAATCCGGCCCCCCACAAAGTCCGAGGGACAGTGGACCGGCCCCCTGCTGAAAAAGTTTGCTGACCCATGCACACCAATCAACAGTGCTATACATCAGCAAAAAAAGCTAATGCTATCAACAGAAGTACAGTGTCCAGATCAAGGGAAGTAATAGTCCCACTCTATTCTGCCTTGGTCAGAGCACACCTGGAATCCTGTGTCCAGTTCTGGGCGCCACAATTTAAGATGGATATTGACAAGCTGGAAGGTGTGCAGAGGAGGGCGACCAAGATGGTTAAGGTCTGGAAACTAAGCCGTACGAGGAATGTTTTGAGGGAGTTGAGTATGTTTAGCCTAGAACACAGACTAAGAGTAGATATGGTAGCCATCTTCAAGTATCTCGAGGGCTGTCACAGGGAGCAAGTTTGTCTTCTCCTGTTCCAGAGGGTAGGGCTTGAACCAATGGCTTCAAGTTACAAGAAAGGAGATTCCAACCGAACATCAGGAAGAACTTTCTTTATTGAAGATTTTCTTGGAAGAACTTTCTGATGGAAAGAGCTGTTCAACTGTGGAACAGTCTCCTTCGAGAGGCTGTAGTCTCCTCTTCCTTGGAGGTTTTTAAGCAGAGCTTAAAAGCATTGTTATAGGTGCTTCAACTGAGATTCCTGCACCACAAGGGATTGGACCACACAACCTTTGGACCTTCCAATTCTAGGATTCTTCGATTCTAGGATTTATGGTCATGGAAGCTTGCAGCAACTTTTGAAAAGAAAAAGAAAATAACAGGGGAAGAGAGATTCTGCCAAACTTTAGATTCATTCTCTAAATCAACGATGATGAAGGCCTGGAGCATGAATGAAGCTTCTTTAGCACCTCCCCTCTCTTTGATTTGGTGAAGCCATAGAATTAAATCTAAATACTCAGGCATGAGACATCTGAGTTGCTAAAATGTCCAGTCACTAGTATTTGCTTTCTTTAATATTAGAGGGTTGGAGTGTCCAATTTTGGGATGAGCTGCTCAGATCTTTATGGCTCCTATTAGATCCTGGCTCCCATGGGAGTCATTAAAGCTGAAGTTATTAAATGAAAAACAGCAGGTGTTCTTACTCAGCCCCAGGCAGCACCTTTTGGTATAAACACCACAACACACTTCCAAATAATAGTCAGGTTGGGTGCTAATTTGTGTCAAACCAACACTACCACTTTGTGATTTAAGAATATGTTTGTGTAAGGTTTTGATGAGGAATGGGTGGTCTTTCACAAGCCATTTACAGATCTCCTAGCATATGCATTACAGCGGCAGCTTGGTTCTAAACTTAATCCATTCCGGAAGTCCGTTCCAAAACCAAAGCGTTTCAAAACCAAGGAGTGCTTTCCCATAGAAAGTAATTCAAAATGGATTAATGTGTTCCAGACTTTTAAATACAACCCCTAAAACAGCAATACAACAAGAATTTTACTATCTAACAAGACTACTGATCCATAAAATGAAAGAAATAATCAATGTAAAAAAATAGGTAAAGAGACCCCCGACCATTAGGTCCAGTCGCAGACGACTCTGGGGTTGCGGTGCTCATCTCACTTTACTGGCTGAGGGAGCCGGCGTTTGTCCGCAGACAGTTTTTCCGGGTCATGTGGCCAGCATGACTAAGCCGCTTCTGGTGAACCAGAGCAGCGCACGGAAATGCCGTTTACCTTCCCGCCGGAGTGGTACCTATTTATCTACTTGCACTTTGATGTGCTTTCGAACTGCTAGGTTGGCAGACGCTGGGACCGAGCAACGGGAGCTCACCCTGTCACGGGGATTCGAACCACCGACCTTCTGATCGGCAAGCCCTAGGCTCTGTGGTTTAGACCACAGCGCCACCCGCGTCCCTTAATAATCAATTTACTGTACTATAAAATAAATAAGACAGTATTGTAGATGATAAAAATTAAAATTACTTTTTTTCTTACCTGCACGGATGATACTCATTGTTTGGATGGGGGGGGGTATCCATTTCTGCAGTCACACAATCAATCAATCAATCAATCAATCAATCAATCTATCTATCTATCTATCAGTAGCTGAACTGGGTTCCACACAGTCACAAAAACAAATTAACCAAAAAAGCCTCAAAAACAAAAATACAAAATAAATAGCAAAAGCAACAGCACCAAACTTAATCCGTTCCAGAAGTCCATTTGACTTCTGAAATGTTGAAAAACCAAGGCTCAGCTTCTGATTGGCGCATGTACCCCAGAAACAATAGCTGACAACAGCACCAGATGTTTGACTTCTGAAAAACGTTCAAAAACCAGAACAATTCATTCCAGGTTTTCCACGTTTGAGAACCAAGGCATTTGAGAACCAAGGTACCACTGTATTTTGCCCTTGTGAGGTTCACCAACTTTTTAGATTGGGGGCAAATTTCCAAACTGGGGAAGCAAACCATCATGGGCATCACAAACATTGCAACCACATGTGCATCACAACTTACTCTATTGCTTAAAGTTGTGGGTCTGTCACCACTTCCATTTGTTCAGTGCTTTCTTACAATTTACATCAGATCAGTAATACTTGTCCAAAATTCTTTTCATTCATATTGTGGCACAAAAATGTGAAAAATCGCTTTTTACCGCTGTATCGGAACAAACAAAAAACTTCTTAAAACTGGTTCTGTACCTCACACTAATATTTTCCAATGCTCTCTCTTTTTGCACTCATAAAGGCATTGTGTTCAAGCGCATATATCTGAGCAAAAGCAGTTTCCCTTTCCAGTGCCAATGTGTGTTGGCTGTGCAAACCCAATGTAAAAGTTGGTAATGACTGGGGAATGTACACCATTAAAATTGCCCCCGCTTCCATGGCTGTTAAGGAGGTTAGGGTCTTGTGCTGCCCGCACAAATCCTCTAGGGACTATGTGGATAGCATTCCTTTAATGTCAGTTAAAGTAAGGCCAATTTTTCAACTTGCGCTTGTTGGACTCTCTGTTGGGGATTCTGGAGACACAACAACATGATATTGTGTGCTTGTGCAAAGAAACACAGACCCTCCAAGTGTCTCTAATTTCCAGGGATGTCCCTGATTTAGAGAAACTGTACAGTGGTACCTCTGGATGCGAACAGGATCCGTTCCGGAGCCTGAAGCATGTTTAACCCGAGGTATGACTGTACTGGCTTCTGATTTGATCCTGGAATGTCCCACTTTTACTTAGGCTGTCCCTATTTTGATAGGAGAAATGTTGGAGGGTATGAAGTTATTCCACCCTCGAGCTCTCTGAAGGCAATCATTCTTTAGTGGGAGAACTGCACCACAAAATTCAGATAAGCATACATTTCAAGGGACGCGGGTGGCACTTTGGGTTAAACCACAGAGCCTAGGACTTGCCGATCAGAAGGTTGGTGGTTCGAATCCCCGCAAGGGGATGAGCTCCCGTTGCTCGGTCCCTGCTCCTGCCAACCTAGCAGTTCGAAAGCACGTCAAAGTGCAAGTAGATAAACAGGTACCACTCCAGCAGGAAGGTAAACGGCGTTTCCGTGCGCTGCTCTGGTTCGCCATAAGCGCCTTAGTCATGCTGGCCACATGACCGGAAGCTGTACACCGGCTCCCTCGGCCAATAAAGCGAGATGAGCACCGCAACCCCAGAGCCGGTCACGACTGGACCTAATGGTCAGGAGTCCCTTTACCTTCACCTTTTATACATTTCAAAGAATGGCTAAGTTTCAATTTTCATATTGTTTTGGAAAGTGTAGATTTGATAGATTCAGTTTTAAATGCATACCAAATCAATTTTCTCCAAACGAAGCATTGTTGCCCAAATGGTCCTGAAGAAAATAGCTATTGTGACCTGCCTTTAAAATTAATGGTCTGCTTCAAGGAAACTAACCTGCTATGTGGTGCTTAGACTTGTAATATTCTTCAATGAAAGGAGAAATTAGGGTGGAATAAGCACACCCAAACTTCTAGGATTATGAAGGGGCAGTGATCACAAACCAAAACAGGGCTGTGATTGGAGCACCTTGACTTATGAGGAATACAGTAAATGATAGTCCTTGTGACCAAAGATGCCTTCTGGCTTCTTTGAAACCTGTATAAAAGCTCTCAGCATTGCTTGACACATCCAACAGCTTCTCTCGCCTCCTCTTGACTTCTCCTCTTCATCAGCTCTCACCGGTAAGTTGGAATTAACTCAACTTTTTTAACAGCTTGTAGATTGTGAGGTGCTTTTTTGCAGTGGTGTTTGTAAAACAAGTTTACTTGCTCTTACACTTCTCAAAATGACCGTCATTTTATGAGGTCCCTCTACCTTCCATAAATGATCAACACCTGCAGCTTCATGGACCAATGAAGCACCAGCTCTTGGGTCCAGTTTGCGCAAGGACAATGTCTCAGCTTTTTCTGTAGATGTACAGTGGTACCTCGGGTTACATACGCTTCAGGTTACAGACTCCGCTAACCCAGAAATAGTACCTCGGGTTAAGAACTTTGCTTCAGGATGAGAGCAGAAATCGGGCTGCAGCAGGAGGCCCCATTAGCTAAAGTGGTGCTTCAGGTTAAGAACAGTTTCAGGTTAAGAACCGACCTCCGGAACAAATTGAGTACTTAACCTGAGGTACCACTGTACTTGCCTGTCTTCCAAGGTGGAGATCTGGGACTGCATCCAACTAAGTCCTGCTCAACATAGACCTGATGAAATGAATGGACTTAAGTTCAATACGGCCCTTGGTTCCAAGGGGTCAACTCTGAGTAAGTCTCACATGCATAGGCGTATTCATTTTTGTTCTTCACATCTCGTCCCAGGCTAACCTTCGACTTCTCCAACATGGTGTCCTGTTGTCTCCCATCTTGTGCCATCTCATGTGGACCCATCTACCCAGTTAGCTCCTGCCAGCCTTGCTGTTCTCCATCCTGCGTCATTCCCTGTGGACCCATCTACCCAGTTAGCAGCTGCCATCAACCCTGCCATCAACCCTGCTCCTATCCATGTGGACCCATCGCTCCACTGTGTATCCAACCTTCCTGCCAGTCTTCCTGTTCTCCATCCTGTGTCTTTCCCTGTGGTCCCATCTACCCAGTTAGCAGCTGCCAACCCTGCTGTTCTCCATCCTGTGTCATTCCAAGTGGGCCCATCTATCCAGCTAGTAGCTGCCATTCTTCCTGCATCCCAATCAGTATCTGCAATCCCTGTGGTTCTCCTTGCTAAAGTGTCAAGGGACAACCCCCCTGGTACACAATCCTGTTGGGAATTGGAAAAAATATGGTACGGATTCATGGCTAAGCTTATGGGTATAGGGTACAGGTGCCAAAAATGCTAAGCTTTCACAGTTCTAGCTGAGGTTGGTTCTGTGCCTGCACAGCATCTTTGAGACTCAGTCCCTGCATTGATGTTCTTTCACCCTTTATTTTCTGGGAAAACCCCTTTGCTAGCTTTAAAGATGGCTCTCTTTAACCAGGGAAGTGTGACACATTGTGGTCGGTTTTCCCTGCCAAAGGAGTTCTGTCTGCATTCCCATTGCAAGTAGTAGATTCAGTTCACCCACTGCCCCCGTCTCTTCATTGTTTTCTATGTGGTATCTTCTTGAAAACTGCAAATGGTCTTGGTCTGTTCACTTCATGCTTGTTTCTCAATAAAGTCTACTCTATGCAAGGAAAGATTTGTCTCCTGGTCTCTTTTAATTCCTTTGTTAAAAAAACTCAGCAACAACAGAGCCTACCAAGTCTGAGAAATAGTTAATGCAGAGGTGTTACTGTACCACAGTTGCATCATCTCTGACTATTGACCATGATGTCTGGGGCTGATGGGAGATGAAGCCCAGCAATACAAGAATAGAGATAACTGCCTAATGCCGAATCAGACCTTGGTCCATGTGACCATGTGACTTGGTCCATCTGACTGCAGCTCTCCAGAAAGTCAGTCTCTCCAAGCTCTGTCTGGAGACCCCAATAATTCAATGTGACATTTTCTGCATACCTGAATAATAATAATAACAACAACAATAATAATAACAATACCCCACCCATCTGGCTGGGTTTCCCAAACCACTCTGGGTGGTTCCCAACAGAATTAAAAGCACAATAGGACATCAAACATTAAAAACTTAGAATCATAGAATAGAATCATAGAATCCTAGAGTTGGAAGAGACCACAAGGCCATCGAGTCCAACCCCCTGCCAAGCAGGAAACACCATCAGGGCACTCCTGACATATGGTTGTCAAGCCTCTGCTTAAAGACCTCCAAAGAAGGAGACTCCACCACACTCCTTGGCAGCAAATTCCACTGTCAAACAGCTCTTACTGTCAGGAAGTTCTTCCTAATGTTTAGGTGGAATCTTCTTTCTTGTAGTTTGGATCCATTGCTCCACATCCGCTTCTCTGGAGCAGCAGAAAACAACCTTTATCCCTCCTCTATGTGACATCCTTTTATATATTTGAACATGGCTATCATATCACCCCTTAACCTCCTCTTCTCCAGGCTAAACATGCCCAGCTCCCTTAGCCGTTCCTTGTAAGGCATCGTTTCCAGGCCTTTGACCATTTTGGTTGCCCTCCTCTGGACACGTTCCAGTTTGTCAGTGTCCTTCTTGAACTGTGGTGCCCAGAACTGGACACAGTACTCCAGGTGAGGTCTGACCAGAGCAGAATACAGGGGCACTATTACTTCCCTTGATCTAGATGCTATACTTCCCTAAACATGCTCTATCATTGAGCTTCCTCAAAAGGAAGCATCCCATAGTGCTTTACTTACACTCACATTTTTATTTATATATATAAAAAAACACATTAAAATAAAATAATCCCAATTACATCATCAGGGATAGGTGGACTTTTCCTGCATAAATGGCACATATTTGAAAATGTCGATTTAATATTCTGTTTCCTTTGAAGGCAAGAGTGGTTTCAACCTGCCAGATTGTAGGCAGATACTTTTTCTTTCATTCTACCCACCCCAGAACTGGACCGTGAAGGCACGGTCACGTCTTTTAAAAGGAATGGAGACTGCTCATTTTCAGAATGATTGCAGCAATGGGTACAGTAAGGGAACATACTTTATAGGGTTGAGGTGGGGGAAAGTGTCATGGCTGGAAATGGGAAATCTCCATTCATTTCCATAGGGAATGGTATAGCTGAGGCATGTCCAACTCACAAGAGAATGTGATCTACTCCCAGTATATATATATATAAAACCTGCCAGTGATCAACCCATTGTCACTGGAGAGAGGAGGAGAGTGTGTTTTTTAGGGGAGAGTGCCCAGAGTCGTTGAGCCATGATCCCATGATCTACCAGGATCACCCCGGCCATCTACCTGTTGATCACAGCTGACCGGTTGGACAGGTAGATAAATCCCTTTAATTTAATGGGATAAATCCTTCCCCCAAATCCCAGCAGTTTTGTAGGGCCAGGGGGAAATACTCCACGTTGATTAAAAGTCAGACCAGTGCAATATCACCTGCGGGATTTGCAGTCTTTCTACCAGACCCTTGCTAGGCATAAACGCTCCAAAGCAGAACTCAACCAGAAAAGTCTCCTGGAGAGGAAGATAGACGAAAGTGCCTCAGCTAAGTGGAGGTCCCAGGTTTGGTCCATGGAAGGCTTAAGTAGGGCTGGCAGAGAACTCCACCTGGAACTCTGGAGGGCCGCCACCAGTCAGTGTAGGTTAGTTATTTATGTATTTATTTATCACCCACCTTTCACTGTAAGGTCACAGGGTTGGTTACATCATTAAAAAGCAACATTAGAAACAATGGTTGAATGATACTGAGCCAGAAAAACCAAGATTGACTAAGGATCTGGCTCACTATAAGGCAGCGGACAGTTTCCCTACCAACTCTTCAGTCTGTATCAATGCTGCACACAGTACCGAGGCAAAGAAAGCTGAAAAATCTGGACTCCCTCCATCTAATAGTAAACAAAATAGTAGTAATAGTAGTAATAGTAGTAATAGTAATAATAGTACATTCTTATTTACACCCACCCATCTGGCTGGGTTTTAGAAACATTCTAGATGATGATGATGATGATGATGATGATTATGATGTCAGCATTGTTAATGAAGGGACGCGGGTGGCGATGTGGTCTAAACCACAGAGCCTAGGACTTGCTGATCAGAAGGTCAGTGGTTCGAATCCCTGCGACGGGGTGAGCTCCCGTTGCTCGGTCCCTGCTCCTGCCAACCTAGCAATTCAAAAGCACGTCAAAGTGCAAGTAGATAAATAGGTACCACTCCAGCGGGAAGGTAAACGGCGTTTCTGTGCGCTGCTCTGGTTCGCCAGAAGCGGCTTAGTTATGCTGGCCACATGACCCGGAAGCTGTACACCGGCTCCCTCGGCCAGTTAAGCGAGATGAGCATCGCAACCCCAGAGTCCGTCACGACTGGACCTAACGGTCAGGGGTCCCTTTACCCTTTACCTAATGCCAACGAAGGCACATACATCTGTTTGTGTATTAGATTTTGTTTAATGAATAAATATGCTAAATATATTAATGCTGTATTTAACTGCATAATTATTTATACACACACACACAATATATATATATATATTAATGCTGTTTATTCGATAACACTAACCTTAATTTACAATATGGAAATTTATTTCAGTATCAAAGGACCACTGTGTCCCACTTGGTCTGTAAAGTGCTGATTCCTGGGGGCTGAACCCCTCTGAGCCCCCCAGCATTTGTTAGTGGGGTCTGTGCCCCCTCAACGCTCATCTGGGCACGATGCCTGGATGTGATGCTGTTGCGTATGATGCCTGGACGCGGCACGATTGTGTGCAACATCTGGTTTTTGCATGGTCACATGAGCTGGGTATGTGGTGGCTCCCTCCTCCTCCCACTGTTGCTGCTGTGGAGGGGAAGCAGCCCCTGGACCATGGCCGTGGCAGGAGAAGGAGGAGGTGGAGGAGCCACCACCCATGGAAGCCAAGCTGCCACATGACAACTGGATGTTGCATGCGACAGTGTTGCATGACATCGTGACACCACGTGTGATGCCAAGACGCAATGTTGTGATGTCATGATGTCATGCACAGCGTCAACCCCCACAGTATCTTTCTGGAGTCAGTGTGTCTGGTTAGACCTCCCTGTCCTAAGTGCTAGAGGTTGTGATTTGGGCCACATTCCTGGATGGATGGAGCCATGTTGCTGGTCAACCTCCCCAGAAGAGGCATGCTGGAGCCAGAGGTGATAAGTGCGGGCAAGACTAATGCCTGTACTTACTAGTCAGGGGTATAGCAAGGGGGGTGCAGTAGGTGCAGTCCGCCCCGGGTATCTCTACTGAGGGGGTGACAAAATGGCGGATGGTGCTAACAGTGGGGCCTACAGCATGCCTGAGCCATGCGTCTCTGGTGCCCGCAGACTCCACACTGTCCGCCTGCTGCCTCCCTCCCAGCTGTAGGGCAGCTGAGGCCCCATGGCACACCCTGTCCCTATGGGTGTGATGCGCCCCATCCCATCCTTATGGGCACTGCCTGTCCCGCCTCTATGGGCAATTCGCCCCACCCCTGGGCGTGTCGGGGTCTCCGCTCGGCCAAGCTGATAAAGCTCATTTTCTTCCCCCCGAGTCCTTCGGATTCACCTCCTGATGAATGATTAATGACCTGAGCCTTTGATAAGGCTCCAAGGCACGTTCCATTCAGCAGAGTTTCCAGCACAGGAAAGAGACGAGAGGTTAGGGCTACATTGCAAAGAGTTTTATTACCCTAACTACGCAGACAAAAAACACATCCTCTCTTTATGAAAGCAGAGAGCAACTGAAAACAAAGGAACAAAGGAAACAGGAAACCAGTAAACATCACATCCGTCTCCTGCCTCCGTGAGACTTCCAACAGCCTGGAAGGTCTCTGGAATGTAAACAGAGTCCTGTGACTCCAAGCAGCTGCTCAGTGGCAAAACAGAGACTAACAGGGCGTGCCACCCCAGGTGTCCAAGTCAGGTTAAATAGAAGGAGGCAACTTTTTGTGGTTCGCCTCAGTTGCCAACATGTCTCAGGCCAGCCGGGATTTGGGGATGTGTTTGATATTTTCTAAAATATTTTCTAAAATTGGGACTGAAAACAAAATGTTAGTTCACAAACAGGAGAGGGATTCAGCTTCTGCTTGTGGGTTCCCCAGAGTTGTCTTGTGTGCATGAGAAGGTGGCACTGTGGGCTCAACCACTGAGCCTCTTGGGCTCGCTGATCAGGATGTTGGCGGTTCGAATCCCCGTGATGGGGTGAACTTTGGTTTCCGTCATGGTGTCCCGTTGTACCAGAAGCGGTGGCCACATGACCCAGAAAGCTGTCTGTGGACAAATGCCAGCTCTGGCCTGAAAGCAGAGATGAGCGCTGCACCCCATAGTTGAATTCAACTTGACTTAACCATCTAGTGGTCCTTTGCCTTTACCACAATGAGAATAGAATGCTGGACTAGATAAGCTTATGGTCTCATCCTGAAAGGGCTCGTCTTATGTGTCTGAGAAAGAGAAACCCCATAACTTGTTTAAGCCAGCCACTTGGGTTAGATGGATGCACGTAATTGACATTTTATTTATTTTTTAGTACAGACCCTCTGTACATTTTTAGGATGTTAAGATCTGCAACACTTTTGATGCTGCCATGACTATTGCTGAACTCATGCTATCCACCTTTTGCTGGTTTTATGTTGTATTAGCTTTATAAAGTTTTAGAACCTAATCTCAG
The DNA here is from genome assembly GCA_034642415.1 of Podarcis siculus. Taxonomy (NCBI): domain Eukaryota; kingdom Metazoa; phylum Chordata; class Lepidosauria; order Squamata; family Lacertidae; genus Podarcis; species Podarcis siculus. The sequence continues at coordinate 4,955,749 of JAXCMG010000055.1, read as the reverse complement.
TATTTGGTATGTTATGAGCTGCCCAGAAAACATTCATAACTGGGTGACACAGAAGCCTTGAGAAAGAAGGAGAAGGAGAAGGAGGAAGAGAATCAAGGTTCCAACAGGGGGGGAAACCCAATTTATTCCCAATGGCAGGATTTGGGTATTTTTGTGCAGAAAACAGAAAGTGGCATTCTTTGATTCAAGGCAGATTAAAGAAAGTGCTCCTTCATGCAGTGTGTGGTTAAACAATGAAACTCTTTCACACAGGAAGCAGTGATGGTCACCAACTTGGATGGCTTTAGGAGAGGATTGGACAAATTCAAGGAGTCCTGCCTGGAGGTTTCCCACTGGCTAATTTTGGCTTGATTTTGGCTTCTTGTTGGCTGATTTGAGAACGAGTTGCTGGACTGAATGGGCCACTGGCTCTTCTTCTGTTCTTGGATGAATTTAGAAAATAAACCCAGTAGTCAAATATTTCCATGCAATACAGTAGATTTTATTGAAAGAGAAACATGGAGAAAACAGGTTGAATACACTTTCAGTTTCAACAGACCACCAAGCAGAAAAACGAACAGTTGTTGTTTTGCTTTCAATGAATGCACCAGAAAATTGTAAAAAGAACATATAACTAAAGTTTGCTCAAAGCTAAGGAAAATGAGAATAGAATTGGGGTCCTTGTATTTATATGTATTCCCTACCCTTAGCCACTGAAGCCAATTATGACATAGATAGTCTTTGCATGCAGTTAAAATTTAATCATCAAATTAGTCATTGGTCTGATTTTTCTTTCAGGGGGGGCGGGTGGATGCACACAAATTTGCAGCTATATCTTAAACCAAATGAATTACTGGACTTAAACTATGGGTAGTCTCTGAGTAGATCCATTGGAAATAATGGTCTTAGGTTAATCCTGTCCATTAATTTCAATGGGTCTAAGGATACCAAGGGTAGCCATTAGATGGGTGGAACTATGACATGAAAGGAGCTTTGAAAGGATGAGCAATGTTTCTTATATCTAGAGTTGTGAGAATGTATCTATTGTTCTTTTGAAGGGAGGTTCGATTTTTAAAAAAAGTCACCTGGACTCCAGCTGAAGAGAACTGGCATCACAGCCAGAAACGGATTTGTTTCCAGCAAGAAGCAAAATGTTAACACCAGTTATCAAAGGAGTCATAGAAACTAGAGTAGACCTTAGATAGAACTGTGAAAACTCAGCACTTTTGATACCCCTTGTATCCCTTGATAGTCCCACTCAGAGTGAAATCAATGAAAATAATGGACAGGACTTAGGTCCAATATTTTCAATGAGTCTACTCTGAGTTGAACTTCTTTGGATGCAACCCATACGCTTAGCCATGAATCTGTACCATAATATTCAATTTCCGGTGTAATTGTCTACCAGGGAAGCTGCCCCTTGGCATTTTAACAAGGGGGACAGCAAGGAATGCAGGATTGGGCACAGGGCTGGCAGCTGCTAACTGGATAGATGGGTCCGCTTGGAATGACGCAGGATGGGAGGTAGGATTGATGGCAGATGCTCACTTGATGGACAGGTCCACACGGAATGGAGCAGACTGGGACACTGCAGGGTTGGCAGCTGCTAACTGAATAGGTGGGCCCACATGGAACGGCACAGGACTGGACATGGGAAGGCTGGCAGCTGATGATCTGATGGACAGGTCCACACGGAATGGAGCAGGATGGCTGGCAGCTGCTAACTGGATAGGTGGGTCCACAAGGGACAACACAGGATGGGACACTGCAAGACTTGACAACACTGGGCTGGACACACTGTGGCTGGCAGCTGCTTGCTGGATAGATGGGCCCACATGGAACGGCACAGGACTGGACATGTGAAGGCTGGCAACTGATGATCTGATGGACAGGTCCACATGGAATGGAGCAGGATGGCTGGCAGCTGCTAACTGGATAGGTGGGTCCACAAGGAACAACACAGGATGGGACACTGCAAGACTTAACAACACTGGGCTGGACACACTGTGGCTGGCAGCTGCTTACTGGATAGATGGGCCCACATGGAACGGCACAGGACTGGACATGGGAAGGCTGGCAGCTGATGATCTGATGGACAGGTCCACATGGAATGGAGCAGGATGGGACACATGAGGACTGGCAGCTGCTAACTGGATAGGTGGGTCCACAAGGAACAACACAGGATGGGACACTGCATGACTTGACCCCACAGGGATGTCCACAGAGAGGAACTGCGTAGGATGGGGCGCAGCAAGACTGGCCACAAGGAACAGTGCAGCATGGACCAGAATAACAGGACACCATGTTGGAGAGGATGGAGGTGAGCCTGAAAGAAGACAAGACCGAATAAAAGCAAAATCTTTTTGAAACTAGAAATAAAACGATTTCAAATTTAAAGCTAGAATATAAAAGAACGCAAATATTTCATATAGTGGGATCACATCTTACACACGTTCAACTTGCGCAATTTCGTTTTGCAAGTAAATTTTTATTCAAAATTTGTTTAAAAAAAGGAAAAAAAGGAAAAAAGTACAAACACATACAAAAATAAACATTTTAACATGACTTATTCATCCTATTTTCATGCTATACAAAAAGAAAAACGTACAATCATACCAACAAATAATATAAACCTTGGGCTCTACTTAGCCTTTGACTTCCCTTCACCCTTTTGGTAAGTATCAAATAAATCCCAGGTAGCGTAATTAGTTTATTAAAGTTTATAGTTATTAGCTGATAAAGTTTTTCTAATACCGCCAGTTCCTCCTATATATCCGTTCCAATATATTTCCAAAATTTACTCCATTTTTTTTGAAATTTCTGGTCATCTTGGTCTCGTATTCTGCTTGTTAATCTATCTAGCTCCGCATAGTTAATCATTTTGACCTGCCAGTCACTTACATTAGGTATAGTTTCTATTTTCCAGTTTTGTGCCAGCATAATTCTTGCGGCTGTGGTGGCATAAAGAAATATTTTTTTGTCTTCATTTTTTATTTCCTTACCCATAATTCCCAGCAAAAAGGCCTCAGGTCTTTTGGGGAAAGTATATTTAAAAACTTTTTTAAGTTCATTATAAATTGCTTCCCAAAAAACCTTCACCTTGTTGCATTGCCACCACATATGGTAGAGGTCTCCCTGCACTTCACCACATTTCCAGCATGTCTTATTTTCTGATCTATACATTTTAGCCAGTTTTGCCGGCGTGAGGTACCATCTATAGAGCATTTTCCAAACATTTTCTCTCAGGCTCGTACAGGCCGTAAATTTAATATCTCTATTCCACAATTTCAACCACTTTTCAAACTCGATGTTATATCCGAAGTCAGATGCCCATTTAATCATTGCCTCTTTGACTTCCTCGTCCTTTGTATGCCATTCCAGTAATATGTCATATAATTTAGACAATATTTTGTTTTTACCTTCTATTATTTCTATATTGAATTTTGATTTCTTGTCCTCAAAGCCCATTTTTCTTTTATCTTGCTTTAACATATCATTCACCTGATGGTATTGTAGCCAACCGGTGAATTGATCCTTTATTTCCTCATACGGTTTAAGTTTAAGCCCTTGTTCTGATTTTCTTACCAAATCTTCGTAAGTGGCTGTCTTCCCTTCCATGTTGGTCTTTTTTATTGTTAAGACCTCTACCGGTGAGATCCACCATGGTGTTTTTCTTTCAAGAAGATTCTTATTTCTTTCCCAGACCTGATATATTGGGCCCCTGAAAATATGATTTAGGAAAGCCCGATGGACTTTCACCTTCTCATACCAGAGATATGCGTGCCACCCATAGCAGTTATTGAAACCTTCTAAATCCAATAGTTCTCTGTTCTCCAATTTTATCCAGTCTTTTAGCCAAAGTAGACACGCTGCTTCATAATATAGACTCAAAACTTGCGCAATTTCAGCCACACGCAGTTGAAGGCAGACCGATTGAAATTGCACGAGTTCAGTGTAAACAAGATGGAGAGCTTAAAGCTCGTTTTGGGTCAGGCCTGCTTAGGTTACTTGGCACAAAAAGAGAATTCAAGCTCTCTGCCTCACTTGCAGATCAAGGCCTGCTTGGCAACATAGCTAAAGGCAAGTCTACCGAATTTGCACTTGTCGGAACAACACACGAACTGGAACACATCCATCTTTCAAAGTTTGTGCTTCTCCAAATTTTTCACTGCAAAGTAATGTGGACCAAAATGCATATCCTGGGACAAAAATGCACATATTCCTGAAATCAACACGCAAATGCATGACATTAAAGGATTGTTTTCATCTATTGGGGAAATTTAGATACAAAAATGTGTGTTTTGGAAGAAATTTGCACTAAAATGCTAACGAATTTTCATGAAGACATTTTTCTTGTATTTAAAGCAAACAGGTGTGGAAATGTGGAGAAGAGAAGGTTGGGAAAATGAGTCAAGTGAAGCCGGTGTAGAAATAGTTCCAGGCCCCTTCCTTTAAATATATATATATCCAACTTACCGGCAATAGCTGATGTTGAGAAGTCAAGAGGAGGTGAGAGAAGCTGCTGGAAAGATCTGAGTAAAGCTGAAAGCTTTTATAAAGATCTCACTTGGAGCCTGAGGGGTATGAGGTGGCCCAGGACATTCATTATATGTTTCATAAGCCAAATGGCCACATTTGCCAGCCTTTCGTGTTTTGTGATCATACGCCCCTTCCTAATCCCATTGCGGATTCCACCCTTGCATTGGAGAATATTGCAAGGATAATTGGGACATTTCATCAGTCAGAGGTCCATTAAGTTAGAGATCATTTGTATTAGCTATTAATTTTCAGGGTCATCCTTTACAGTACGCCTAGTAAAATGGCTCCCTGTCCTGCAGATTATAGATGCTCATTTGGAGAAGTGGGCAATTTGGGGCTCTCGGATTTCACTGGCGCCTTGTGTGAGCCTAACATTTGGTACCCCCTGCCTCTTGCGCTCTGTTCCACAGCATTGATGTGGTTGCCTCTGAAGCATGGCACCCAGTGCCACCACACTGCTTGTTCCATCCTAAAACTGCCTCTGTTTGGAGGATGGGATTTTCCCCATACAACAGCATCAAGCTACTGTGATGGCCTGGGACTCGGGCTCAGACTCGGAAGCAGAGGAGGCTCAGTCCGCACTGGATCCTTTGCCTCAGGCATCATCTGAACCAAGTCTGGGGCCTGATTCTGAAGAGCCCCATTCTGCACAGGTTCCCCCGCAACAAACACCAGCTGGGCTGAGTCAGGGGCCTCAGCTGGGCCATCACTTCCAGCCCCGTTGCCTCCAGCTGGGCCATCACCTACAGCTGCTCCGCTACCGGTTGGGTCAGGAGAAGCTGAGGCGGCCCCTGGGACTAGTAACCCACCGACGTCTCCTGAGCTGCAGAGACTAAGGTCTGAGAGAAGGAGAGACCTGAGTACTCGCAGGAGGAGTGCTCACCTTTGGGCGAGACAGGGAGGTGAGTCGCCGGGGGATCAGGACCGGCCGCTACCCCGACAAAGTTAAAAGGCTGTTGGACCCCATCTCAGGCTGCGGGAGCAACATTGCTGTATGCCAGAACCTGCCTGAGATCCTGTACCTGTCCTTGCCTGGTTTCCTGCCTCGTGTCCGGCCTTGGCCCAGTCAGACTGACTTCTAGCGCAACCTTTGGATTCTGCACCAGTCCTGGACTGCATTTCTTGGGTTCCCCCAGGACCAGCACAGCTACATACAGTGGTACCTCTGGTTATGAACTTCATTCATTCCAGAGGTCCATTCTTAATCTGAAACCCTTCTTAACCTGAGATGCGCTTTTGCTAATGGGGCCTCCTGCTGCTGCTACGCCACTGGCGCATGACTTTCACTCGCATCCCGGGACAAAGTTCGCAACTAGGGGCATCTACTTCCGGGTTAGCGGAGCTTCTTACTCGGATCATTTGTAAGGAGGACGGTACATAAACCGAGGTTCCACTGTAATTCTCTTTGTGTGTTCAGGTATTTGGAGATGGCTATCATATCACCTCTGAATCATATATACACAAGGTGTGACTGGAAGTTTGGTGAATGGTCACAGAAATCGGACAGCGAGAAATATTCGAACATACATACCTTACAGGCCTTCAGAGGAGGCCTCCTCTGATACAATGCACCATTGACAACATTCGTAGAACTGTTGGAAACTTCTGGAGAAGTCCTCTTTTCGTACTGCTTTCAGTTCCCTCATCACAGCAGCTTGGACGTGTGAAATGTTGGGAAATCTGTGCCCTTTCAGTGTAGATTTCAGTTTTGGAAAAAGAAAGAAACCCCTGGATGGTTAAGTCCCGTCAAAGACCACTATGGGGTTGTGGCGCTCATCTCGCTTTCTGGCCGAGGGAGTTGGCATTTGTCCACAGACAGCTTTCTGGGTCATGTGGCCAGCAGGACTAAAGCGCTTCTGGTGCAACGGGACACCGTGATGGAAACCAGAGTGCACGGAAATGCCGTTTACCTTCCCGCCAGAGTGATACCTATTTATCTACTTGCACTTTGATGTGCTTTCAAACTGCTAGGTTGGCAGGAGCTGGGACAGACCAATGGGAGCTCACCCCATCATGGGGATTCGAACTGCCGACCTTCTGATCAGCAAGCCCAAGAGGCTCAGTGCTTTAGACCACAGTGCCACTACATTACACTACAGTAATGTCCTCTGCTTTGCGACCTATTGAAACATTTTATTATTATTATTTCCTTCAAAATCCCATGGATGAACTCATAAATGTATGTCAAAGTGCAATTTTTGTTTTTGTTTGTTTGTTTTAGTGCTTCAGATATGGCCCTTGAAGACAGGAAAGACAAACACCCAGTCCCTGTGCAGGTGTCATGAGGACAAACATTTCAGTGTGCTTGAATTGGATTAGTATTTGGATTGGAATAATAGTAATGATAAACATAATAACAACCTGGATTTTCGTGCAAAGTAGTTATTCCTTAGAGGTTTTATGTGGTGTCTTCAGGAAAATCTGCCCTCTGGAGCACCCAGGAGCACTTGAGTAAGAACACCTGGCATTTGCCAGGCTATAACTTTGGCCTTAATTACTATTAAGGCAGCCAAGCATTAATCTCAGCAGCACATTCATTGAGACTCAGTGCTTTCCCTCACCTTCCTCCTTAAACTGCAACTCTCTCCCTCTAATATTCAGGAAAACAGCCCTCCTGCCGTTTAACAGCTCTGGAGAGTTGCAACCACACATTTATATTTAATTCTACGGCTTCAGCAAACCAGAGAGTGAAGACAGGACAAAGAAGGTGTTGACCCCATGTGCAGCAGCTTCGAAAAATCCAAATTCCCAGCAAGGAATAATAAGGAAAGGAACTGAAAATAAGACTGCCAATATCATACTGCGTTCCTCTCATCTCAATTCCTCTAATAGTAAAACCTAAAGCAACTTACTATTGCAACCAAAATAGTATCCCTGCACAGGGAACTGAAGAGAACTCAAGTAACCTTGAGCTGCTCTATCAAAGGGCAACAAAGTCTTGGCGAAGAGTTTGGAAGAGCCATCTAGGAATTTACCACTGCAAGTGCTACAACTGTCTAATGAAAGATCTGACTTCCCAAGAACAAACCCTCTGAAGACCTCTGCAGACACCCCATCCCCTATAATACATTCATTTCACTCTCATTCTATGGAGGCCTCACTCCTAATGTGGGGCCTCACCCCACATAATAAGGGTTCACAAAATCTTTGAACTTCCAACAACATGGGAAGGGTTCTGCGAAGGGTTGTGTTTGGAGTAAGTGGTGGTACTTGTACTCACCCCAGTGCTACAGGACGAGAGGGGGGGTGACTACCCAGAGCTTACAGAGTTAACAGCTCAAGGGGAATGATGTCCTGTCACTGGGGGGGGGGGATGTTCGCATACAGGTATTGTACTTTGTTATGTGAACACTTTTACTTTCTGCTTTGGCTGCGACAGGAGAAGCATCATGTCTTTGCTCTCTCCTTGCTGATTTGTTGTTTTGCTGCTGTACAAGAAAGCTTCATAGAATAGAAGAGGTCCCTATAGTAAAAGCTCTGGTTTCCCCAGTAGTGATGTATGGAAGTGAGAGCTGGACCATCAAGAAGGCTGATCGCCGAAGAATAGATGCTTTTGAATTCTGGTGCTGGAGGAGACTCTTGAGAGTCCCATGGACTGTAAGAAGATCCAACCGATCCATTCTGAAGGAAATCAGACCTGAGTGCTCACTGGAAGGACAGATCGTGAAGCTGAGGCTCCAAGACTTTGGCCACCTCATGAGAAGAGAAGACACCCTTGAAAAGACCCTGATGTTGGGACAGATGGAGGGCCCAAGGAGAAGGGGACGACAGAGGACGAGATGGTTGGATGGTGTTCTTGAAGCTACCAGCATGAGTTTGACCAAACTGCGGGAGGCAGTGGAAGACAGGAGTGCCTGGCGTGGTCTGGTCCAGGGGGTCACGAATAGTCATCCATGACTAAATGACTAAACAACAACAACAAGAATAGAAGAAGCTGTTGTAAGAGAGTTTCACGGCATGGGTGAGATTCCTTCCACACAGACACACGGCTGCTCAAGATACTCTGCTGTAGCCAGGAGAAGCAGTTTGGCACAGTGGAAGCAGACTGGACACCACAACATTGACACTGTTCGCAGCCTTGACAGACGCTCGATGGAACAGGAAGATTCAGCACAGACAAAATAAAACGATTCCTACAGCACGTAGCTAAAGCTATGCAATTCAATATGGCAAGAGGCTGTGATGGCCACCAACTTGGATGACTTTAAAAGAGGATGATAAACACTCCTGGAGGACCAGGCTATCAACGGCTACTGCAGACGGATTTTATCAGACATAAAGTGGATCTGCCATTAAGAATAATAATAATAATAATTTATATCCCGCCCTCCCCAGCCGAAGCCAGGCTCAGAGCGGCTAACAACAGTAAAATGATAAAACATTCTAAAATCATTTCATTATAAAATTAATTCAAATCAGATTAATGGCAACCATTGGGCTAGAGTTCTGTGAAGATTGCCAAAGGAGAGAGTCAGGCTGTGCCCTGGTCAAAGGCCTGGTGGAACAGCTCTGTCTTGCAGGCCCTGCGGAAAGATGTCAAGTCCCGCAGGGCCCTAGTCTCTTGGGACAGAGCGCTCCACCAGATCAGAGCCACAGCCGAAAAAGCCCTGTCTCTGGTTGAGGCCAGCCTAACCTCCCTGTGGCCTGGGACCTCCAAGAGGTTTTTGTTTGAAGACCGTAAGTTCCTCTGTGGGACATACCAGGAGAGGCGGTCCCATAGGTACAAGGGTCCTAGGCAGGGGCGCCGACTTATAAAAAATATTGGGGGGGGGGGCCATACCGGGGTCCTGCCCCGGGAAGTTTTCTAAGTTCCAGAGAAACACTTCTCCCAGCTCGGGCACTTTCCCTGCAGCCGGGAAAGCGCCATAGCCCGCCCCATCCCCCCCAACCCCCCCCAGTAGCGGCGGTGAGCGTCTCTGCCTCCCCCCCGCTCACCGCCCGGTCCCCACCTCGCAATAAGCAACAGCGGCGGCGGCGCCTCCAGCTCCAGGCCCTACCGCAGCTCAGTGGCAGTAATGCCGCTGTGCAGCCCGCTTGCCGTCGACTCAGGTCCCTAGACTTTGGGATGCCGCGCGGCGGCAACAGCCGAGAGTGGTTGAAGCAAGAAAGAGACCGGGAAAGGGGGGGAGCCCGATCCTGCTCTGTGTGCTTGCTCGTCAGCGGCGCCTGGCAGAGCAGCCTCCAAGGAAAGGGAGGTGTCGAAGATTACACCCAAACTCTTAACGGATGGTGCTGGCACTAATTGCGCCCCCGCAAGAGATGGGAGTTGCCCCCCCAATCCCATATCGTCCCGTCCCAGCCACAGGACCTCTGTCTTCGAAGGATTTAACTTCAACCGGCTCCCACGTAACCATCCAGCCACAGCTTCCAAACATCTGGCCAGTGTGTCTGGGACCGAGTCAGGATGGCCATCCATCAACAGATAGAGTTGGGTGTCATCAGCATACTGATGGCAACCCAGCCCAAAACTCCGAACAAGCTTTGCGAGGGGGCGCATAAAGATGTTAAAAAGCATCGGGGAGAGTATCGCACCCTGAGGCACTCCACACACCAAGGAGTGGCGCGGAGAGGTATGAGGGGCGCAATTAGTGCCATCCAGCCACAGCTTCCAAACATCTGATCAGTGTCTCTGGGGCCGAGTCAGGATGGCCATCCATCAACAGAGTCACACCCCAGGGAAAGCCGTCTTAAACCAAAAATGCATTCAGCAGGCACCTAAACATCATGGTGCTGTCTGATTTCAACTAAGAGATGATTCCATCGGGCTGGAGCTGCAGAAGCCAGATTTTTCAGTCTTGCCCCACTTTCAGTGAGATTATTAGAAATCCTCTACTGAGGATGGCTTTTAATATTCTGAAATAATAGGCAGTTTTAGAGTGTAATGCACGAATCCTATTATAAGAGGAGGGGAAGGCAGTAAGTAGATGATCACAAAGCAAGAGGGTGATGAGTCAACATGTGCAACATGTTTCACCCCAAGTCAGCAGCTGACACGACCCATACCTTTACGGCTCCCATCGGAACAGAATAAAAAGGGTTCTCAACTCAGAATATCTCTTACTAACTGCACCCAACCTCTAGCCTTCCTTGAAGAAGTAGTTGACTTTTTACCTTTATCTTCTGTACACCGCATTTTGTTGGTTTTTTATTGCTATGGCTGGGGGCTGATGCAAATGAAGATTCATTCTTTCTCTCAAGTATAGTGCATCAAGGAAAGTAATGGTACTGCTCTTTTCTGCCACATTCCAACCTGCTGCTGAGGCCAAAAGGAACAAGGCACCTTTGTTGTGTGTAAGGAAATGGTTAGCCAAAAGTCCATCAGACAAGGAAGAGCCCTCAGTGAAGTCACAGCCCAGAAAGGTATTGAAACTGGCCTTTTCCCATCTTGCTTAGCTTCGTTTATTGCTTAGGACTACTTTTGTTATGTTTGTAGCTATGTGATTTTATATATATATAAGCCGCCATGGTTTTAGCTTTGGAGAGGCGGCATGCAGATGAAATGACTGATTGAGTCTGTCTCCATTAGACCCCACCTGGTGTGGATCAAAACACAGGAAAAAAGCGCTATGAATAAGTCAGAAATTAGATCGTTTTAACAAAAGGAAAAAAATATAGTGAGAAATCGTGTTTTAAACAATTCCGGCTCTCTGGCGCTATCTGGTGTTTCATGTTTAAAACGCATTCAGTGCACAGTTTCTTTACTAACGTAGCTGAGTCTCTGAAGCCCTGAGTCTGGTTCTGGCACCCCAGTTTAAGGAGGATATTGTCAAGCAGGAAGGTGTGACAAAGAGGGTGACCAAGATGATGAAGGGTCTGGAAACCAAGCCTTATGAGGAACGGTGGAGGGAGTTGGGTATGTTTAGCCTGGAAAAGAAGAGATGGAGATGAGATGTTATAAGAATTGCACCCACATGGACCGACATAAAATACACCCCAATGCACTGTACCCCTTAAATGACCCAGCTTTCAAGCTGTCAAAACTATATATAAAAAATTCCTTAAAATTCGACAGCACCACCTTCTATGTCTGTCAGGTAACCGTAGTAGAACGTTCAGAACTGCAAGACAGGCCCTGTCTTACACTGCAACATCATCAATCTTTATTATGGTCCAGAGACCCAACAAATTGTTACAAAGCAATGCACATTTCATACAGACTACCTCCAGGTTAAACAAGCATTTTGTTCAGACTTAAAGATAGGGATCATTGGTTCTTGCAACCGCCGATAAAAACTTCGCCACTGCTAGTGTTCTAGCATTTGTCCGGTCTTCCAATAGGAACCTGACATAGTGAGCCTCTGATTTTCCCGGGAAAGGTACCAGCAAGGGTAATATCAGTTCAGCCCTGGCTTGCTCGTATTTTGCACAGTGCAGCAAAATATGTTTTATAGAATCGATGTCTTGGGCACACGAGCAAAGTCTGTCCTGGTAGGGAACTCCTCTCAACCTGCCATCCAACACTGCAGAAGGCAAGACGTTTAGTCTGGCTTTGGTGAAAAGCCTTCGATAGTTTGGTACTGTCAGGTTTTTAATGTAAGATGTTAACTTAAAGACATGCCCATATTGTACACCTACTGCCAATGGACTACAGACTGCTTGTGATCGAGATAGCAAGTCACTGTGTGTATTATCCCATAATCTTTGCTTTAACGTCTTTAGGGCGCCTTCATATACCAGGTAATAAAGTTGGGGAGGTGACAGACTGCAACAAATAATTTGGAACACCTGTTAGGGAAGGAAGCTTTCTATATACAGGTGTACCTCCAGTTGCAAACGAGATCCGTTCCAGAGCTCCAACCAAGGAATTCACAACCTGAGCTGTCACTTCTGTGCATGCGCGCACAGCGTAACCCAGAAAAATACTTCCTGGTTTGCCGTGTACATATCCTGAAGGATACGTAACCAGAGGTGAATGCAACTAGAGGTACCACTGTGCACAGTTCCTAAAGGAGAAAGACATGCTCACTTGCTCAAAAGCAGTTCAATAAAGATTTTATTTTCACTTGCCCACTCACGGAAGACCACAGCTTCCGAATACACCCTTGGGAGATATCTGGAACATCCCTCCTTGCATGTAATCCAGGGAACTCTCACAATAAACTGGAAATATCTAATGTAAATTCTTCCTTTCCACTCTGGGAGGAAACAAATATATGTATGCATATGTGCAAGTGTGGAATTATATCAATGAATAAATCTTGCTCAACATGCCAAAAAGGTTGTCCTGAATTCAATTAACTTGTCTTGTCTTGTCTTGTCACTAGAAAGTGCCTGACACCAGGAATGTACTGATAAGACCTGCACCTTGTAAATGACACTACCTGTTTGTTTCACCCGATGATGACACATGTCTGACATTTTTGGGAGGACACCCTAACCAGGGAAGTGCTGCAAATCTGAAGGTATAAAAGGTAAAACCATCTTTTTATTCAGGGTCTTCTCTCCTCCCCTTGCTGTTGTGAGCAGAGACCCCATTGCAATACTATTTTAAAATAAAGATCTGGTTTACTAGCCACTTTGCTTCTGCATTCACTTGGCTGCAAGCTTCAGGTTTACTCCCTGACTGGCAGGGAAATTCCTTATCTGGTAAATATTGAAGGCTAGGAGAACTTGCGTCAAAATAATTCTCCTTGGTAGTTTTATAACAGTGATATGAACCTGTTCCAAAAATCCACACCCTCACACACTCCCACACATAAGCAAATCTCACGCAGGGGTCAGCAAACCTTTTCAGCAGGGGGCCGGTCTACTGTCCCTCAGACCTTGTGGGGGGCTGGACTATATTTTGAAGGGGGTGGAAATGAACGAATTCCTATGCCCCACAAATAACCCAGAGATGCATTTTAAATAAAAGGACACAATCTACTCATGTAAAAACAAGCTGATTCCCAGACCGCATGGGGGCCGGATTGAGAAGGTGATTGGGCCGGATCCGGCCCCTTGGCCTTAGTTTGCCTACCCATGAACCAAACATCAGTAAGGACTTTCTGATGGTAAGGGCTGTTCATCAGTAGAAGAGACCACCTTGGAAGGTGGTGGACTCGCCTTTACTGGAGGTTTTCAGAGGTTGGATTAGCCGTGATTCCTACATTGCAAGGAATTGGACAAGTTGATCCTTGGAGTCCCTTCCAACTCTATGATTCTATGACTACATGATATGAGCTAAAAGACTCGATGGGCAACCTCTCTCCCCAATGCAATTATCTAATTCAGTGACCAGGCTCTCACTACCGGCTGAGGAAGTTGAACTCAGGTTTCTGTTTCTGCCAAATTCTTTAACGCATAAATATGAGCGGTGCCCAAGCAAGGCCAGGACTAAAGGCGCTGCAGGTGAATTAGGAGGCAAAAAGGGAGCTGAGATGTTGACTCACCAAGATCCACTCTGCCTACCTCTGCCTAAGGAAGGGCGGGGCAGCCACAAGCCTTAGCATGGCAAACAACAGGCATTTCTACTCTGGGCAAGCAAACCAGAATTTCTGTGAGTGCCCTGGGCCTGTAAGGCTTGTTCATGCCCGTTCTGGTGCCTCCGTATTCTTGGCAATGGAACTGCTGGCTCAGTACCTGACATAGACTCTCAGGTGTCTCCTCTGGAGGAGACTCCCTAATGGCAGGAGGGCCTGCAGAGGCCGCTCTTTAGGAGCTTCCTGACAAGAGGTGTCTGATATGACAAGGCCATGACATGTTTCTTCTGACTCTCTTGATCACTGGCCTCTTCCACCAGTTCCATCATAAGAACCGAGGAAGAACCTTTTGGATCAGGCAAAATGGTCCATCTAGTCCAGCATCCTATTCTCACAGTGCCCAGCTGCCAGACGCCCAAATGTTATGAAAGTGTCATTTTATGCAGGTGCCTAGTTGTGGAATCCAGATGTTTTCGAGTAGGTCTGTATATGGCAAATTATTTACTCATTTACAGTGGTACCTCGGGTTACAGGTGCTTCAGGTTACAGACTCCGCTAACCCAGAAATAGTACCTCGGGTTAAGAACTTTGCTTCAGGATGAGAACAGAAATTGTGCTCTGGCGGCGCAGCGGCAGCAGGAGGCCCCATTAGCTAAAGTGGTGCTTCAGGTTAAGAACAGTTTCAGGTTAAGAACGGACCTCCGGAACGAATTAAGTTCTTAACCAGAGGTACCATTGTAATTATAAATGTGAGTTACTCATTTTCCTGTCCCGCATGGCAATGACCTCTCCCCACATTAAATGGGGGGTGCCCTTTGTGTGGCCGCACGCTGCCCCCTGGACCCTATGCAGCACCATTAGCACAGGCTTGGCTTTGCCTTCCCCAGGTGGGATACCTGGAGGTCTCCGCCTACCTCAGCCAGTTGCCCAATCCCACCTGGGGAGGCATTGCCAAGGTGAAATATAATAAAGTTGTGGTCAATTTTAATCCCATAGCACGTTGTCTTGAGTCGTTATTCCACATGGGGGTCGCCCAGGGTTTGGGGGGACTCCGCCTGTCCACGCAATGAGCTATGAAGGTGGGTTGTATGGTCCCAGAATTCTTGAACTGAGGACTCTCTTATGAGTGATTTGGGATGAAAGAAAAGCTGTCGGGGGGTGGGGGCTCAATTATAAGAAAATAAGAAGAGTCACCTGGATCAGGTCAATGGTCCATCTAGTCCAGCATCCTGTAATCACAGCAGCCAACCAGATGCCTCCATGGGAAACCAACACGAAGGATTCAATCCATAGACACAGGTTCTTTTTAAAGCCCCCCCTCCCATTTTGGAGGCCAAATGCAGAGCTGAGTGTGGAGCGACATCAGGACATCGCGTCAGGCCCCTTCAATGTTCTTCAGAAGATGGCTCCTCTGATTCAAGTCCAATAACACTCTCCCCTCTTGTGGTTTCCAAAATAATGAATGGCTAGAACCCATACATATCCCTCTGTTGCAGGGATTTGTCCAATCTTTTTTTTAAAAAAGCCATCTAGTCTGGTGGCTATCGCTGCCTCCTGTGGGAGTAAATTCCATAATTTGACTATGCTCTGCATTTCCTGAGGTGCCAATTTCACCTCCCTCATCCTGCGCGCACCCTCCCCTGGGTCATCTAGCTCCCATTCCCCAATCTCTTCCCCCACCTTTTCGGAATCCATCCATCTCCACAGGGCTCATGGCATTCAGGAATGGGGAACCATTAGTCTTGTGGATCTTATAGGACTCCAACTTCCATCAATCCCGGGCAGAGTGGTCAATAGTCAGAGACCGGAGCATAGGAAATCACCTTATACTGAGTCAGATCCTTTGTCTATCCTGCTTGGTATTGTCTACAGTGACGGGAAGCAACCCTCCAGGGTTCCCAGCCTTCCCTGGAGATGCCACGAATCAAAGTCAGGACCTTCTGCATGCAAAGCAGATGTTCTACCACCAGGCTGTTCCTCCACCCCACCCCTGTGAACAAGCCCAGAGGCAGAGATTCTGATGCATGGAAAGGTTTATTGGAGGGGAAGAAGAATGAAGACAAGAGGTCCAGCTGAATGAAATGTCAACGCACCAAAACCAACGAGTATGAATGTCCATCATTCCTTTAACCTGCAGAGGAATGCCCACCATTCCCAGAGGAACAAGGAAATTCTTGCAAAAGGTGCACAAGGTCTTGTGGTGTTATCAAGATAATTGCACAGGTGTAAGTGGTTAAATGAAATCAAACATACAGGGCAGGGGAAGTATAGGATATGAATGGCCAAGGTCATTATTCCTCCCCTCCAAATATTGTTGAACTACAGCTCCCATCAGTCCAAGCCAGCAGGGCCAGTGCTCAGGGGTGATGGGAGCTGTAGTCCACCCTGTTGGCTAAACTTGACATAGAGTAAATCATAGATGCATCAGGTCTTCACTGGTGTTGAGGACCCTCAGCTTTGACAGTCTTCAGTCAGAAGCTCAGGTGCTCAGCATTTCTGAAGGACAGGTCCGTAAGCTCCATCAGGTGTTCATATCGTGATTGTCAAAACATGGCTGGGTCTAGTCTTCTCAGGCTTAACAAATGGACCGCAGAAGCTGAACCTATGTTTTGGCTGGCAAATGCTTTTGTAGCTCCCACCAAGGTACCCTCCATAAGACCCCACTCCGTAGCCAGAATATCCAGAAGCACATGGACTGTAGCCTCCAGATGCCTCAATGGGAGAGCTGCAAACAAGATCTGAGCTCAACAGCATTCTCCTCTCTCACGATTGCTGACCACTTGGATAGCTCAGCTGGTCTGAGCATGGAGCTGGTGAGTTGCTTGTTCTATCCCCTTATGGGACAGCTGCATATTCCTGCTTTGCAGGGAGCTGGGCTAGATGTCCTCAGGGTCCCTTCCAACTCTACAGTTCTTTGATTCTATGAATCCACACGGCCTCCAATGGATGCAGATCATAGCAATAATGCCTATTAGCCATCTAATCTTCTTTTAAAGCCATCCAGGTTGGTGGCCAATAATGCTATTCAAGGGATTGAATTTCCTAGTTTAACTATCATTATAATTCCTTCTGTTTTCAGTCTTCAGTGGGTGAGTGCCACACCTTATGCAGAGAAGTTTATCACCACCCACATGCAAGAGGGAAGTGGAACAAGGCTCATGGGTAGGGATGGTCTCTACTGCCTTTAATTGTTCTGTTTCAGTTTTACTGGCACTCCAATTATTGGTCCAGCTTTTCCTGTGGAGTTTTTGAAAGAATGTACAGAAACTCCACACTTAAAAAGCATGCCTGGGGTACCCACATTTTGCATAACATAAACATCTCCAAATCATTTCACTATACTTCATTTGGTAAAATACCTACTTTCTTTCCATATTTACCAAACTATATGCAATGTGTGAGCACTTTCTGTGTTGCAGAATCCAAAGGATGTGCACGCTGACTAGTAGTTGCATTCTGATCTGCAAGCATGTTTGAACGCATCAGATTGGGTCGGTCAATAGTATTTGTGGTTCTCTACCTTCTATTTGGCCACTGCTCTTCATGTGAGCCTTGTGATTTACTTGACAGGGCACTGCTCAAAGTTTGAGTAACTGAGGTATCAGATCATTCTTCCTGGCGAATGAGGAGGCCCCCTGCATGTGAGGACCATTTGCCAGGATTTCTGAACTCCACTATGGGTTGCTCCAGTCCAAGGAAGCTCTATGGCTTTAGAACCTTTCCACATGAACATTGGCAGAATTGGGTATTTGTGCATGCTTTTACGGCAATGGGACACTTCTATTTTGAAATCCCACATCGTGGACCAGACACCTGACTTTCTTTGTTTCTCTCCTACTCCTCCCTCTACTCCTTGTTGTTTTTGGTGGACTGGAGGGAATCATTGTTTTTTAAAAGAAAAAAGATACAGGAGCGATTATTATGATGCTGCAAAAGCTTTAATAGTAAATGAGGAAATCAAAAGGATACATGTTCCAACAGTAATTTATACAACAAGAACAGTGATCAAGCAGAAGGAAAAATAAACTGATGTCCTGTGCTTTGATCCTCTGGCTCTAGTGAGTGCAAGCAAGTTATACAAACATATTCTAGCAGGGGTGGCAGACACCTGTTCAAGGACTAGCTATAACTCTGTCCCAGGATTCCACCGATTTTGGTGGTGACAGCAAACACCAACATGTTTTAAAGGAGACTGAAAGCTGGAGCTAGGTCCCTCTGTGTGCCCCATGTTTGTGTGTCCTGTGTATGTTTGTATCCTGTGTGTGTCCATGAATGTGTCTGTGTGTAAGCAGGGGTGTTGCCACAAACACCACTGGCATGCAGGCCCCCATCCTTAGTTGGGGTTGGACAAGT
This sequence comes from Podarcis siculus, assembly GCA_034642415.1. NCBI lineage: Eukaryota > Metazoa > Chordata > Lepidosauria > Squamata > Lacertidae > Podarcis > Podarcis siculus. Next base: position 4,937,477 of record JAXCMG010000055.1, on the reverse strand, counting down.
GTGAATGCAGCCCCCACACTGAAAGAAGCAGCAAGGTTATCCACCACTGTGTTGCAGGATGAAACAGCAGAGAGCAAGAGACAGATACCTGGGCTTGGTTCTCACAGGTGAAGAACACCTTGAACTTCAGCCAGAATTCCAGGTATGTACAATATCTGAAACGCTATGGATTGTTCTTTGTCTTGACAGTTCCTGGTTTTTCAGACCATCATGGCTGAGCTTGGGTTTAGCAGGGGTACTTGCAGATGCTTTGTCTACGTTTTGGTCCACAGATGCTCCCAAGGCGTCCATAACCTCCTCCGTAACCTAATCCGTAACCTCCGTAACCTCCATAACCTCCAGAAGCACATGGGCTGTAGCCTCCCACGGCTAAGGGTTCACAGCTGGCAGAGAGGATGGGCCCAGGGATGGTCACAACATATTGAGGTGGCTGGATCACCACCTCGGATGGCGGGATCTGGGTGGTGCATCCAATCTGGGCACCAGGATAGATACCGAGACTGCTTGCTGACACACCACCACCACCGATGATGCCGCCGCCAATGAGGCCACCGCCAGAGGTAGGCCCACACGGTCCAAGGCCAACTACTGGAGTAGAGGCGCAGGACGGGATGGCGCAAGAAGGTCCACAAGATGGGATGCAACAAGACATGTTGAGTTCTGGGGGTGAATCTGGGGGAAAAGACACAAACATTAAGGAAGAGTTAGGCTAATTTGGGAAAAACAACAACTAGGGGTTCTGTCCCTGCTTGTGGCACTCTCCAGTCCCCCTTAAATAGTTTGCCAAACTCCCATGTCTATGCAGACCCTGATGACTTGTTACATTCTTATGTATATAGGGAGAAAAACCAGTGTTTCAGTGAAGCCACCCCTAAACAGTACCACTCCTTCCCACCAGGTGGGGATGTTGGACGCTGCAAAATTGTTGAATGAAGTGGATTAAGGACCAATACAGTGGTACCTCGGGTTAAGAACTTAATTCATTCCGGAGGTCCATTCTTAACCTGAAACTGTTCTTAACCTGAAGCACTTTAGCTAATGGGGTCTCCCACTGCCGCCACCACGCGATTTCTGTTCTCATCCTGAAGCAAAGTTCTTAACCTGAGGTACTATTTCTGGGTTAGCGGAGTCTGTAACCTGAAGCGTATGTAACCTGAAACGTCTGTAACCCAAGGTACCACTGTATCCTTAAACATCCACTTTCTCATGAATGGACAGCCTTGTTGCTTAAGATCATACACAAAGACTCTTCCTTGCATCCCTGATTGTTTGGACCTTCTTCTGTAGCATCATCTGGACCCTAAGCCTAGAGGGGCCCAGCATGCCTGTTTCCCAGTGGTTGCTGCCCTGACTAATTCTAAGCCCTATTTGGGGTAGTCCCTTAAATAAAAAAATGTCAAGAGAGGGGGGCAGTCAGCGCCTAGTAAAGAGTGGCAATCTCTCCCAGTGTTTCTTGGCTGCATCTCCTATCATCCCTGTCAATTGACCTGCTGCCTTGGGGCTGATAGGAGTTGCACTCCAACAATATATCGAGAGTGACAGGTTGCCCACAATTGCCTTAACTCCTCACTTTAAAAAACAAAAACCCGGTGTTTTCACATTCTTGCAAGTTTAATTAGAGTTTTGCCTAAATACCACTTAAAAGGGGAGCTTTTTTAAAAGCTTGCCTAAGATAGGTTTGCAGGTTTATAAGTGGAGCTTGCCCTTTTAATATTTCGGCCAGGCCAGAATTCAAAAGGTGAAGCGGCAAGAGCTGAGAGACATTTCTAGCTACTATGCAGCTGTTAAAATCAGAGGAGCTTGGTGGGTTTATCACAATCATCATCACCTATTTATTAATAGGACATATAAATATAATATAAACAATTGTCTGAGCATTTGCTACTTTTGTTGGATGCTATTGTTAACTTTTTTTAGATGTTATTTTTTCTGGAAGTAGTTTTTTCCAACTGTAAGAGTGCTTTTCCCCCCAATTGCTTTCTAATGTTGCTTTTTAAAATGTTGTAAACCACCATGGATATAGGATGAAGGGCAAGTAATAAAGTAAAGCAATACTAATAATAGTAATATTCACCTTCTAAACCAGTGTTTCCCAACCTTTTTTGGGCAAAGGCACACTTGTTTCATGAAAAAAATATCGAGGCACACCACCATTACAGCCCCGTGACGTCAGCGCGCCGGGAGGGACGCACGAAAGTGTAATAGGAACAAATAAAGAGCCTATGATTTATTGGGGGGAAAGAATACGGGCATTCATTCCGGAGCTCTCTGCTGATCTCATCAAGCAGCTACACCTTGCCCTCAGGCTGCTGGCACTGAGGTCAGGACACGGCCTGCGCTGGGGCTCCCAACAGTGTGTAACAGCCAATGCCACCCCAAAACAGCCAATGCTATTTTATTTCATTTATAAAAAATATATTCTGGCACACATCTTCTGAGGGATGGTGGCCAGGCCCATGGCTGAAAAAGGTTGATGACCCCCAATTTAAATCCTACCTTTACCCCAAGGAGCTAAATGAGACATGCATAGCTTTCACCCTCAACCCACTTCTAAAAACCCTGTGATGTAGGTTAGATGCCAAGCTCAAGGTCACTCAGAGAGCTGCCTGGCTGAGTAGGGATTTGAACCGTGGTCTCCTCAGCCCAAATCTCCACCCCACACTGGCTCTTTGCCCAGACCAACAGTATTGCCGGCTGGGGCTTCCTGGCAGAGGCCAAGGCCTCATTCAGCAGAATGGTCAGAAGGACACTCCACATCTGGTGGCATTTTTAAGTGTGTGTATTTATATGTATATGTATATGCACACACACACACACCATCTCAAGAGCAGCCTCGCCCCAATTAAGTCTCTGCAGCCCAAAAACTTAAGGCACCAAGTTCATAAAAGCTCTATTTTTATTTTTAAAGGTAGTTAGAAGGTACAGCGCCCACGTAGCAGCCCCTGTGTGGAGAGCCGGGTCCAGGCTGGCAAAATAAAGCCACAGCGGAAGCCCCGGGAGTGGAGGCACCCAGCGCTGCCATCCTGGGCGGAGGGGTGGGGGCTCCCGGACGTCGGTTGCGGGCGGCCGCCTTGTGCGACGGAACCTGGCTCGGGCTGAGGGTCGGTTGGGGAACGAGGCTCCTGGCGTGGGAGATTCTCCTCCCCCCCCCCCGCGTACTCACCGTGAGGCAACGCCTCCCCGCACTCGAATTGGACCTGGAAGCGGAGCGGGTGGCCGAAGGGGCTCGGGTTCTCCAGCAACGAAACTCCCAGGACAGACACCCGCGCCATGACAGATCTCTTCTTTTCCCCCCGCCCGCCTTGTCTGCTTCCTTCTCCCTCTCAAGCCCAAACGCCGAAAGCCCACTCCCCGCGCGCCGCCGGCTTAACGACGGAACGGCGGAGCCACCAATCCCCGCGCGGCGATCGGAGACGCCGCAGCCAACCCCCGAGCTTCGCGCCTTGGCTCCCCCGCCTACTCCTCGCGCGCGGCCACGCCCACCGCTCCCTCCGCCAATCCGCCTTCCCGACTCTGTCCCTGGCGGGAGCTAAATCTAAACAATAAGCTTCCCCCGCCCCAGCCCCACGCCTGGCGGTGGGGGAATAATTTTTTTCCCCTTTATTCCCCCCCCCCCGCCAATTTTTCCCGCGGCACACCAGGCAACGTCTCGCGGAACACTAGTGTGCCGCGGAACACCGGTTGGGAAACACTGTTCTAAACCATCGTCTCAATGCAATTTATGTATAAAATAATGAAAAGTGTTGAAATGCTATTAAAAAATAACAAGAATACAGATTGAAACTCTGAAATCTTGGCAAACGGAAGTTTTCTTTTTCCTTAGAAAGGGAATGTGAGTTTATCTAGGGAAAACCTTCACATAGTTCGAGGGGCAACAGTTGCTGTGTATTGTACCAGGAGTACAATATAGCCCTCTCTAGCTGTTACTGGAGTCCAGCTCCCATTGCTCCCAACCAGTAGGGCCAATGGCCAAGGATGATGATGGAAGCTGTAGTCAATGGACTGCAGGAAGGTCCATCAGCTTCCCCCAACAGTGCTTTATATGGAGACAGGACCTGTGTTCCACCACTGGGCTTCACAAAACAGCATCTGCAACAGGGATGAGGAACTGGTGGCCCTTTTTAGGAGTTGCTGGGCCACTGGTTTACAGTAAACCCCAGCTCAGGCTGCCAAGCAGAATTCATGAAATGGAGAAGCTGCAGAGCACAGATCCCACAGAGAGATCGTTTGTAGAATGGAAGAAAGTACACTCACCCTTTGACCACCTTGAAAATAAAGGAGGTGCATCAACAAAAACCATTCTTCCCATGCTTTAGAATTTCACCTCCCTCTGCCCATCATTCACCACTGATAATTTTTGAACACATTTTTTTCTTGTTAATTGATGGAGAATGGTCCAGGGGTCTGGGACAATTTGAACTGGGCTGGACTTGAAAGTTGTGGGTCTACACCCTATGCTCTTTTGCTACTCAACCTTCTTTTGTATAAGAAAGGGCTATCTAATGTAGCTCTTGGTTGGAGATATAATATGGGCAATGCTTTATTGAAACACATGCTTTTACTGTGTCCCACACTTACTAAGTTCTGGGAGAAGATGCTAGACTATACAAATAAGACACTATGGGAAAATTTAAGGTTTTCAGAGGTGAATATGCTCTTGAACTATATACCCATTGTATGGAAATTGACAACAGGACAGCAAAAATGGATTCTGCGTCACCTAATGGTGGCGAGAGACTGATACTGATGAATTGGAAGAATAGAGCTACGATTCTCCTTAATCAATGGCTTGAGAACATGGTAAAATTTGGCAACATATAAATGGACAGCTTATAGACTCAGACTTTCTTTGGATAAATACAATGATATTTGGAATGAGTTTACACAGAATATATTAGGTTATTGACAATTATATGTGTATTAGGATAACAAGAATATACACAACTGTATGGTAACGTAAACAGAATTTTATCTTTTCATTCTCAATCACTTTCCCCCTTTTTTATCTTTTTTATGAATGAAATTCTCTTAATAAAATCTTAATATGACCCAACCCTCTCTGCCAGTATCTGCCACACATTTACTGAACAAGAAGAATTATGCCAGGGAATATGGGAGGCAAGTAAAGAATCCTAAGGAAAGCACATTGCTAGCATAGAAGAGGACTCACAAAGGTTTCTCTTTAGCTGGCAATGAGGCACCATGATTGGGTGACCAGTGGCTCTAACTGTGCTCCAACTCCCATCGACCCCAGCCAGCCTGGCCAAATGTCATGTTAACAAATGCCCAGGAACAACTGGAGGACTACAGGATCCTCACTGCTGTCCTAGACATACCTCCAAACCAATCAGGGACCACAAATTAAATGTACTTACAGAGGTATAAATCCTGTGGACCTCCAGAGGTGGTTGGGTACCAGCTCCCATCCACCCCAGCTAGTGCAGCCAACAATTGGAGGGTCAAAGTTTCCCAGAAACCAATGTCCCCACTGTGGAAGGATGTGTGGATCCAGACTTGGCCTCCACAGTCACTTACGGACTCATTGTTAAAACCGTATTTATGGAAGACAATCTTACTCACCTAAGAGGGATTGCCGAAGAAGAAGAAGAAGAATCTCTGCTATAAATGCAAACACACCAAGCTAAAGATGGAATGAGAGTGAGCAAAAGAATGGACTTACCTAGTCGACCGAAGAGAAGGAACGAGTGTCTTGTGGTAAGCTGTTGCTGGAGAAATGGAAAAAGACGGAGTGCTTTTATAACCGTTCTGTGACAGGTTAATGATAGGTGACAACATTTCTGCCCAAGGATTTAATTACTTTTGGCTTGTTTTGCTATCTGTATCTTGATTTCCCCCCCGTGCTAATTGAATAATTTTCTGCTATTAGTTGTTCATCAGGTTCACATATTTTAAACTTCCTTTAATTTCATGTTCTATTGTCCCCTTTCCCATCGTTTAAATCATGTCGTAAACAGGAAGCGCACATGGGTGAAACTATCTATTCAGCAAATACATCATGAGCCAGAAGCAAAGGTGATGTTCAAACCAGAGTTTTGCATTCAATGCATTTATCAAACATTCAAAAATAAGATTTTAATTTAGATCTCTCTTCATTTATTTATTGCATTTTTATGCCACCTTCCTCCAAGAAGCTCAAGGCGGCATGTGTGGCTCTCCCCCTCCTCATTCAATGCCCACAACAACCCTGAGAAGTAGGTTAGGCTGAGAGGCAATGGCTGGCCCAAGAAGACCCAATGAGTGAGGATTTGAACCTTGGTCTCTTCTAGGTCCAACACTCTAGTCACTACATCACATGCTAGGACAGATGAAATGAATATTCATAAAGATCCAGAATTTGCAGGAATGAGGAGAAATGAATCCGATATTGAGCTCTACATTCAATTTTTTATTTTGCGTGTAGCAATTTTGACCTTGAAATCCGAGGACTTTAAATTTGAAGGGATCTGTTGATCATTTGGGCAGGTATTCAATACCTCATCAAATGCTATCATGGATGGATCTGCATTCCAAAACCCAGGGTTTACCTGTATCCAATTTTACCCTACACCAGAAAGCCACTTCCAACATCCGGAGGAGGTGGTGTTGCAGGCTCACGCCCCCAACACACGCGCGGAGGCTGGCTCCAGCCCCGTGCGAACAGGGGAATCCTCGGGGCTGAGTCATCCCCTGAGCAAGCCAATCGGCTGCCTCTGGGGGCGTGGCTTGCCCCATTTAAGGCAAACGCAGCCCCGGGATCTCCTTCTTTGGGTCCGTTCAGCTGGTAAGGTTTTCCTACCCGCCCGCTCTTCTAGGTCCCCTTTTGACCTTGCTATGGACCTCGGTTGGTTGCCATTAAGGGGCCTGGTAGGAATTTTTCCACTTGGCAAATTGGCACTGGCCATTTGGTTTTTCGCCTACCTTGTAGCAAATCGTCACAACTCTCTTGGTTTTGGCGGTTAGGCATTGGTAGGGGTATTGTTATGTAGATGTGTTGGGGGGGAGGAGTGCCATCACCTCCCCCAATCATCGAAGGGTAGTCCAGTAAAGGATTCCGGGGGGCATGGCCTCGTCTGAAGCCTATGGAGGCTAGGGCCTAAAGCGCACCCCCGAGAAGTGACCCCGGGGGAGTACCAAGTTGATGTGCATCAGCAGGGCTCCCCCTGCTGGTGTTAACCCTTCCTGGTCTTCAAGCAAGCAGGCTGAAGCCGGATAGTCTGATAGGACCAATGCCTAAGCCAATACCACTCTTACCTGTAACCAATAAAGCTGTGGCCTTATTTCACCCATTAACCTTAAATACTGTGTCGCGTGTCTTTATTTCTTCTGGTGGGAGGCAGGAACTCGCCACGCAACATCTGTTACTATATAGCAGTGGTGAGCAATCTGTGGACCCCCAGATGTTTAAGGGCCCCAGCTCCCACCAGTCCCAGACAGCGTAGCCAATTGTCATGTAGGAGGAGATATTGGGTCCTGCAACACCCAGAGGACCACAGGTTGTCTACCTTGGCCTAAAACTCATACATGCAACTGCTGAATAAGTATGGTTTCATCAAGGCCTAGGTGGAAGTTCAGCTGGGAACCTTCAGCACCTTTCAAAGACCAGAAGGGTTGTGACATTCTCTGCTGCCATGAGAGCACAGTTAGATCTAATGGGTTGTATCTAGCATTACTGATACCCAGAACAGACCCATTAAAATTGGGTGGGAGGCAGTAGTGCTTCTGAATATCAGAGGGGAGAGTGGCTCTTGTACTTGGGTTCTGCTTAACAATTTCCCAGAGGCATTTGGGTGGCCACTGTGAGAACAGGATGTTGGAATAGATGGGTCATTGGCCTCATCCAGCATTTATGTTCTTAAATTAAGAGGCATCACTAACTAATCCATCAATGTCAGTGAGTCAACTCTGAGTAGAATTAAGCTGACTACAACCCCAGTTGCACATCGCTTCCTCTGAAGAATCCTGGCAGCGTGTTAAGTGTACAATGAGGACGGGACATAGCTCAGAGTGAACCTTCTTTGCATGTAGAAGGTCCCAGGATAAATCTCTAGCATCTTCAGGTATGGCTGGAACACTGAGGAGCCACTACCAGTCTGTGTTGGTTAATACTGAGCTGAATGGAGCAATGTTCTGGCTCAATATGAGGCTGCTTCCTATGTTCCCAAATGGAGAAGATACCTGAAACAATCCAGGAAAGGAAACGGGGTGCTATTCACTCTTGCTATTTGTTAGCAATCAAGCTTAACAGAATTGATTCGACTGTGGGTCAGAATCGTAGAATGGTAGAGTTGGAAGGAACCCAACGTGTCAGCATCTAATTCAACCCCATCCATTGCAGGAATCATAGCTAAATAATTGATTGTAGCGAACTAAGTTTCATTCAGGGACGTGGGTGGCGCTGTGGGTTAAACCACAGAGCCTAGGGCTTGCTGATCAGAAGGTCGGTGGTTCGAATCCCCGTGACGGGGTGAGCTCCCATTGCTCGGTCCCAGCTCCTGCCAACCTAGCATTTTGAAAACAAGTCCAAGTAGATAAATAGGTACCACTCCGGAGGGAAGGTAAACGGCGTTTCCGTGCGCTGCTCTGGTTCGCCAGAAGCGGCTTAGTCATGCTGGCCACATGACCCGGAAACTGTATGCCGGCTCCCTCGGCCAATAAAGCGAGATGAGCACTGCAACCCCAGAGTCGTCCACGACTGGACCTAATGGTCAGGGGTCCTTTTTAAGTTTCATTCAGCCAAGTTCTACTCCAAGTTAGGGATGCATACAAAGTTCACCCTTTATGAAATAGCTTAGCAACTATTGCATGATTCGCTGTTTCATGCCCTCAATGAAGCGATTGAACATTGAAAGAGTATTTGTGAGATTCCAGAGCCCGGGACCATACTTTCCTCTGAAAATTGTGTAAATATTCTAATGTCAATTCTGCTATGGTAGGCTCCCTTTATCCCTCTGAATCACTTGGCTGTTCTCACCCCTGTAGGCACACACAAGGATTCTCTCTGGTTTTCCCAGTAGTGATGTATGGAAGTGAGAGCTGGACCATACAGAAGGCTGATCGCCAAAGAATTGATGCTTTTGAATTCTGGTGCTGGAGGAGACTCTTGAGAGTCCCATGGACTGCAAGAAGATCAAACCTCTCCATTCTGAAGGAAATCAGCCCTGAGTGCTCACTGGAAGGACAGATCCTGAAGCTGAGGCTCCAAGACTTTGGCCACCTCATGAGAAGAGAAGACTCCCTGGAAAAGACCCTGATGCTGGGAAAGATGGAGTGCACAAGGAGAAGGGGACGACAGAGGACAAGATGAGGGGACAGTGTTCTCGAAGCTACCAACATGAGTTTGACCAAACTGTGGGAGGCAGTGGAAGACAGGAGTGCCTGGCGTGCTCTGGTCCAGGGGGTCACAAAGAGTCGGACACGACTAAGCTACTAAACAACAACAACAACAACACACACACACACACACATTCCAGTGACATTCAGATTGCCAGTGGCTGCCTCATTACATTTCCCTTCCTTCTCATTTAAATCACTACTGGGTGTGTTTGCTCATAAATGTGAAACTCATTTATCTTTCTATCGCATTTATATCCCACCTTTCCCCCCAAGGTGCTCAAGGCACTCATGGTCCCCCCCCCCTTCTCATTTATTCTCCCAATGAGCCTGTAAGATGGTTTGGGCTGAGAGGCAGAGACTGGCCCCAAATTCACACCCAGTGAGCTTCATGGTTAAGTAGGGATTTGAACCCTAGTCTCTCAGGTCCTAGTCTAACACTCTGCCCATTACACCACACTGCATATACCAAATTTAAGGACTTTAATGTTTAAATTTCATGGCAAGTGATTGCCACATAGGTGGGTATTACTTCTGATAGCAATTATGAATCCTATCTCAATGCACCGGAATGAAAGACCACCAGAATTTCTCAAGAAATGTGAAGTGGGATAAGTTCAATAATTCACAGAAACTGAACGAAGTGAGATGAGATCTCTAATTACATCACTACTGAGAATAAAACCATTGAAATGCATGAACCTAAGTTAGTCATGTCAACTAGAGTTGCACGCAACCCAGTGGGTTTAAGACACCAATGGGTAGATTTCAGTTTGAACATTACAAAACACCTTCTTGATATGTGCTGATTGATAATGGGATCGCCTATCAAGAGGAGTGCTGGATTTGCCCTTGTTGAAGATCTTCAAACAGAGGCTGTGCAGCTCTAGCTAAGGATCTTTCTGCATTCAGGAGAGGTTTAAACTGTATGAGCTACAAGGACCTCTCCAACTTACTGGTTCTACATAAGCCACTTTGAGGTCCATGCTGGAAAAAAGTGGAATATAAATCTTGTAAATTATAAATGGTACTGTAGACTTAGAATTGTATCCAATGTTAGTCACACACATAGTAGATCCAGGAGAGGGCCATAGCTCAGCGGTAGAGCATGTGTCTTGCATGTAGAAGGTCTCAGGTTCAATCCCCAGCATCTCTAGACAGGGCTAAGAATGCCTGCTATCTGAAATGATGGAGAGACACTGCTAGAGAATACTGAGCTAGATGGACCAATGTTCTGATTTGGTTTCAGACATATTCCTATGTTCCTATATGTTGTTGTTTAGTCATTTAGTCGTGTCCGACTCTTCGTGACCCCCTGGACCAGAGCACGCCAGGCATTCCTGTCTTCCACTGCCTCCCACAGTTTAGTCAAACTCATGCTGGTAGCTTTGAGAACACTGTCCCACCATCTCATCCTCTGTCGTCCCCTTCTCCTTGCGCCCTCCATCTTTCCCAGCATCAGGGTCTTTTCCAGGGAGTCTTCTCTTCTCACGAGGTGGCCAAAGTCTTGGAGCCTCAGCTTCAGGATCTGTCCTTTCGATGAGCACTCAGGACTGATTTCCTTAAGAATGGATACGTTTGATCTTCTTGCAGTCCATGGGACTCTCAAGAGTCTCCTCCAGCACCAGAATTCAAAAGCATCCATTCTTCGGCGATCAGCCTTCTTTATGGTCCAGCTCTCACTTCCATACATCACTACTGGGAAAACCATAGCTTTAACTATACGGACCTTTGTTGGCAAGGTGATGTCTCTGCTTTTCCCCTTCATGGATCACTGCCTTGCCATGGCGAATGGGCTTGAATAACTCAGAGAAGCTATGAACTGTGCCGAGCAGGGCATGTTCCTATATAGATATTCAATTTAACTTACATCTTCTCTAGTACATTAATGGATGTACACATTTTATTGTGAAATCTCTTAACTAGGTCAATAATTGGTTGGTTGATTCACAGGTTGCTCTGAGGAAGCCATCAACAGCTCACTAGGCTAACTGCCTGGTGAAATCAGAGACGCTGAGAACGTCTTTCAGTTCTTTTATTTAAATCAACAGAAATGCATGGAGACCATGGAATGTGCTCCCTCAATCTTGGACTGTTGCTCAGAGTGCCTGCTCCCCATCCCCAGCAGGTACTTCCTATCTCTCAGACCCCTCCTGCTGTCTAAGGTGGCCACAAAGGGAATCCCTCAGTCTCTGCTTGGCTTTCTGCTCTGTGACATGCAGGAAACGCCTGGTTCTAGGGTAAGGAGTGGGGTCTAGCACAATGTCCAGAGACAGCATGTGACTTGGCTTCTGTACTGTTTCTAATACATCTGACTCCTGTCTCTGTTCAGGGCTAGTGCACCTGCCACCCCTTCTCCTGTTCTTCACCATACATTATTTCCCAGCTCCTTTCTTCTTCTGAGATGTGACCTATCTCAGACCACCACAATCCTGGATCCATACTCCCTTCCTCTTCCCCTTGTCTGGAAGCCTCTTGGGGTGGCAGTCTCCACCAGTCCTCCTCATCCGCCCAGTCCCTGACACAGGTGGGATTCTTGCTGGGTCTGCGCCTGCCATGTTTTAAGCTGTCATTCAATGGTCTCCCTCAGGAGGTTGTGGACTCTCCTTCCTTGGAGGTTTTTAAGCAGAGGTTGGATGGACATCTGCCATGAATGCTTTGGTTGAGCTTCTTGCACTGCGGGTGGTTGGACAAGATGACCCTTCCAACTCTACAAGTCTGTGATGTAAATGGGATCAGAAGTCATAATGATAGAATCCAGCAGGGCCATCTAACGAAGATGAAAGTTGGAAGATATAGAGAAAACACAAGAAACACAGCTCAGAAGGAATTTGGTTCCACATGAGGCAGCGATGGCCACCAACCTGGATTGCTTTAAAAGAGATTCAACAAATCCATGGAAGCTAAGGCTACTGGTCATGATGACTAGATTCTACCTCCACAGTTGGAGGCAATATGCCCCTGAATGCTAGTTTCTGGGGTTCACAAGTGGGGAGAACACTGTTGCTTGTGGGCTTCCCATGGACATCTGGTTGGTCACTGTGAGAAACAGGATGTTGGACAAACTAGGTGTTTGATCTGATTCATCAGAGTTCCATTATGGAATCCCAGAAAAGATGTTTGTCTTGAGTTTCACATAACAGGCAACCCATTTGTGCTGTCGTGCAAAAAATTATGCACACTCCAAATCCAGGATGCGGACAATGGTTTTGGTTCCCAGAAGATGTGGGCCGCATAGCCAGTTTGACTTGTAACCTTTTGCCAAAGGCCAGGATGGATGCCGCACTTTTACGGGAACATCCAAACTTTGATCATTTAAAAACAGAGAGATAAGCATGGTATAATAGAGGGAAAGAAATAGGTTAGGGTGGAACTAAAATGAGCAAAGGTGGCAAAAACAAAAATCCCCACCGCATAATAATTTGTAACGTACCATTATTTAATGCATAGGGGTTTAAGATTAAACATGCAGATAACAATTTCAGGAAACGACTAGTTGTGAAATAATTAAATCCTCAGGCACAGATCATGTATCACACCCATTAGAATTCCTCTGGAAGGATATAAAAGGCACCATGACATGTTCAACAGCATCCCTGAGCTCTCCACCACTTCTCTTCATTTCAGCACTCTCAAGATTCAGGTAAGTCCATTCACATTCTTTCTATCAGTGGCTGTGATACATTCTTTGTTCTATGAACCGAGTTCTGTTCTCTGAAGGTCAAAGCAGTCCATCCAGGGCTGGGAAAACCTGCGGCCCTCCGAATGTCAGGAGCATAGAAAGCTGCCTTATACTGAGTGAGACCATCTATTTTGATAACATCTGCACTGTCGGTGGTTAGCCAGGATTTCAGGCAAGGGTCTTTTTGTGGGGCAAACCCAGCCTCATATAATCAACATGCTCAACCCTAATTAATGCATGAAGGGGTTAAGGCCATAGAGTAAGCTGTCCTGCCAGGCTTAGCTAGGTCACACACACCCATCTTGGAAGGAAAGTCTCTTTGTTCTGGGCACACAGCTCAAACGGTGTGCCTTTAGCAAGTCATCTTTGTGTTTCTATACAAAAATTTAGAAACTCTTACCATTTTTGAAACTAAGTTGCACTGCCTGCAATTTTTTTGCTGCTGTATGGAAAAGCACGGCTCTGACCTTTTGAAGAGTTTGTAAGTAAAGCATTTTAAACTTACAAAACATGTGGTCTCTTTCTATATTAAGGGAAGTGAATTTTTTTTGGGAAAGAACTTAGAAGGGGATATTTTAAAGGTCTAACAGCCTTTATTTCCACGCTTTACTTTGCTGCATGTTTTCTGATTTTAAATCTCTGCTGGGGCTCTCTCACCAAATAGTATCTGTCCCTAAACCTGGAACTAAGTATGCAGGGAATTCTCATTTTATTCTTTACCCAAATTTACTGCTTTTCTTATATACTTGTTGTTATTTACTGTGCCTTTTTAAACTGTTTTTAGCTTATTTATTATATTGCGAGCATTGCCTTGTGACATATATGTGGAAGGTGATGTTGTTGTGGTGGTTTATTTTAATGCATGCATTTGCCTCCTCCACTCCCAATTCTTGTCTATTTCATTGTACGTTAGATCTACTGGGTTGTAGACAACGTTAATTCCACTCAGAGTAGTCCGACTGAAATTAATGACCATATTAGGAGTATGAAGAGCTAAAGAAAAGAAATTAACCAACACAACTAACTTAGATGCAGTAATTTCAATGGCTCTGCTCTGAGCAGAATTTTGTTGGATACGGACTATTGCAGTTCATATTGGGAGCTTTGTTTAGGGGGTGGAAAACAATTACCACACATACACAAAAAAAATCAGGGGTGACTTGATGCATCATCAGCCTCACGCATTTTGCCTCCTCTCCCCCAGGGACCACCAAATTTGGTGACAGAGGCAAAAATAAAACCAATTTCAAGCAGAAACAGAGTTGGTATTGGACAAAACCAAATGCCCTGATGAGGATAAAGTCCTCAATTACTTGATGAGGAACAAGGGATGGTTAATGTTGTCCTTGGGGAAAGAAGGAAGGTGTGTGCATGCAGAAACTAGCTGTTGAAGAAAACAATCCATCAATTTAGGGAAAGAAATCTGCCAGTACCACTTTATTTCAAAGCAATATTGCTAAGGATATAGACCACCCAAGAGCGCTCCCACAGCACTCCGCCCTAGGCAGATTTCAGACAAGCATAGCTTGTACTCTGCATTCCATGAGCATATTTCTAGATAAGGAATTAACCAGTGGCATTTCCTAGAGAGAGAAAACAAGCAGCTGTCAGCAACACAGGTTTATCAGTACTTCTTATTCTTCTTGTCGTATACACATTTAACCATCTCCCTCCCATAGTCACTTGTGAGTATTTCAAAACAAAAAAAAAATCCTTCCAGTAGCACCTTAAAGACCAACTAAGTTAGTTCTTGGTATGAGCTTTCGTGTGCATGCACACTTCTTCAGATACACTTCTTCAGTGTATCTGAAGATGATACACTTCTTCAGTGTATCTGAAGTGTATCTGAAGAAGTGTGCATGCACACGAAAGCTCATACCAAGAACTAACTTAGTTGGTCTTTAAGGTGCTATTTTTGTCTTGACTATGGCAGACCAACACGGCTACCTATCTGTAACTGTGAGTATTTCAAGTTAGATTTGAGATCTTGGAGGCTTTAGTAATAATAATAATAATAATTTATTATTTATATCCCGCCCATCTGGCTGGGTCTCCCCAGCCACCCTGGGTGGCTTCCAACAAAATATTAAAATACAATGGTCTGTTAAACATTAAAAGCTTTCCTAAACAGGGCTACCTTCAGATGTCTTCTAAAAGACAGATCGTTGTTTATTTCCTTGACATCTGGTGGGAGGGCGTTCCACAGGGTGGGCGCCACCACTGAGAAGGCCCTCTGCCTGGTTCCCTGTAACTTCGCTTCTCGCATGGAGGGAACCTCCAGAAGGCACTCGGATCTGGACCTCAGTGTCCAGGCAGAACGATGGGGGTGGAGGCACTCCTTCAGGTCTACTGGACCGAGGCCATTTAGGGCTTTAAAGGTCAGCACCAACACTTTGAATTGTGCTAAGAAACGTACTGGGAACCAATGCAGATCTTTCAAGAAGCTTTAGCTTCTATGCAAAAATCTCTACCTGCAAAAAATGTAAGGATTACAATTTCAATTCAGTACAAGAAAGTACTTGTTGAAGGAGCCCATGGTTAAACTATGGAACTCACTCCGACAAGAGGCAATGGTGACCACTGACCTAGATAACCTTAAAATAGGATTAGACAAATCCTCTTTTACGGCTTTTTGATGATTACAAGCCATGATAGCTATGATCTGCCTTCAATGTTGGAGGCAGCAAAGCTTCTAGATGCCAGTTGCTAGAAACCAGGAGAGAGGAGAGGGCTGCTCCCTGCTGGTTTCCTACAGAGGCATTTGAGTGGAAAAAGTGAGGGCAGGATTCTGGACTAGTTGGGCCATTGGCCTAATCCAGCAGGCTCTTCTCATGTTCTTATAATTGAGTCCCCACCCCCAATCAGCTTTTCTTTCAACCCAAATCATTGATCAGAGATCCATCAGTTCAAGAATCCCAGAACCATACAATCCATCTTCATAGTGTACCACCTTGGGTGGCAGGAAGGTGAGTAACTCAGCTTTATAATTAAATAATAATAATTTAATAATAATAATTTATTATTTATACCCCGCCCATCTGGCTGGGTTTCCCCAGCCACTCTGGGAGGCTTCCAACAGAATATTAAAATACAGTAGTCCATCCAGCATTAAAAGCTTCCCTAAATAGGGCTGCCTTCAGATGTCTTCTAAAGGTCTGGTAGTTGTTTTTCTCTTGGACATCTAATAGTAATAATTTAAATGAGTAAATATCCATGTTTGCCATATATAGACTTACTCTAAATTATGTCTTGATTCCCCAAATGGGCACCTGCTTAATATGGGCCTTTCTCAACATGTCCTTTCAGATTCACCTCCCGTGCCAAAACATGTCTTGCTGCATCCCATCTTGTGGCCCATCCTGCGCCATCCCATCTTGCGCCTCAAAACCTGTCATTGGTCTCGGACGGTGTGGTGTCGGCTCTGGATATGGGGGCATTGGCTATGGAAGCCTTGGAGGCGGTGGCGCAGTCTCAGCCAGCAGCCTCGGGGTGCTGTCTGGAGTCCACCCCTCGTGCGTCAACCAAATCCCACCATCTGAAGTGGTGATCCAACCACCTCAGGTCGTTCTGACCATCCCTGGACCCATCCTGTCTGCCAGCTGTGAGCCCTTGGCAGTCGGAGGCTACTCACCATGTGCTTCTGGAGGTTATGGAGGTTACGGAGGTTACGGATTAGGTTACGGAGGGGGCTATGGACGCCTTGGGAGCATCTGTGGACCAAGACGTAGACAAAGCATCTGCAAGTACCCCTGCTAAACCCAAGCTCAGCCATGATGGTCTGAACAACCAGGAACTGTCAAGACAAAGAACAATCCATGCCTGAATCCATAGTGTTTCAGGTGTTGTGCATACCTGGCTGAGGTTCAAGGTGTTCTTCACCTGTGAGAACCAAGCCCAGGTATCTGTCTCTTGCTCTCTGCTGTTTCATCCTGTAACACAGTGGTGGATAACCTTGCTGCTTCTTTCAGTGTGGGGGCTGCATTCACCCTTGTCCAACCCCACCTTAGGGTGGGAGGGCTCCATGCCAGTGGTGTTTGTGGCAACACCCCTGCTTACACATACACATTCATTGACACACACAGGATACAAAAATAGACAGGACACACAAACATGGGGCACACAGAGTGACCTAGCTCCAGCGTCCAAATGTTTGTGTTTGCTGTCACCACCAAAATTTGTGGAATCCTGGGGACAGGGGTTACAGCTTGTCCTTGAACGGGTGTCTGCCACCCCTGCTAGAATATGCTTGTACAACTTGTTTGCACTCGCTAGAGCCAGAGGATCAAAGCACAGCACATCAATTTATTTCTCCTTCTGCTTGATCACTGTTCTTGTTCTTGTTGTATAAATTACTGTTGGAACATGTATCCTTTTGATTTCCCTATTTACTATTAAAGCTTTTGCAGCATCATAATAATCACTCCTGTATCTTTTTTTTTAAAAAAGCAATGGTTCCCTCCACTCCACCCAAACAACAATGGGGTAGAGGGAAGAGTAGGAGAGAAACAAAGAAAGTCAGGTGTCTGGTCCACGATGTTGGATTTCAAAATAGAAGTGTCCCATTGCCGCAAAGGAGTGCAGAAATACCCAATTCTGCCAACGTTCATGTGGAAAGGTTCTAAAGCTGTTCTAAAGCCATAGAGCTTCCTTTGACTGGAGCAACACATAGTGGAGTTCAGAAATCCTGGCAAATGGTCCTCACATGCAGGGGGCCTCCTCATTCGCCAGGAAGAATGATCTGATACCTCTGTTACTCAAACTGTGAGCAGTGCCATGTCAAGTAGATCTGCCCCAAATCGCAAGGGTCACATGAACAGCAGTGGCCATATAGAAGGTAAGGTAAAGGTAAAGGTAAAGGTACCCCTGCCCGTATGGGCCAGTCTTGACAGACTCTGGGGTTGGTGCGCCCATCTCACTCTATAGGCCGGGGGCCAGCGCTGTCCGGAGACACTTCCGGGTCACGTGGCCAGCGTGACACCGCTGCTCTGGCGAGCCAGAGCCGCACACGGAAACGCCGTTTACCTTCCCGCTAGAAAGCGGTCCCTATTTATCTACTTGCACCCGGGGGTGCTTTCGAACTGCTAGGTTGGCAGGCGCTGGGACCGAGCAACGGGAGCGCACCCCGCCGCGGGGATTCGAACCGCCGACCTTTCGATCTGCAAGCCCTAGGAGCTGAGGCTTTTACCCACAGCGCCACCCGCGTCCCTATATAGAAGGTAGAGAACCACAAATACTATTGACCGACCCAATCTGATGCGTTCAAACATGCTTGCAGATCAGAATGCAACTCCTAGTCAGCGTGCACATCCTTTGGATTCTGCAACACAGAAAGTGCTCACACATTGCATATAGTTTGGTAAATATGGAAAGAAAGTAGGTATTTTACCATATGAAGTATAGTGAAATGATTTGGAGAGGTTTATGTTATGTAAAAGGTGGGTACCCCAGTCAGTGTGGTGTAGTGGTTAAGTGCATTGGACTCGTAATCTGGTGAACTGGGTTTGCGTCTCCGCTCCTCCACCTGCAGCTGCTGGGTGACTTTGGGCCAGTCACACTTCTCTGAAGTCTCTCAGCCTCGCTCACCTCACAGAGTGTTTGTTGTGGGGGAGGAAGGGAAAGGAGAATATTAGCCACTTTGAGACTCCCTAGGGTGGTGATAAAGTAGGATATCAAATCC
Source organism: Podarcis siculus (assembly GCA_034642415.1). Lineage (NCBI taxonomy): Eukaryota > Metazoa > Chordata > Lepidosauria > Squamata > Lacertidae > Podarcis > Podarcis siculus. Next base: position 4,918,788 of record JAXCMG010000055.1, on the reverse strand, counting down.
AAACTCTTCTTCTTCTTCTTCATGCTTTTTAAGTGTGGAGTTTCTGTACATTCTTTCAAAAACTCCACAGGAAAAGCTGGACCAATAATTGGAGTGCCAGTAAAACTGAAACAGAACAATTAAAGGCAGTACAGACCATCCCTACCCATGAGCCTTGTTCCACTTCCTTCTTGCATGTGGGTGTTGCTAAACTTCTCCGCATGAGGCGTGGCACTCACCCACTGAAGAGGGAAAACAGAAGGAATTATAATGATAGTTAAACTAGGAAATTCAACCCCATGAACAGCATTGGTGGCCACCAACCTGGATGGCTTTAAAAGAAGATTAGATGGCTAATAGGCATGGCCACTATGAGCTGCATCCATTGGAGGCCATGTGGATTCATAGAACCAAAGAACTGTAGAGTTGGAAGGGACCCTGAAGACATCTAGCCCAGCTCTCTGAAAAGCAGGAATATGCAGCTGTCCCATAAGGGGATCGAACCTGCAACTCACCAGCTCCATGCTCAGACCAGCTGAGCTATCCAAGTGGTCAGCAATCGGGAGAGAGGAGAGTGCTGTTGAGCTCAGATCTTGTTTGCAGCTCTCCCATTGAGGCATCTGGAGGCTACAGTCCATGTGCCTCTGGATATTCTGGCTACGGAGTGGGGTCTTATGGAAGGTACCTTGGTGGGAGCTACAAAAGCATTTGCTGTGTACTACCTCTACTGTTGGAAGAAGTATCTCTCTGAATAACAATTTCTGGGGAATATGGAAAGAAAGATTTGCTGCTGCGTTCAGGTCCTACTTGTGGGCTCTGCATTGGCATCTGAGTGGCCACTGTGAAAATAGGAAAATGGACTGGAAGGGTCATTGGCCTGATCCAGTGGCAGAGCATTTCCTATGTTCCTATTATAGCTAAGTTCAACTGTCACTCTCAGAAGCAGGGGCCAATCAGAGTTGGCAGTACTGGACTGGATGGACCAATCACCAATCAAAGGCAGCTTCCTATATTCTTGTTTCAAGAGCTCACAGCTAGGAGTTGAACACATTTTTTGCATGTAGGAAATCCCTGGTCGAACCCCTGGGATATCTGGTTCAAAAAAAGAAAAGAAAAGGATTTTAGTTAATGGGAAAGAAAAAGAGACCCAGTCCAATTAAGCAGAACTGGACTAGAATGGATCAGACCTGGAATTATTAAATTCTAGTTCTGAATTCTAGAAATTGGAAGCTGAGACAGTTAAGATGAAAGGCTTGTTCACATGTTACATTGAACACAGATACAAGCTGTCTCTACATGTGTACAATAGTGTGAAAGAGTGTAACTTGTTGAACAGCTCAATTAATTGTGTGTGCAGAGACTGTGCACCTGTTGCACATTGCATGTGAATAACCTATGAATGCACAGCTCATCTTGGTGCTTACTTCTTTAGTCGTTTAGTCGTGTCCGACTCTTCATGACCCCATGGACCAGAGCACGTCTTCCACTGCCTCCCGCAGCTTGGTCAAACTCATGTTCGCAGCATACAGAGGTACACAAATTGTACACTTGTTGGAGGTTACATGTGAGTAACATAGAAGGGTGAAACTCAACTAGCTGTGTACAGAGGTACACTAGTTGAACGCAACCAGCAATGTTTATCTTTCTATAAGCCAGTCTGAGGTGGTGGTGGTGGTGTTTTTGCAGTCAAACGTTGTACACATTTTATTCAATAAAATAATAAATAAGATAATAGCAGACAGGTGTACAGCTCACCTAGTTGGGTACAGAGGTTCACAGCCCTCGCTGAGTGCAAAGTGTAACTACTAAGATGTAAAACCTGTACTCAAGTATCGTAAGTGTTCCTCAAGTTGAATGTGCACCTTCTGCTCCAGGTGAGATGCCTCTGTTGTTCCAGGGAAGCAGCCGAGCAAGTTTAAGGATGTGTGGGCTGTGGAGAATAGCTTGTGTGGGCTGGAGGAGCACTTTGTTTAACTTGAGTGAATTAAGGAAAAAAAGAACCGTCTTTCTTGAAAGTCTGCTGAAGGATTAAATGATCTGGAAAGGTAATGTGTAACATGCTCAGGGATTAGGACGTGGGAAGACGAGAAGGGGAGAAATGGAATCCAGAGTCCTCTTCAGGCAACTGTGAGGATAGGAATGTGGAACATGGGCCTTTTCATTGGCTACTGGTAGAGGCATGCAGTAGTGGATTGGCCAGGGCTGGTGTAAGCAAATATTAGGAGTCTCTGGTTTTTTTACTTGCCTGATCGAGAAGGCAAAAACTCCACCCATCTCCAGCCCTTGGTTGCAGTGACCTTTTAAGGATATTCAGTCAATGGAGGGGTTTTATGCTACCTGCCAATCCTAGGTGGTTGATGTTGAGCATCACCACAATGCATGTAGAGCCGAGAGAGTCTTCAGAAGGCTCAGATTCTAACTCCATTCTTTCCTTACACCGGCAGCTCGTTCTCTCAAGGGCTTGACTACTGCAATTCATTCCAAGTGGGGACAACCCCTGGAGGCTACATGGAACTTTAAAATTACAGTACCTAAAACCCGGGTGGCGGTGTGAGTCCACAGAGCCTAGGACTTGCCAATCAGAAGGCCAGCAGTTTGAATCCCTGCAACGTGGTGAGCTCCTGTTGCTCGGTCCCTGCTCCTGCCAACCTAGCAGTTCAAAAGCACACCAGTGCAAGTAGATAAATAGGTACCATTCCGGCAGGAAGGGAAACGGCGTTTCCGTGTGCTGCTCTGGTTCGCCAGAAGTGGCTTAGTCATGCTGGCCACATGACCTGGAAGCTGTACGCCGGCTCCCTCGGCCAATAAAGTGAGATGAGCGCTGCAACCCCAGAGTTGGCCACGACTGGACCTAATGGTCAGGGGTCCCTTTACCTTTACCTTAAACCACCCCTCTCACCCCCCAGGAAAGAGAAAGCATTCCAGGACAACAAAGACTGTGCTGCAACAAAAGCTTTAATGGAGCATGGGAAAGAGTGATATGGGGAGAGGAGATGTTTGTATTACAACAGCATTGAATATAGTTTTACACGACACAGCTAGCATGTGGTGAAGTACATTCTGTCCTGCCTTCCTTTGGGGAAGGTTTTCCTGCATCTAGCACAAAAAGCAAGCAGAGGGGGTGGAAAATAAATACCAGAGAGAATGCAACATATCTCAGTAAAAGTGCAATGTGTGAATGTCATGGTACAGATTTCAGAGGCAGGGAGCAACTCAAGGCTTCTGCTTAAACTGCAGCAGCTCAGCACTTGTGAAAGCTCAGGTTCTTAAATTCAGTTGCCGGTTTCAGTCACGGTTGTCAGATTCCCAGGTTGCCCCAGATCCTGATGGATAATCTACTTGAGTTTAGCAGGGATACCCGCAGATGCTTTGCCTGCGCTTTGACCCATAGCAGGATTTGCCCAGGTACCCACCTACAGAGCCCCCCATTCCGTAGCGGGAGGAACCGTAGCCGTAGCCTCCGGAACCACCATACCCATATCCACCGCCATAGCCACCGCCATAGCCACCGCCATACCCATAGCCACTAGCACACGGGGAATAGCCGGAGACGGCCAACGGCTGGCAGCTGGAGGACAGGATGGGTCCTGGGATGGTCAACACAATTGGAGCTGGCTGGACCGTCACTTCGGACGGTGGGATCTGGCTTATACAGGACTGGGGGACACCGGGGACGACGCCAAGGCTGCCGGATGACATAGCGCCACCGCCGCCGCCATAGCTGACGATGCCACCGCTGATGCCACCACCAACGCCACCGCCGATGCTACCGATGCCGCCGCCGATGCCACCGCCGATGCTACCGCCGATGCCACATTGTCCAATTCCATGGGAAGGCCTGCTACATGGGATGGAGCACGATGACTGAGAGAAGAAAGACATGTCTGAAGAATATAGGTGAGCCTGGGGAACAACAGCAAGGAGAAAAGCAATTCATTAATTTGGAAGGAGGTGCAGAAAGGCCACGTAGCGTGGAACATGGCAGGTTGAATCCACCACTTTTAAGTTTCTCACTTTTCCAATATAAATTCTAGTCCTCCCCAATTTCGCTGAAAGTTGTAGGTTATTTATTTATTTATTTATGGCTAATCTTTAGCCTGGCCCAACAAGGCAATTATTATGTTATCCACTCTTCTAGTATGGAAATTACATCCTACATTAACTATGACAATTTATCTCTACACAGCGATGTTATCTCGGAAAAATAAACAAGAGCATTAAAAAAAAAATTATTTTAATCATCAAAGCAACGATCTTTGGTTTCGAAAGCTTAGGAGGTGAGCCAGAATAGTTAATGAGTAAGCACACACAATCTTAATTGTGAGACCTCAAGGGCAAAATTCTTAACTGATGTAAAACAACAGGCTGGTATGGAACATCTATTCACTGACACCAGGCGTGGCTTTGACGTTCTTTGTCAAGAGATGGTAACACAGGAGCAAATTAACTCTCTCTCTCTCTCTCTCTCTCTCTCTCTCTCTCTCTCTCTTTCTCACACACACACACACACACGAGAGAGAGAGAGAGAGAGAGAGAGAGAGAGAGAGAGAGAGATCATTCTAGTTCAATCTCCTCACTAGGCCAGATTTAATTTTTGAATAAAGTTTTGTTGTTGTTCATCTCCAACCAGCAAGAAATCTACAAACCTCCCAATAAAAAAGCAACAAATCACAACCACCTGATTTATTTATTTTTTTAAAAAATTGAAACAATTTGGGATTCTTGTTATGGGGATAAGGAATGAGTTATGCCCATTGAGTCTCCCCTGAGTAGTATTAATATTGCATACAGTCCATTGGGTCTATCTTAGCATGGTTTCTTCCGGTTGATTGACTGACTATGTTCCAAGGGCTTGGCTTCTGTCATGTGAGATCCCTTTGAACTGGGGTGGGGTGAGTAGATTTCCTCTGGAACCTTCAACAGGCTCTAGCACTTGACTAAAAGCTATCCCTTAACTTATTACTGGACTGCAGGCATGGAGAACTTGTGGCCCTCCATATGTTGGTCTCTGACTCCCATCCTTCCTGTCAATTGTCCATATGTGGGCTGCGGGCTGTTTGGAGTTCTAGTCTAACAATATCTGGAGGGCTACAGGTTCCTCATCCCTGGCATATGGACTCTCTCTCTTTCTCCCTCTCTCTCCTTTCTATCTTTCTATCTATATCTATCATCTATGTATCTAGCATCTATCTATATTCTGAACTGAGCAAAGCTTTCTTTCCCTCTCTCATAATTCTTTGCAGGTTCTCACCCCATCAGGAACCTTCAAATCCCTCTCAGAACTTCAAGCAACATTCAGTGGCAGCTTAAGAACCTAAGAAGAACTCTGCTGATGGATCAGGCCAAAGGCCCATCTAGTCCAGCTTCCTGTCCTCACATTGACCACCCAGAATGCAACCACCCAGAAGGCAAACACCCTCTCCCCACTCATGGTCCTCAGAAATGGCTTTTCAGAGGCACATTATCAACAACAGTAGAGGTAGAACATTGCCGCCATGGCTGGTAGCTGCTGATAGCTACATTCTCCATGGATTTACCTAATCCAAAAAGAACATAAGGACAGCCCTGGTGGATCAGGCCAAAAGTGGCCCATCTAGCAGCACCTGTGTGCAAGAGCAGTTATCCCCACTTGCCTTTCCCAGCACTCAGAGGCTTCCTTCCTCCAAGGCAGAACTTGAGAGAGAGAGAGAGAGAGAGACAGACGGGGAGACTCTCAAGAATGTTCCTCTTACCCGGTTCTCTAGAGTGCAGAAATGAAGAGATGCGCTTGAGAGTTGCTGCTGAAGAGACTGTGGAGAAGCCAGGCCTTTTATACCTTTTTCCAAGGCGCAGGCCACAGGATGCGAGGCGTACCGCCTTCCACTTTGAGATTTAATTATTTCTCAACAAGCATTTGATCTATTATCTCCATCTTTGCCCCAATTAATTGGACATATTTATTTTTTGCTTATTATGAAGTATGAGTCGTTCGCCTTCCTGGTATATCATAATCTCTCTCACTCGCTCTTCTTAAACTCCACCCTACATTTTATTTGTCATTTGCCCTTGGTAAAATTCCCATGACTAAAAAAAACAAAACAAAAACCCTAGTAAATAGGGCAGCAGTGTATCCCCACCCTTGTTGAGAGAGAGGCAAGTTGAATCAACTTGGTGGCATCTATCTGAACTGGATCTAAAACACATGTCCAAGCGGGAATGTCAACACCAGATTATGTCTTAGGCAACCATTTCTTCATTGGGCTAACTTCATATTCAGCAGGAAAGTGATGGGCAATAGGAGTTTCCCCACCTCCCAGACCCATCACTGGCAGAGGAGAGACGGGGAAGAAATTAGATTCATCTCTCAGTTAATGGTAAACCAACCTAATCCACACTTTCCAAAAACAGTGTATGAACCAAGACACAGATGTCCTTTGAAACAGCCATTGACTGTTAACAAGATTTGATTCCATTAGAAACTTGCATTTCTTTAGGTTTTGCAATGCAAGTCCACAGCCAAGTAGGTAAAGGTAAAGGTACCCCTGCCCGTACGGGCCAGTCTTGACAGACTCTAGGGTTGTGCGCTCATCTCACTCTAGAGGCCGGGAGCCAGCGCTGTCCAGAGACACTTCCGGGTCACGTGGCCAGCGTGACATTGCTGCTCTGGCGAGCCAGAGCCGCACACGGAAACGCCGTTTACTTTCCCGCCAGTAAGCGGTCCCTATTTATCTACTTGCACCTGGGGGTGCTTTCGAACTGCTAGGTTGGCAGGCGCTGGGACTGAGCAACGGGAGCGCACCCCGCTGCAGGGATTCGAACTGCTGACCATGCGATCGGCAAGTCCTAGTCGCTGCGGTTTTACCCACAGCGCCACCCGCGTCCACCAAAATGCATATATCTGCGGAAAGTGTGAAAATAGGAAGCATGTATCCAGTGGAGTGAGCATACAATAATGCACTATGGCTGAGAAATTCGCTTTGCAAATAATATATACATATTAGGGGAAAGTGTGCCCAATCAATGTGTGTATTATGAGAAATGTGCAGAAAAAATATTGCTGATGAACTTTCACAAGAACTTTTAAAAGGAAAAAAAATTAATTGCAAACCAATGCAGAAATGTGGAGAATTGAACTTAAGGCTAGGAAAGATGAAAAACGAAGAGAAAGCAAAATTGACTGATTTGCCCATCCCTAAAGCAGCTCCTTGGGCAGAGCAGCTGTTACTAGCAACAAAACTGCCAACAAAGTTAAGGTGCAATCTTAAGTATGGAAAGCCAATTTAATTTACACTGGTTTAAGCTGAGCTGCTATAAAGTATGCTAGATAAAAACTCCATTTAGGAATGGGGATATTGCTGACTGAGCTGGCCTAAGCCTGGCAGAGGGGAAGCAAGCCTTCAAAATAGAGTATTGCTCACACCACCATTTTTGCTATGTATGTTGGAATTCGAGTCCAGTTACAGTTGTCAAGACACAGTGCTGTTCATACCACTTGGGTTACAGACCCGGGCAAAAGTATTATCAAAGCACTTCTGACTCCCATACTGCAGATTGCTCACCTATATCTTAGGAAAGTCTTCCCTAATCTGGACTTTAGATGTTGTTGAACTCACAATGCCCATCAGCCTTCACTTGCATAGTCAATGGTGATGGAAAGGTGTGGTCCAGTAACATTTGAAGGACCACAGTTTCCCCATCCCTAACATGGCCAATATGGAAGAAGACAGGCCAGTGTTCTGGTGTGATATAAGACACCTTCTTTTGCTTAATAGGGAGATATATAAATTCAATAAATGAAAATGAAATGAGATAGCTAAGTGGTAGAAAAAGAGCTTTGTACTCAGTCGTCCTTGATTTCAATCCCCAGCACCTCTGGGTAGGTGCTGGAATGACCCCTTCTCAAAACCTTGGAGACCTTCTGCCAGTCAGTGTATACGAAGGTAGATCTAACTTGTTATTAGGCAGATTCTTATGTTTCTGATGAAACCAGCCCTAGTTAAGCAGGAGAACAGCCACAGCCAATATCATCAGTGGTCAGGGAGAGTGTGAGTTGTAGACTGTGGAAGGCATCAAGCTGGGGAAGATCAGTCTAGAGTGGGAAGCCTTTGACCCTCCAGATGTTTTTGGAGTCCACCATCCTTGACGATTGGCCATGCTGATCAGCTGAGCCTGACAGAGTCTAACAACACCTGGAAGGTCATGAGGACCGGGATCTTCCTTGAGCAGGGGAACAAACATCACTCAGTGACAGAACACCTCTTTGGCATGCAGGATGTCCCAAATTCAACCATCAGCATCTCCAGCTAGGGCAAAGGTAAACTCCCTGCTTGAAACCTCAGAGAGCCACTCCGTATCAGTGTGGACATTGCTGAGCAAGATAGAGCAATGATGCACTATTGGGCCTTTGGTCAATGATCAGAGAGAGTAGGACTCTAACAGAGCTGGAAGGGCACCAAGGTGGCAACCACTGAACTATTTATATATTTTTTAGAATATGAGAAGGGAAACTGAGCAAGGGCACTGTCAAATAACTGGCTCATTGTAAAAGCATTGCCAAGGTTTCAACTATCCATGACATAGCCTCCCCATAGGTAAGCATGGCTGGCTGGAGGTCTCACACTGACATCTTGTGTGTTTACATAGTTGATATTAGGGAGCTATACCTTGTCAAAATGATCATGTTTAAGTTGTCCACTAACAACCCTTCTGTGTTGGTTTAAATCAGGCATAGGCAAACTTGGCCCTCCAGATCTTTTGGGGCTACAATTCCCATCATCCCTGACCACTGGTCCTGTTATCTAGGGAAGATGGGAGTTGTAGTCCCAAAAACATCTGGAGGGCCAAGTTTGCTTTTGCTTGGTTTAAATGCCTGGAAAGAGTCGGATCCCAAATGTTCCCTTGCCATCCTTTCAGAGATGGATCTTTGGGGCTCTTTCCAATGGAAGGTGATATCTAAGTGGGCAGTGGTAAACAGCATGGCAGTTAGGTCTAAAAGGGCCAGAGTAGGGCATGGTTTCAACGAGTGACCAATAATATTAGAAACAACATTTTTTAAAAAATAAATAAAATTAAATTAAAATCTGATCTTATAGAGAGAAGCACTTCTTGCTCAAATCTTTTGGTCACCCATGAAACGCATCATAAAACCCAATGGGCCGGTCATACCTGATCAGCCTCCGCTGCACATCACTGTATGCAGGTCAGTTGTGTCAGAAGTTATGGAGGTGAGGAAACCGACACGGAGCTGTTTTCGAAAACAGGAGCCCTTAATTCATGGAGCTCCTCGTTCCACCCAATGCCATGTGGGAAAAAGTCATTATCAGCCCACAAAAACCACTGGACTACCACCTGTTTACAACACAGGCCGCTTCTACAAAAGTTTCTAGAAGCGTTTCCTAACTCTCTTTGAATTTAATTCAAATCTCTTTGGATTCCACCGCAGTGAATTATTTGCTGTGATCGTGAGATAGATCTGGAATGTCTTAAGCAGGCATTCCCCCCCTCGTCAAAGAAAATTTTATTGCCATTCATTAGTGGGGTGTTGAATTTAAAATCATTCCATTAGAAGTAATCATAATATTGCAGGCATGGAAAGAAGAAAAGAACTGCCATCCGACTAATTAAAGGGTTCGCAAAGCCGTCTGAAATCCTTTGGGTAACAGGAGGCTGAAAAATTGCAGCCTCCGCCCCACCTCTGGCTGTTGTTCCCATTAATATCTCAGAATCATCCAAGGCTCAGCAAGATGAAGTCATAAAGGGAGTTTGTTGGCAGGAGGGGGGGAAATATTGTGAAACGTTGTGCAGTGAACCCAGAAACGAGGCATTGCAACATTAAGACATTCATTTTTGAGGAAGTTGACGAACATGAAGGACTGCAAAGAATTGGTTTGTAGACACAGGGCTTTTTTCAGGCTGGAACTCACCAGAAATCAGTTCCAGCACCTCTCAGGTGGGTGTCATTATAAGAGGACAAGGGTGAGTTCCTGCACCTCTTTTTCTAGAAAAATAGCATTGGGTACACAGATACCCTGTCCAGTGGTACCTGAATTAAGTACTTAATTCATTCTGGAAGTCTGTTCTTAACCTGAAACTGTTCTTAACCTGAAGCACCACAATAGCTAATGGGGCCTCCTGCTGCTGCCGCACCGCAGGAGCCCGATTTCTGTTCTTATCCTGAAGCAAATTTCTTAACCTGAAGCACTATTTCTGGGTTAGCAGAGTCTGTAACCTGAAGCGTATGTAACCTGAAGTGTATGTAACCCGAGGTACCACTGTATATTTTCACATGATATAGCAAGGGTGCAGGAACCTTACAACTCCCATCAACCCTGACCTTTGACTGTGGCTGATGAAAGTCATAGTTCAGCAACTTATCGAGGGCCAAAGCTTCTCCACATATGCTTCATTTCTATGTCTTCCTAACTTTTAAAAAGTATTTATACCCCACCATATAAAAAAAGCAAACAAATGCTCAGGAGTTCTTTATGACTTTCATAGGTTCTCTAAGAACCTTTAAAAAAGAGTAGAGTATAAATATAGTCAAAAGAAGGAATGAGGACCCCAATGTTCATCAATATCTGGAGGGTCACAGGTTCCCATCCTTGCTTTATACCTCTGGAAGTGCATTTAATATGTGATCCCTGTTTGGTTGGAACATGAATCTACAGGGATGATATGCCATAGGGTAGGATCCAGTGTTAGTCCTACTCAGAATACTGTAGACCCTTTGAAATCAATGGACATGATTAAATCAAACCCATTGGTTTCAGTGGGTCTACCCTGAGTATGATTTGGTTGGATACAACCCTTGGTTTGGAAATGGAGTTTTCTAAAAGTGTTTCTGAAGTCGATACAATCAACACAAAACTCAAAAAAATCTGTGTATTCCCTGCTCATGGATTCAGATTCAAGCTGGTTTTTTTGACTTGTTGATTTGCCATTTAGGAGGATAGTTGGGTTGAAACACATCTGCCTATGGAAGCTTCACTATGGAAGATATTTGTATAGTGTAAGCTGGATATACCCACCCACCTTAGGTTGGATGGACCATTTGGTCTAAAATTATCTGAATTCGTTTGAATGCATAGTGAATTTTATGTGATTGTGAATGGAGATGCAACATTTGATAGGTCTTGGCTATGTTATTTATTTTATGAAACAGTAGTTTTTAAATTGTGAGTTTAAAATATTTGCACTAAATTTAGAGCCAATCAACACAACTTAGATCCTCTTCATTTTACATGTTGGCAGAGGATCCCTGTTAAAGAATTCCACACATACTAATGGATCCCTTTGAAATTATCTAAATCCAAGTGTTCGTACTAAGGGCCAGCAAGTGTAAATGACTAAGATTTTATAATAGCTCTGGTCTGCTATGGCAGTGATGCATTACTCCAGGCTTAGTGGTAATTGTTTATTTGTTGTATATACACTGTAATGTCTTGGAGATATTTATTCAAATAAAAACAACAATATTGAATACTTGCTTTGTGGATCTGACATTCAATACTTACCATGGTCACATCACCACATCTTTTAAAAATATTTATATATTTTACAGAGAAGCACACTAACCTTCTTTGTCCCTCCTGGAAAGAAGCCAAGTTTTAAAAAGAAGAAGAAGAAGAGTTTGGATTTGATATCCCGCTTTATCACTACCCGAAGGAGTCTCAAAGCGGCTAACATTCTCCTTTCCCTTCCTCCCCCACAACAAACACTCTGTGAGGTGAGTGGGGCTGAGAGACTTCAGAGAAGTGTGACTAGCCCAAGGTCACCCAGCAGCTGCATGTGGAGGAGCAGGGAATCAAACCCGGTTCGCCAGATTACGAGTCCACTGCTCTTAACCACTACACCACGCTGGGGGGTGCTTAAAATCTGCTCTGGGTAAAATAGTTTCTAACAGTATGAAATATGAAAGAGAGGGAGCGGGAGAAACAGAGACAGAGAGACAGAGACAGAGAAAATCAAGCAAACAGAAGGACAAGTCTTGCTGAAGAAGAATAGGCATGGCTTCTGCCAACGGGAGTCCTATCTCATAAATGTTTCTGAATTCTTTGAGAATGTCAAGAAACATGTGGATAGGGGTGAGTCTGAAGATACTGTGTCCTTAGACTGTGTGCTTTTGACAAGAACCTCCCCCCTCAGTAAATGTAGCAGTTGTGGAATGAGAGGACATGCTGCCTTATGGTAAAAATAATGGGAAGCAGAAAGATTAGAGATAAATGGACAGTGCCAGAAAGTGGAATCCCCAAAGGTTCTATGGGGTGCCTCAATGATTTTATTTTTTTGAAACTGACCCCTAAGGAAGGACTGGGACCACTGTAGGTGAGGGTATTTCTGAAGCACCTTCCCAATAGGTGGTTGCTGGCATCAGGTCTACCAGGGTGACCAAAGCTAAGTCTAAGGTGGCTTGAAATGGGTCTAGATAATGCATTTCATCCAAGATTCCCTGAAACTGAGGTCCCTCCACAGATTCCAACTTTTGTCCCCAGATTCCAACTTTTCAACTTAATCTGTTTGATTTCTTACAGTATGCCATTTTAGTTAAGAATGACACCTTCCCTGAATACAATCTGTAAATGGTGCCAGAGACCGAACCTCGAATATTCTGAATGGAAACTGTGTGTGCTCTACTCCTGAGCAGTGTGCTCCCCTCTTCTAATTAATAAATGCAAATAAACATGTGAAGTTTCCTCACACTAAGCCAGACCATCAGTGAACTATTTCAACTACCACCAGCTATTTGAGTTGTTATTGGCATAAGAGCTATTTGAGTTCTTAGCCTCGGGCAGCAAAATGTCTTGGGCTGCTTCTGAATCTAAGAACAGGATAGTGCAAACATTACCACTACCCCTAATTTCATGCATGGAAGGTGGCTGGACTGGAAGCTGAAACTTATTTTATCCTTGGCAATGTGAAAACAATGTTTCTAGCAACAGGTGACTAGCACGCTAGTTTCCAGCACTGGAAGGCAGCACCATAGTTTAGCAGGTGCAGAACAGTCTGTAGCATACATAGAACTGGTTTCCAACGCAAGGGGTCTCAGGGGGATCAAGAGGAAAGGTTGGGAGTGGGGGACTGCCACTGCTGCCCTCCAGTATTATTTGCCTCAGGCAATTATCTCGTTCAGTCTCATGATAGGTACAGTCCTGCTTAGGTTGAGGTCAGGGATGACTGGTGCCCTTTGAGGGTGGAGAGGTGGAAGGCAGGAATACTAGTAATAGGTGACACCAGAGAGCCAACAATAGCTTTTAGCTTTGCCTCCATTCTCCTCCCTGCTTGAGACTAAGGAAGAGGAAGACTGGCAGACAGGGCTAAGTAATCAGTTGGTTCAAAGTAAAAAGACAGCATCTTAAAAAGCAGAGACATCACCATGCCGACAAAGGTCCATATAGTTAAAGCTATGGTTTCCCCAGTAGTGATGTATGGAAGTGAGAGCTGGACCATAAAGAAGGCTAATCGCCGAAGAAAGGATGCTTTTGAATTATGGTGCTAGAGCAGACTCTTGAGAGTCCCATGGACTGCAAGAAGATCAAACCTATCCATTCTGAAGGAAATCAGCCCTGAGTGCTCACTGGAAGGACAGATCCTGAAGCTGAGGCTCCAAGACTTTGGCCACCTCCTGAGAAGAGAAGACTCCCTGGAAAAAACCCTGATGTTGGGAAAGATGGAGGGCACAAGGAGAAGGGGACGACAGAGGATGAGATGGTTGGACAGTGTTCTCGAAGCCACTAACATGAGTTTGACCAAACTGTGGGAGGCAGTGGAAGACAGGAGTGCCTGGCGTGCTCTGGTCCATGGGGTCACGAAGAGTCGGACATTATTAAACGACTAAAAAACAACAACAACAAATGGCAGGCAGACTGAGACTGGTGGGGCAGTGTCCTCTCCAGGGTTTCAGGGAGGAGTCTTCCCTAGCCACGAAGATGTCAGGGTCTGAACTTGGGACCTGTTAACAGGGTATTCTGTTAAAAGGATCTGGGAGGAGTGGCTCCTCTCCGATGCCCAGATGGGAGCAAGGACCATACTTCTTCTCCAAAGGGGACCAGTTGGGGGATGCTCTGATTTGACGTAGGTCATAGGGTTTCATTTCTCCCCACTGGCTTCACCCTTAGTAACACTCCCAGTGGTCGGGCAGGAGTGACACACACAGTTGCTTACCACAATGCCTATGACCAAGTCTTCACATCTGTAACCAATAAAGTTGTGGCCGAACCAATATGCCATGTGTTGTCTAGTTACTTGCACCTTAGGAAACAGGGTGATTACAGGGCCTCGAAACACAAGAGAAGTCTGGAGGGCCACGTTTGCACCACCCTTCTCCTGTGGTTCCCTGTCCTGGCTTGCAGAAAAGCCCAGCTGAAAATGCCTCGGGGTTTTCAATAAGTGTAGGAACCCAGAAAGGTTGTGATGTGCAGATCACCAGTGATATGATTTTAGCTATTCATTCAATCTTCATTCATTCATCTGTTACATTTATATCCTGCCCTTCCTTCCAAAGGATCAAAGAGTGTCAAGCAGTTCATGATAAAACAATAAAAAATACATCTTATTCATGGCATGGAAAAAGTGGATCGAGAAAAAAATGTCTCGATTTCTCATAGCACTAGAACTCGTGAACATCCAATGAAGCTGAATGTTAATTGGGACAGGCAAAAGGGAGCACTTCTTCAAACGTTGCTTAGTTATACTATGGAACTCACATTTGCTGGAGGCAGCGATGGTCATCGACCTAGAGGGCTTCAAAAGAGCATTGGAACCATTCGTGATGGGCAAGGCAATGGTTTGCTACTAGCCATGATGGCTATAGCTTGCCTCCATGGTCAAAGGCATTAATGCTTCTGAATATGAGTTGCTGGAAACCACAGAAGCGGAGTGATAATAATAATTTATTATTTATACCCTGCCCATCTGGTTTGGTTTCCCCAGCCACTCTGGGCGGCTCCCAACAGAATATCAACAACACAATAAAACATCAAATAATAAAACCCTCCCTAAACAGCGCTGCCTTCAGATGTCTTCTAAAAGTCAGATAGTTGTTTATTTCCTTTACATCTGATAGGAGCATGTTCCACAGGGAGGCCGCCACTACTGAGAAGGCCCTCTGCCTGGTTCCCTGTAACTTCACTTCTCACAGTGAGGGAACTGCCAGAAGACCCTCAGAGGTAGACCTCAGTGTCTGGGCTGAACGATGGGGGTGGAGACACTCCTTCAGGTATATTGGACTGAGTCTGAGTGTGTTCTTATGCTCAAATCCTGCTTGCAGGTTTCCCATAGAGGCATATGGCAGCCACTCTAAGAACAAGATGCTGGACCAGATGGGTCACTGGCCTGACCTGAGATAGTAAGTTCTTCTTAAGAATGATATTAACATAGATGCAGACCGGGAAACACCTCTGCTCAAAGGTCTTGTTGGAAAAGGAAGGTCTTCAGCAGGCGACAATAACAACATGAAAGACAATTGTTTAATATTCAAGGGAAAGGACATCCAGAGGGTAGCTGCCAACACAAGGAAGGCCCTGTTTTTACATTGTGTGTAACAGAACTCCTGATAAGAGAGACTGCTGAAATCAAAAGAGAGAGAAATCTAATTCCAGTGACAGATTCTTGAGTTAGCCTCTGTGGGCTTGATAGGAGAGCTGAAAATAATGTCAATATATTTCACATCTGGCAACCCAAGCGTATACTCAACTCTGACCAAACTAAGCCACATAGAGCACAATATACAGCAGGAGGCTTTCGTTTGGTCAGAATTGAATATACACCTCCAGAGTTAACAGTAAATACATTACTTCTGGTAAATGAGACACCATAGCTGCTGGAGGGATGTGAAAATTTGGGTCTTGGACTTTTTAGACTTGTCTACCCATGAACTATCTGAAACCCAAACGGCACTTGGGTTGCCAGATGTCATTTTCTTTTCCAGCTCTCTTACCCCACTATGGAGATATGTTCCTATGGGGAGCTACTAGGCTTTGGAAAAGATCCGCAACAGCCTTGCTGGAACACAAACATGTGGAACACCAATCCATGGCAGTGCTGACTTTTATTGGTTTGCCTTCAGCCTAGCAAACGTAGGAAATGGAGAGGTCCCTGGTTCAGAAATTATCCAGAAATTATCTGAATTATCCAGACTATTCCCATCAGACATGAAGCAAAGTAGTATCACACAATTGGTTGCTTCCAAATAAGAGTGGAGAGTTCAGCTCTCCTTGCAGAACTGACATTAAAAAAAATAAAATACTACAGCACCATCAATGTGCACATTCTAGCTTACCAGTCAGAATAACCTCCCTTACCTCCTCCTCAGAGCCAATTTTGGGGCTGCAGGGGGAGAAAAATGGGGGAACCCCATTGCGCTGGCTGAAGTCCTTGTGTGGGCTACCACCAGTGGGACTCATTCATTGTATCCAGCTCATGGGTTGCAACCCTCATTTCCCTTCCCACTGACTTCTGAGCCATTCCTTTAATTGCCATTAATTGGTTTATCATGTGCTTAACATTTTTGTTATGACAAGGGTTGGTTTCAGATCCAAGACTGGTTTCAGAGCCTTGCCTCCTACACTGCTTCCTTAGAGTCAACGGGGTGGGAGGAGGGGCGAGAGCATGAGCAGTAATGGGTATGCGTGGCACTGAAGACTGAGGGCAAGGAATGCGGACGTTCCCTACCCAAGATTCTCCCTTATGAAAGAGGTTACAACATTTGAAGCTCTTTTTTTAGATATATAAAAAAGCAAGCCAGTGGGACATAAATTACGGGTGGTGCAGATAAAGCAAATAGAGAGAAGTTCTTCTTTCCTCTTCCATGTATGGGGCCACCCAATGAAGCTAAATTCTGGAAGATTCAGAACAGATTAAAAAACACACTTCTTCACACAGCACAGATGAATCCATGGAACTTGATAGCGCCACAATGTATTGATGGCCACCAGCCTTGATGGCTTCCAAAGAGGATTGGACAAATTCATGGAGGGCAAGAAGCTTACGAGTAGTCATAGTGGCTAAGCTCTACCTCCACTGTTGCAGTATGCCTCTGAATACCAGTTGCCGAAAATAGGTGGGGAGATTGCTTTAGTGCCCATGTTCTGGTTGTGGTCATCAGGTTGGCCATTGTGAGCACAGGATACTAGACTAGATGAACTTTATCAAGTGGGGCTCCTCATATGCTCTTGTGGGGGAGGGCTCTGGTGTCCTTGCCCTGGATGTGGGTTTCCTGGAGGAATCTGACTGGCCAATGTGAGAATAGGTTGATGGGCTGTGGTGCCCTATGGTCTATGTCATGAGAACTAGATGGACCTTTGGCTTCATCCAACAGGACTCTTCTAATGTTGAGGCCTCAATGAGATCCTACCTTTTCCACTTTCAGTTGCTGCAATGTACCAATTCCCTTATTTCCTGTTCCTTATTTGGTTGCAAGAGACGTTCTGAGTTGCACATTGTTTGACAAGAGAGGGCATCATGGCTCTCATGGTTTCAAACGTTGGGTCTCATGAATGCATCTCAGGTTTCAGGGCCAAGGAAGACCCCTCAGTCCAAGACTAAGTTGCTTCCTGTTAGGCAGAGCAGACAATTATTGGGCTGATGGACCATTGATCTGACTCAGTAGAAGGCAATTAACCTCTGCAATTTTCTTGGGGAGATTAATGCTGACTGTCTGGTTAAAAGAGAAGAGGGAGAAGGAAGCGCTAGATCTAAATGACAGGGCTGTGGGTAATCATTGGTGGAACCTCAATTAAATCCAAGGCAATTTCACAAAAGATGAGACAGATAAATTCAAAGGTGGAATGTGCGGTTTTCAGATGGCTGATGGAGGCCTGGAATCCAGAACACAACAAAGCAATTTGGGATTTCTGGCTCTCAACTGCTCATATCATCCCAGATTAATTAAGCCCTCAGGCAAAGATGGGTGTCTCTCTTTCCAGTTCAGGTCCCAAACATGAAACTGTATAAAAGGGACAGGGGAGCCCTGGACTTTTCAGATCGCTCCGTTCCTCTCTACATCCAAACAAAACTTCCTCTAACCAGGTAAGACTGATAATCTATTCATTTCTTTGTTTATTATACTTATGTTTGGCAGATTGACTACCAACGTAGGAATTGGCCTTAAAGTTGGACCGTTGGTCCACCTGGCTAAGTATTGTCTACACAGACTAGCAGTGGCTCTCCAGCGTTACTGGCCGGGGATCTACACCAACCCTTACTGGAGATGCTGGGGCTTGAACCTGGGTCCTTCTGCATGCAGAGCAGATGCTCTACCCACTGAGCTATGGCCCTTCCTCTGCTGCTTCCAACTTGTAACAGGCAGGCATGGTGCAATATATTTAGGGATGTTTGGGTGTGTGTATAGCAGTCTCCTTAGGCTCTGGCTGTTGATGATACAGTACAGTTCTTGACTCAACCTTTCAAAAGGTGTGGTGGCCGAAGGAGCTTCGGTTGCACTCATAGCCTGGTTGAGAGTCAATATCTTAATGCACCAAAGTAGCTCTTCCATTTGTCTTGACGAGGAACTCTTTATTATATATCTACTTACCTTTAATAACCCCATCAATGTCCATGGAAATGAAGTTTCCGGTCTAAATTTTAACACAAGAGGTTGCAATGGTCACCAGCATGGATGGCTTTAACAAGGGACTAGAGAAATTCATGGAGGATGAGACTACAAGACACGAGGGCTTTGTTCTACCTCCATTTTAGGAGGCAGTATGCCTCTGAAGAGCAGAGGATTCTGGGAATCACAAGTGGGGAGGGTTGTTTTTACTTCTCCTGTTTGTGGGCTTACCATTGTGATATCTGGTTGGCCACTGGGAGAAAAGGATGCTTAACTGGATGAGCCCTTTTTGGCTTGAACTGGCAGGACTCTTTTTACATTCATCCGGGGGTGGGGGGCGAGGAGGAGGCTCCCAGAGGTTTTTACAACAATCAAAAATAGTTCTAGTTACAGGTAGTTAGCCGTGTTGGTCTGCTGTAGTCGAAACAAAACAAAATACAGTGGTACCTCGGGTTACATACACTTCAGGTTACATATGCTTCAGGTTACAGACTCCACTAACCCAGAAATAGTACCTCTGGCTAAGAACTTTGCTTCAGGATGAGAACAGAAATCGTGCTCCGGCGGTGCAGCAGCAGCAGAAGGCCCCATTAGCTAAAGTGGTGCTTCAGGTTAAGAACGGACCTCCGGAACGAATTAAGTACTTAACCCGAGGTACCACTGTAAATTAAATTAAATTTTTAAAAAATTCCTTCCAGTAGCACCTTAGAGACTAAGTTAGTTATTGGTGTGAGCTTTTGTGTGCATGCACACTTCTTCAAAAATAGAACACCCTTGCTTTCAAGCTTACAATCTCAAAAGACATGGCACAAGAAGGAAAGGGGTGAAGAAGGCAGAGGGGGAAAGCAAACCCACTGTTTCTTAGGTAAAGGATCTTCACTTTAGAAGGAAGAAGGGAAGCGCCATGACAGCTCCTTCTTTGGCTGAGGGACAGGGCCAAGTTGGTCTTCCCTTGCTGTGATGGTCTTGCTGGGAGGCCCTTCAGCTCTGTCTCCTAGAACAACTGCCACTTGGAGATGAGGAGCCTCTCTGGGGAAACCAGCTCCTGGCCCTTTCTTCTTCAGCTTCAGATAAGCCTAGCTGGATCAGGCCAAAGGCCCACCTAGTCCAACATCCTCTTCTCACAGTGGCCAGCCAGATGTCTGTAGGAAACCTTCAAGCAGAACCCAAACACAGGAACAACTCTAACCTCCTGTGGTTTCCAGTAACTGGTATTCAGAAGTATTACTGCCTCTGACCATGGAGGGCAGAGGAAAGGAACTGTGACTAGTAGATATTGATAGCCTCATCCTTCATGAATCCGGACAATCCACTTTTTAAGTCATCCAAGACGGTGGCCATCACAGCCTCCTGTGGGAGCAGGTTCCATAGTACAACTCTGTGCTGTGGACTTCCTTTTATCTGTCTTGAATCTTCCAACATTCAGACTCATTAGATGTCCACAAGTGCTAGTGTTAGGAGAAAACATGCTCCTTATGCCCCCCACCCACCCCACAAATCCACAATTTATTCCAGACCAGATTTTCTAATCCATTCATATTTATCCTTCCTGTTGTTCCACAGCCAACTTCCAAAACACAGCCATGCATTCTAAAAGTCAATCCTGCACTGTCCCATCTATTGGCCTTGGACATTGTGGATACGGCGGTGGATACGGCGGTGGATATGGCGGTGGCATCATCGGAGGTGGTGGCATCGGAGGTGGCATCATCGGAGGTGGTGGCTTCGGTGGCGGCGTATCATCCAGCAGCCTTGGCATAGTCCCCGGGGCCAATGTTTCCTGCGTCAGCCAAATTCCACCATCAGAAGTGGTGATCCAGCCAGCTCCAGTTGTGTTGACCATCCCAGGACCCATCCTCACCTCAAGCGCGCCAATGTCTGTGGGAGGTTACAGTCCATGTGCTTCCGGTCATGGCTACGGGTCTTCTGGTTATGGCTATGGGTCTTCTGGCTATGGCTATGGGTCTTCTGGTTATGGCTATGGCTCTTCTGGAGGTTACCTCGGTGGTGGCTACAGCGGTGGCCAGTCATCCAAGGGTCACCCCTGCTAAGCCATTGTGAGAAGACCAGGACTATCCAGAAATCGCCAACCCACCAGTACGGACTCTGTAGCCAAGTTTATGGGTCTGGGCTTCAACTAATGTTGAGCTCCAGACTTATGAATGGTTCTCCATGTATGTGAAAGATGAAAGCCCTGTTATGTATTCTTTTCTCCCAACTATTTACTTTCCATAAGTGTATATTCCCTTTCCCACATTGCTCTCCAGCTACATAAGGACCAAAGGTCCATCCTATATATCTACACGTCTCACTTCTGAGAGATTATTCTCTTGTTACATAGCTTGGTTGTATGTTTTCTTGATACTCTTCATTTTCTAATAAAGCTTCCTTTGCATCATAAACTGGCTTCTTGCTGTTCTTGTTCGGTGGTAATAATAATAATAATAATTTATTTATACACCGCCCATCTGGCTGGGTTTCCCCAGCCACTCCGGGCAGCTCCCAACAGAATAATAATAATACATGATAAAACATCAAACATTAAAAACTTCCCTAAACAGGACTGCCTTCAGGTGTTTTCTAAATGTCAGGTAGTTGTTTCTTTCCTTGACATCTGATGGGAGGGCTTTCCACAGGGCAGGTGCCACTACTGAAAAGGTCAGTGATTCTAAACCAGGAATGGCTAATATTTCCCAGTCCAGGAGCCACATTCCATTGTGGGCCTCATTCCGGGGTCCGCATGCCATGGGTGGGCAGAGATAGACCTAGAAGTAGCCAGAGGAATGAATTGGGTCCTTCTGGATCAGTGGCTCCCTCCTCGCTCAGAACAGAAGCAAATAGGGTTGGAGTAGATTGATCAGGATTGACAGGATTGATCAGCGTAGATTGACAGCAGTCATGAAATGAAAAGACGCCTGCTTCTTGGGAGGAAAGCAATGACAAACCTAGACAGCATCTTAAAAAGCAGAGACATCAGCTTGCCGACAAAGGTCCATATAGTTAAAGCTCTGGTTTTCCCAGTAGGGATGTATGGAAGTGAGAGCTGGACCATGAAGAAGGCTGATCGCCAGAGAATGGATGTTTTTGAAATCTGGTGCTGGAGGAGACTCTTGAGAGTCCCATGGACTGCAAGAAGATCCAACCTCTCCATTCTGAAGGAAATCAGCCCTGAGTGCTCGCTGGAAGGACAGGTCCTGAAACTGAGGCTCCAAGAATTTGGCCACCTCATGAGAAGAGAAGACTCCCTGGAAAAGACCCTGATGTTGGGAAAGATGGAGGGCGCAAGGAGAAGGGGACAACAGAGGACAAGATGGTTGGACAGTGTTCTCAAAGCTACGAACATGAGTCTGACCAAACTGCGGGAGGCAGTGAAAGACAGGAGTGCCTGGCGTGCTCTGGTCCAGGGGGTCACAAAGAGTCGGACACGACTAAGCAGGTTGACTAACAACAGATTGATCAGGTCAATGTCAGGTAGGGAACCCCTTGTTTATGGGGACTGATGCTACGACAGGTGCAAGCAGGAATCAACTTACAAGTCCCTAAAGCAGCCTTTCTCAACCTGTGGGTCCCCAGATGTTGTTGGACTACAAGTCCCATCACTTCTGGCTAGCAAGGCCAGAGCTCAGGGATGATGGGAGTTGTAGTCCAACAACATCTGGGGACCCACAGCTTGAGACAAAAAGAATGATGGAGAGTTAAATGAGGCAATTGCTCAAAATGTTGATGCCTTTGGAGAGGTTCCTTTATGGCGGAGAAAGTTAAGAGATAACAAGATGAAGATACCTGAGTGGGTAGCAAAGGAGGCAGATGCGGTGACAGGGGAGTTTTGAAGTGGTTTTTGTGAAATCAGGGAGACACAGCTTAGAAAACCACCCTGTCACATTCCATGATAACAACTGCAGAGAGGAATTTTGCACCAGGTTCCCAGCCATGGCATAAAGTCAATCTAGGTGCATATCAGAAGGTTGGCTATCACTTGAAGCCCTGGACAGATCCTGATGTATTTCCTCCTCTACCTCCGGGGCGTCGGTTATTAATCCATGGACCCTGGTGACATTTGCTAAGGCAATCGGGGGGTCTTCGTCAAAGACAATTAAATCTGTCTCTGTTTGTCTCTGTGTTGTGTTTCCCTTGGGAGGAGCATCACTTGGCGATGGCTGATCGGGTTCCAGCTGGGGCAATGGATGGTGAATTTCGAGATCAACCAAGGGGCTACTGGAGTGTCCTGTCTTTGACTTATCTAGGTTGGGCTGGTGTTCTTTCTTTAACTGGCCTTTTTGCTCTAAAGTTCTCCTCTCCAAGGGAGTGTTACAGCTGGGTGCATCACACGTATCCACCCTTAACGGCCCTGCCGAATGAACCATGAATGAACCGATCCTACTGCAAGAAACTGCAGTCCCTCTAGGGATGGGGAAGAATAAAAAAAAAGGGGAAGGGACTCAAATGGTCATCTAGTCCAACCCCCTGAAATGCAGGAATCACAGCTAAAGAACCCCTGATTTGATCTTGTTTAAAGCCAAATCTATCAAGTTTGTGCTTTGTGAACCAGAACAGAGCTCTCTATCAATTTTTTACTAATTTGAATTTCACAGTTCTCCAACCAATTATTTTACAGAAATGCAGAGCTGTCCCACCCATGACTTTCCCACCCCTGCCTGGCAGTGTGGTGAGGATTTGTACCTGCTTTACCTGAAGGGAGAAGAGGGGATCTGGAAAGGATCCCCCCATTGGGTGGAGGAGAGGCTGCAAGGGTTTCTTGTGAAGAAGCCCTACAGAGTTTGCCCCACCCATCATGGGGGCAGCAGTGAAGTGTTTTGCCTCAGGTGCTGAAATGCCTCCAGCAGGGCCAGATTTAGGCTGGATGAGGCCCTAAGCTACTGAAGATAATGGGGCCCTTTATATGTCCAGCTGTCCTTTGTCAACAACAAATGCTCACTGTTTTTTTTGTGTTGAATATGCGCTGTATGGTAATTTATGGACCTAATAGGTATCTCAAGCCATTTGCACATAACATGTAGGCACCCTAGATATAGAAAGGAGCAAACCAGTGATATTTTAGGGAGCAGGCTAGCAGGCGGGGCCCATGACTTACATCATAGGAGCCTACACAACACAAAACATTGTTGCTGTATGTAGATTTTATTTTGTTTTGTTTTGTTTTGTTTTGTTTTGTTTTCTTTGTTTTCTTTTGTTTCGTTTCGTTTCGTTCTGTTCTGTTCTGTTCTGTTTTGTTTTGTTAACTTATATTTTGGAAATGTACACCCAGTTTTTTCCCCTTTAATTTTTTTGGGGGGCCCCGAGAGAGTGGGGCCCTAAGCTATAGTTTGTTTAGCTTATACAGCGGTACCTCAGGTTAAGTACTTAATTCATTCCGGAGGTCTGTACTTAACCTGAAACTGTTCTTAACCTGAAGCACCACTTTAGATAATGGGGCCTCCCACTGCTGCCGTGCCGCCGGAGCACGATTTCTGTTCTCATCCTGAAGCAAAGTTCTTAACCTGAAGCACTATTTCTGGGTTAGCGGAGTCTGTAACCTGAAGCGTATGTAACCTGAAGCTTCTGTAACCCGAGGTACCACTGTGCAGTCATACCTCATGTTACGTTTGCTTCAGGTTGCGTGTTTTCAGGTTGCGTTCGGCAGCAACCCAGAAGTAATGGAAAGGGTTACTTCCGGGTTTTGCCGCTCGCGCATGCGCAGAATGACGTCACGTGCATGCGCAGAAGTGGCGAGTTGCGACCCGCGCATGTGCAGACATGCAGACACGGGTTGCGTTCTTTTCAGATTGTGAAAGGGCCTCCGGAACGGATCCCGTTCGTAACCAGAGGTACCACTGTACGTAAATCCAGCACTGGTCTCCAGCCATCCTTGCAAAAATGCTTCTATTAGCGGAAAGGAAGCATGGATATGAATATATCAGAAATGAGACCTGCTTCCTATCTCTCCCACTGAGGGAATCTGATGGAATCACTGGCCTCAGATAACAACTGAGGGGAGAGGAGGCCTGGTGGATCTGGTCTTCCACAGCAGAGGAAGCAAGAGGCTCATTCCATCAGTTTCACCGAAAACTGAGCTCCATCAGGGACATCCTATCCCCGAATTATGCTAGCTGGTCATTATAAGAACATTCTCTTTCATATCCTCCAACATTTCTCCTATGAAAATAGGGACATCCCAATCCATAATGATAATTAACCTATGCAGGATTGCCTTCCAATGGCTTGGGGGCTGGATAACTCCATACCTTCCAACATTTCTCCAGTGGAAAAACGGGACATCCTAAGGAAAAGCGGTACATTCCGGGATCAAATCAGAAACTGGGATGGCTTCTCTAAATCAGGGTCATCCCTGGAAAATAGGGATATTTGGAGGGTTGGCTCTTTCACAATCAGTGCCCAAATTTGTATTTTCCACACTCTCCCAGCAACTCTGGAGAGCCAGATACTAATGCTCTAACTAAATAAATAATTTGGATACAACCCTTTGCAAAATAAAAAAGTTGTGGCTTTTTTTGCTTGTTTGCTTGTTTTTTAAATACTTAATTGGGTTTTAGTTGAACCTATTAAAGTTGAACCACTTTAAACTTCTTTTCAAGCGCGGCGAGGTTATTCAGCTCTTTTACAGCACTTTCCCAGCCAGGCCAGTTCTGCAGCAAATTATAATTGCAGTAAACTGCTCCCAGTTGAAACACCTTCATGAATAATGCTTCGCTCTCAAGAAACCGCAAGTTCTTCTTGTATCTGCCTCATTATTTTGCCATAATGCACCAATTAAGCCTGAAATTGCACCCTATTGAAAAGCACTCTGGTTCTCCTTAGATAAAAATCATTGCCAAAGCGCTTTTTTTCCCCCTCTCGCCAACACAGAGACGCCGAGATTGGAAAAGATTTCTAACCTTTGTTCTGAAACTTTTAGAGCAGGGTTGTGGAATCAGTAGGGATGGGATAGAAATTCAGTATAGTTTGTATTTACAGGCAAACATGTTTCATTTGCACTTTCCAAAACAATTCACGACCCAAAACTCAATCGTCCTTCGTAATTCACACTTCTGCAAAGTTTACAATGCAGTTCTCCAGCCAAGAGATGGGTTGATTGCCTGTGAAGAGGGTTTTATGTTAAACCACTCTGGGAATTATAGCTCCAGGAGGGTAATAGGGGTCTTCTAAGCACTGTGGGTTAAACCACAGAGCCTAGGACTTGCCGATCAGAAGGTTGGTGGTTCGAATCCCCGCGACGGGGTGAGCTCCCGTTGCTCGGTCCCTGCTCCTGCCAACCTAGCAGTTCGAAAGCACACCAAAGTGCAAGTAGATAAATAGGTATCTCTCTGGCGGGAAGGTAAACGGCGTTTCCGTGTGCTGCTCTGGTTCGCCAGAAGCGGCTTAGTCATGCTGGCCACATGACCCAGAAGCTGTACGCCGGCTCCCTTGGCTAATAAAGCGAGATGAGCGCCGCAACCCCAGAGTCGGTCACGACTACACCTAATGGTCAGGGGTCCCTTTACCTTTACCTTTACCACTCTCATTAATAAATGACAGCTCCCATAATTCTTTGCGTGAAGCCATTACTGTTGCATACCCTTCAACATTTCTCTGATGAAAATAGGAGTGTCCTATTGAAGAAGAGGAAGAGGAGGAGGAGGAGGAGGAGGAGGAGGAGGAGGAGGAGGAGGAAGAAGAAGAAGAAGAAGAAGAAGAAGAAGAAGAAGAAGAAGAAGAAGAAGAAGAAGAAGAACTAGTTTATTATTTGTATCCCACACATCTGTCTGGCCACTGTGGTCAGCCTCGAACATACATAAATACATTAAAAATATTAATCATTTAAAAAGCTTCTAAAGGTTGTGTAGTTACTGATCTTCTTGGCTTTGGGATCACATAACTCCATGCCCTCCAACATTTCTCCAGTGAAAATAAGGACTTTTCTAGGAAAAGTGGAACATTCTGGGATCAAATTAGAAACTGGGGAGGTGTCTGTAAATCCAGGACTGTCCCTGGAAATCAGAGGCACTTGGAGGGTCAGTATCAAAGCACTTTATGGTGTGAATATGTATTGATTCTGGATTTGATGGTCTGAAGTGAGGGGGAAGCACTTTAGGTCACTTTAGCGATCCCCTCAGATACTGTATCAGGAAGCTTTTAAATGTTTGACCTTTTATTATGTTATTATATGTACCGGAAGCCACCCAGAGTGACTGGGGAAACCCAGCCAAATGGGTGGGGTATAAATAATAAAATTATTATTATTAAAATTACTGCTGTACGACTCCAACGTCCCAGCCAGCATGGCCAATGGTAAGGGTTTTAACCCTGCAAAATATGAAGGTCCACAGATTCCCCTATCAGTGTTCTTCAGGGAAACATGGGCTGTGAGTATAAGCATGCATTTTTATTTTTAGCCTGCACACATGATGACACATGGTAGTGAAATAAAAACCAGAAACAAGTGGTTCTGATGCTTTAAGAGTTGAGTTTTATTTTAAACAGGGACTCGAACAGTTACAGGATACAAAGCCAGGAGGGGAAAATGTCACAGACGCACCCCGAAGCTCAGATGTCAGTAGCAGATTTGTAATGAATCGGTGGTTATTTAATTGTCTCAAGCTGCCCAGCCGCTGTGGCAGAGCTGGGATTCAAATGCTCCACCATGTTTTCCTTGGTTCTGCCTTTGGCTTATGATGGGATGTGAAGAAACTGAGCAAGATACCTCACTCAACTTGACCTGTCCATTTTTCTTGTCTCTGGAATGCCAGAATCATACTTTGGCATATGGTCTGTGCCTTCTGAAGAAGCTAAAGTCCCAAGGTTCTGCCGAGGTGATGACCTTCAAGATGAGCTTCGTAGGTTAAGGAGGGATAAAAGCAGAGATGGTTCAAGAGAGAGAATTTGCCCTTTTGCCCAGAGAAGCAAAAAAACAAAACAAAGAACAGAACCACGTGACCCCATGTTTCCTTCGGATGTTAACAAACACTAGAGCCAACCCTGAGCAGTTGGGATGTTTCTTAACATTCCTTAGCCGCTGAGAACATGGGCTCATTTCAAAGGAAACCAAATCAAGGGCCATCACACAACTTTGGAGGGTTCAGAGAGCTTGCAGCGCCACTTAATGGCCCGAAGGTGGCGAGCTTGCAGCACCCGAATGATTCAAAAGGAAACAGGAAAGAGGTGTGAAATGAATTTGGCCATCAGAGGTCTCAGAAACGGGAAACAGAAATTGGACCCGTAGAAAATCCCAGAATAGCTTTTTGGGGGGTCGGGTTGGGGTTGGGGTTGGCAAATCCCTCCACCAAAGAAGAGGGAGATGTTAAACAGAAATCAGAGTTGCTGCTGGATTGGCTGTTTCAAAGAGCTCCCATTCCTGCTGGCCTGGAGAGTTGCAGCTGCTTCGTATTTTGCAACAGGAACTTCTTTGCCCACACGCTCAGCTTCTCACTTAATAGCAGCCTTTGTAGCAGCTGCGCGAGTACGGGTATGAGCACACAGAGCTGGAACCCCACTTCCTGGAGCCGTACCCATAGCCGCCCCATGCACCGTAACAGGGCTCATAGCAGCTGGTGGTGGCGCACGGCGTGTTTCCTGCCACAGTGACTGGCTCGGGGCTGGCAGACATGACTGGTCCTGGAATTGTGATGTGGAAAGCCGGGGGCTGGATGACCACTTGTGACGGTGGGATTTGGGAGACGCAGGAGGTGTTGACACCACACAGAGAGTTGCAGCTGTAGTTGCAGAGGGCCATGTTGATGCAAGTGGAAGGTGGACCTGAAAGCACATGGGCACAGATAAAATGGTCAGGGCAAACCAGGACCCCACTCCATTTCCCAGCCTGAGCTCCGTGTAATCACAAGAACAGAAGCGGCCAAATATTGCTGGCCAAAAATTGGAAGTCACAAGAAGTACCAACAGTGGAGGAATGGCAGATGAAGATGATCTGACCGGAAGAGTCTGCGACCAGAAGGAGGAGGAGCACCAAGAAGAATAGATGAAATTTAAAGAATATTTAGTTAAATATGCTAAGACAACTTAAATAGAATTATTTGCGAGTACCATATAGGCCTAGGATCTAAATATACGATGTTGTAGAACATTATAGATAAAAGTCAAGATGAAAAGAAAGAAAGAAAGAAAGAAAGATGTTAATAGGACTATGTAATTTTTATGTGAAATTAGTTTTGGAAAATTGCTACAATGATTTATATGGAAACTCAGCCAGGGGGATTCAAGGAAGTCACTTAACAATGTTAACAAAAGTCGAATTATTATAGTTAAGATAAATGTTTTTGTTTGTTTGTTTGTTTTTGATGTTCTTGTTTTATTTGTTTGCTATAAATTTGGAAAAACAATTGGAAAAATTGGAAAAAAAAGAACAGAAGCGGAGCCTGTTGGATCAGGCCAATAGGGGACCATCTAGTCCAGACCTTCAACAGTTACAGATGAAAACACGGACATCAGGACACTTCTCCTGTGTTTGATCTCCTGAGCACATAGACATCATATACACATCTACATCAGTCTCCTTGAGCCAATTGCGACCTCTCAGCCTAACCTACCTCGCAGGATTGTTGTAAAGGAAAAAAATGGCCGAGGGAAGGGATCATGTACAACACCTTCAACAGATAAATGGAACGAAATAAAGTTTTAGCTCTAAGATGCCTTGAGTCCCTGTCAAGGGAAAAGGCATAATAATAATAATAATAATAATAATAATAATAATAATAATAGAAACTGTGAAAATGATCAGGAACATACCAGAGAGTAAATCTTGTGGAACTCAGTGACACACTGTTCTGAGTAAGAACGTTCAGGATTCCAGTGTAAGGCTGCACAGTGTTTACCCAGTTACGTGGGAGTAAGCTCCATTGGCTAGAGCAGGACTTATTTCTGAGTAGACATGTAAAGGCTTGCAGTGCGAGTCTCAATTTGAAATGAAGGAATAAACATGCCGTGCATTTTCTTAAAAAAAATGCTGGATGCTGAAATATTGCAATTAAAGAATTTAAAGTGGGCTGGTTACATTTTCCTTCAAAATTATGGGAAGGGCTTCATTTGGTGCAGGTATGGGGGATCTGATTCCTCCACCACTTTTAATTGTTCTCCGAGACACGGAAGGGAGAAGAAAGGTAAAACTGGGACATTCCAGGATCAAATTAGAAACCAGGATGGCTTCTGTAATTCTGGGACTGTCCCTGGAAAATGGGGATACTTGGACAGTATGGCATCCTGTTCTCACAGTGACTAGCCAGATCCTAGCTGTCAACGTTTCTCTTTTTTAAAGGGAAATTCCCTTATTCCGAATAGGATTCCTCGCAAGAAAAGGGAAAAGTTGACAGCTATGAGCCAGATGCGTGTAGGAAACCCACAAGCAGAATCCAAGCACAAGAGCTCTCTCTCTCTCTCTCTCTTTCTCCCCTCCTGCAATTTCCAGCAACTGGTATTCAGAGGCACATCACTGCCCTCAGCTGTGGAAGCAGAGCGTAGCCATTGTGGCTATTAGCCATTGATAGCCTTCTCTTCCACGAATTTGTCCAGTCCTCTTCTAAAGCCATCCAAGTTGGTGGCCATCACTTTCTTCCCTAAGTTCAGCTCCACTGAAGCAATGCATTTCATAGTTCTATAAGTCTAGGCGTCGCATTTTGGAAGACTTAAAACAGAACTGATGCCCACTACCCAAAAGCATCTGGGAGGCCGGCAGGGGGCAAAGGTGGCAAATGGCAAATGGGTTGGGCCAATGAGAAGCCCTTCCAAGCCCTTGTTTGGACAATGGTTGGTATGAAAGAATTCACTGATCAGATATGCAGTGGGTCTAGTTTGAAATCTAAGCAATCACATCACCACTGTGTGTGGTGGAGTTGATTCCTGAAGATGTAAAGTCCCTTTATGGTTGTAAGAACATAAGAAAAGCCTTCATGGGTTCCTCTGATTAGAGCTCTTGAGCTCAAAAGGACTTTGTTCACTGAAGCTAAGAGATGGCGGCCTTATCTTCTAGATCAGGGATGTCCAACAGGTCAATCACGATCTACTGGTAGATCCTCGTGAGGTTTTGGTAGATCACGGTTGATCTCTGGTACCCCTTTCCTTAGCGTCGCTAAAACTGACTCCTGCCCCGCCCTCCATTGTCGTATGATCTCTAGAAGGAAAGACAGAGTTTTCTCTGTGCTGCTGTTTAGATCCACAGCAATCTTTTTGTGAGTGACTTTACCCCTTTGTCCCTTGCCTTTAACCCCCTCAAAAACGGAACTTCTCTCCCCCCCAAAAAAGCTTTTTTAAACCCCTAAAAAAGGGGGTAGATCACTGCCAGTTTTTAATTCTGAAAGTAGATCGCAGTCTCTTGAGAGTTGGCCACCCCTGCTCTAGGTTGAAGCCAATATGTGATCCAGAAGTTATCACTCGACACATTAACACCTACATTGCCTCAACCTAGAAGATAGTTCCAGCATCTCCTAGCTTCAGTGAATGGAAAAAGCCCTTCTGAACACCCCATTCTCAAACCTCTACAACTTCCACCTTGGAACACAGCATAATTTTTATCAGAGCAACTGGTGAAGGCAAGATTGCCTGGACCTTAAATGGAGAAACACTTAACAGTAACGTCTGCTCCCCTCATTACAAAATGTAGCCCCGTGTTACATCTCAACAGAAACAGAACCACAAGTCAAATGCAACATACCTGAACGGTGAAGGAACAGAATACAATCAGGAGCAATCAGGAACTGAGAAAGTTGATGGAAGCTCAAAGTTCTTCTTGCTTTTATATGGTTTCTGAAACAGCCCTGAGGGCATCGGAGAGAGCCTTCCCTCATATGAACCACTAATTATTTAACCAAGGCCAGCAACAAAAAATGTGGTTTCTGCATCACTTTTTTATTGCCATAGTTTTAACGTGAGGTCTGCCGTCATTAGGACGAATTATGGTCCTCCTCCCCATCAGCAAGTCTTCCCCACCCTGTTGGTTCCTGTGATGCTAAAGCTTTATTGGGCCAAATTATCCCAGTTGACACTCCCTCATCCCTTTGTAGTTGCACCAAGGCCATGCAATCCAAACACCCTCTCTCATTGGGAAGGCCCATATCTCAGCGCAAGAGTCCATGCTTTGCATGCAGAAGGTTGCATGTTCAGTTCCTGCTGGGACCTCAAAGTATCTGAAGGCCTGGAGAGCCACTGCCAGATAGTGTTGACAATATTGAGCTCAATGGACAAACTGAGCTTGATGGCCGCTTCCTATTCTTCTAAATGTTTTATAAAGAAGAGTTGTTGCTCTATGCCCCTGCTTCCCATGCAACAGACGCCATGTTGAATCCATGGCGTCTCCAGCTAAGGCTGAGATAGACCTCCATCTGAAACCTTGAGGAGCCACCGTCGATCAGGGCAGAAAATACTGAGCTAAATGGAAGTGTTACTCTTTAAATCAGCACTTTATTCAGAACCACAAGGATTGGATTCTTAGAGTTGTGCCCATAGAATCATAGGATCATAGAGTTGGCCAGTGCTAGTCCTACTCAGAGTAGGCTCATTGAAGTGAATGGACCTAAGGTAGTCATGACCCCTGATTTCTTTCTTTTTTATTAATAATCTTTTTTATTTTCTATATACATATTACATACATGCCAAAAATACAGTTATACAAATAACACAGGTTACCAAATATCAAAAAAGTAATTAGTAAGAAAAGAAAATAATACATATAAAGAAAAAGAAAGATAGAAAAAGAAATAGATTAGAAAAAAGTCAGAAGAAAGGTAGAAAAAAATTGACTTCCTTCGACCTCTATATAGTTTATATGATCTCTTATTTTCCATAATCATTTTAAGCTTTATGGAGAGACAATTTGTTTACCTGTGGAATTTTTAATCTGGATTAAGCCAATCCTAATTTTGGGAACCAACTTTCTTCATATAGTTTGTAAAGATACCCCATTCTCTCCTGATTTTTTTGCTTGGTTGGTTTCTTACAATTTCTGTTAATTTCGCCAGTTCGAGGTATTTGCTTGATTTTAATAGCCGTTCTTCTTTTCTAGGAATGGTGTTACTTTTCCAGTATTTTGCAATTTACTATCCTGGCAGCTGCTATTGCATACAGAAAAAACTCTTTTGTTGTCTTTTGGGATGTCTGTTATGTCAGGGGTCAGGGGCCAATAGATATCCCATGACCCTGATTTCAATTGGTCTACTATGAGCAGGGTTTTGGTGATCGTTTCAAGTGGAGATATTATGGATTGAACTTGAGCCTTTCAGCATGGACAGTACATGCCCTCCCACTCATATCAGACCCTTCCCAGTTGTAAGATGCATGTGGCCATATTTAAAGGACTGTGATGTGGTACCACTTTAAATAGCCATGGCTTCTCCCCAAGAATTCTGGGAGCTGTAGCTTGGTAAGGGTGAAAAGAGTTATTAGGAGATCCTCTATTCCCCTCAATCGCTCTTCACAAGGAAATCCAGGAATTGCAGCTCTGTGCAGAGAAAAAGAGGCTCTCCTGTGAACTCTCAACACCCTTAGCAAACTACAGCTTCCAGAATGCTGTGCGGCGGGGGAACCATGACAGTTTAAAGTGGCACCATAGTACTTTAACGGTATGGTGTGAATGTGGCCTATGAGACCATGTAAGGCAGGCATAGGCAAACTCGGCCCTCCAGATGTTTTGGGACTACAACTCCCATCATCCCTAGCTAACAGGACCAGTGGTTTGGGTTGATGGGAGTTGTAGTCCCAAAACATCAGGAGGGCCGAGTTTGCCTATGCCTGATGTAAGGAATTTCCAGTACGTTGACTAGACTTCCTCCATTCAGCCAAGCATCCATGGTCACTCCCAGAAATGTTCAAAAGCCAACAGGTGGTGCTTTTTTAATCCTCATCTCACCTCTGGTTATTCTTAGGTGAGTCAGCCTCTCTGTTCATAGACCCGGGGTGCTTATTTTCCCATCCATAAAATGGAGGTAATGAGTGACACGCATTTCAAGGGAGCTTTTAGTTGGTGTTTTAGAGGATAATTAGTTTGTGCTTGGGCAGCGTTTAAGTCTCATTAAAACAACATGCAGACTCCTACAGCTCTCGGAAGGAACTGCTGACCTGGGCTTCTGGACATGGCAGCCTTCATTAGCGGACAGAGGGGAGAAGTCAATTTCAGTTTCTTTCGATTTCTCATTTTCCCAGTCCTAAATTCAGTTCTCCGCATTCTCACCCCCATGTGCAATTTATACGTTTTGTTTTATATTGAAAATTCACCAGCATTTCAGAGTGAATTTCTTCCAATACACGCATTGTTTTGTAAACATTTTTTGCCTAATTAAACACATTTTCACAAAGCCATTTCCCCATAATATAACACATGCTCATATCTTGTTTTTGCTATTATTTGCACTTGTACAAACACTTTTGTACACGGTAGGTAAAGGTAAAGGTACCCCTGCCCGTACGGGCCAGTCTTGACAGACTCTGGGGTTGGTGCGCCCATCTCACTCTATAGGCCGGGGGCCAGCGCTGTCCGGAGACACTTCCGGGTCACGTGGCCAGCGTGACATCGCTGCTCTGGCGAGCCAGAGCCGCACACGGAAACGCCGTTTACCTCCCCGCTAGAAAGCGGTCCCTATTTATCTACTTGCACCCGGGGGTGCTTTCGAACTGCTAGGTTGGCAGGCGCTGGGACCGAGCAACGGGAGCGCACCCCGCCGCAGGGATTCGAACCGCCAACCTTTCGATCGGCAAGCCCTAGGAGCTGAGGCTTTTACCCACAGCGCCACCCGCGTCCCCCTTTGTACACGGTACCTAGGTTGAAAAACTGAAATGCAAAGTTCATAGCAGTGCAAATTTCAAAGGACGGCTGGGTCTCAAAATACATATTGTTTTGGGATGTGAATATTTGATAGACCCAGCTTTAAATGTGAACGGAATCAAATTTCTGTCCAGTCCCTAACTCTTAGCAGGACTAGCATTGGATAACACACATAGAATTGGTCCACACTAAAAACATCAAACTGTGGCCATTCTAGTTCTTAAGCCTGTTTAAATGTGATTTTGGTTTTAAATGCAGTGTAAGGTAGTCTCTGTGGGTGTATATTGTATTTAATTACAGGATACCAGGCTGGGATCAAGGAGAAGGGGACGACAGAGGACGAGATGGTTGGACAGTGTTCTCGAAGCTACCAGCATGAGTTTGACCGGACTGCGGGGGGCAGTGGAGGACAGAGGTGCCTGGCATGCTCTGGTCCAGGGGGTCGCTAAGAATTGGACACGACTAAACAACAACAACATGCCCATATCATGCATGTTCATTAAGATCGTAAGCCGAGCCTGTGGATCAGGCCAATGGCCCATCTAGTCTCACATCCTGTCCTTACAATGGCCAACCAGATGCCTGTGGGAAACTGGCACAAGAAACTGAGCACAAGAGCCTTCTCCTTTCCTGTATCTTCCAACAACTGGTATTCGGAAGCCTTGCTTGCATCCAACTGTGGCAGCGTAGGATAGTCACTGGAATTAGCAGCCATTGATAACCTTGTCCGCCATGAATTTGTGCAATCCTCTTTTAAAGGAGCCAATCACTGCCTACTGTGGGAGTGACTTCCATGGTTTAACTATCTTTTCTCTTTTTTTCATTCACGTCATTGATTTCCTTCATTCATAAATCCATTTTGTCCCATTTCTGCACCATTATGTGATTTTATAAAAAATAAAAAGCTGTGATAGAAAGAGATTTTTCCCCAAAATGCATTTTTAAGAACATTGTACTTCAGGGGTTTTTTTGTATGTATTTTATCCTAAAATGTACACACATATTTTAAACTAAACTATCCATTTGATATTTGCATTTTGGGTACATTTTAGACGAGAATTTCACTATAAAATCCAGAGAATTGCAAAAACTGAAGGCAGCTTCATACTTTTCTATCCATACTCACTGAAAAGCTTCCTGGCTTCCTAACATGCAAGTTATGCTGTCCAGATGACCCAAGAGGAACTCAACAAATGGGCTGAGTTAGGACGCCAGTGACATCAGCAGAAAGGTACCACGAAATACCACTGTTTTGCTTGGGAAATACTTGAGTTGCAAGGGGGAAATATAAATGATTATCCCAAGATGGTGCACTAATAACATGGAGGGTTATTTAATCATCAAAAACAGTTGTAAAAAATAGGAATGGACAAAAAGATTGCATAAAACTTGATGAGCTAATTGGGCATCGGCTAATTAGGACTATCTATTGCATTCTAAGGGGTGGTTCCTGGGCAAAAAGAGGTCATCAGCTGGTATAAAAGCTCTTGCAGCTCAACCTTCTTCCAACAACTTCTGTTGCCTTCTCTTTCTTCTCAAGGAAGCAGGTAAGTTGAATTCTACTCACCTTTTCCATACCAGTTGTGGGCAAGGTTTGGGTCTGAATGTAGGAACCTGCTTATGCCAAGTCAGTCCAGTGGTCATTCTGTTGATGTTGTTGTTGAGGGGTGAAGTCAAACCGCTGTGTTAGCAGCACTAAAGAGAGCCAGTGTGGTATAGTGATTAAGAGCGGTAGACTCGTAATCTGGTGAACTGGGTTCGATTCCCCGCTCCTCCACATACAGCTGCTGGGTGACCTTGGGCTAGTCACACTTCTTTGAGGTCTCTCAGCCCCACTCACCTCACAGAGTGTTTGTTGTGGGGGAGGAAGGGAAAGGAGATTGTTAGCCACTTTGAGACTCCTTAGGGTAGTGATAAGGCGGGATATCAAATCCAAACTCTTCTTCTTCAAAGTGACCTCTCTGGGGCACAAACCTGGATAGTGCGTATGGAGGTCCTGGGCTGCCCAGATGACAAGACCCTCATCTCAGCCTTGCTGATATGATCTGTGCAGTGTAGAAAATATGGAACTAGATGAATCAAGAATGCTACTCCTTATAAGGGCAGTTTCCTATCTTCCTGTACTTCTGCACTGCATCTAAGAGAAGCAGAATTCCTTACAATGTTGGATGCAATGCAGAGCAACAAGGAGTGTGGAGACAGAAGAAAATTGGGGGCAGGGACAATGGCTAGATGGGATTGCTAAAGCACATGGTTTAAGGAAACAAGTCATATCTTTGAGTCTCCTTAGCGTATTTTCCTACTCATTCATATTCTGGGTAAACCATGCTATTAACTCCCTAACTCTTCATTCCAGATCCTCCAGTGTTCCAGCCAAGATGACTTACTCCTGCAGTGTTGCTTGTAGGCCATGGAGACACCAGTCTTGCTATGAGCCATGCGGTTACGGCTATGGTTACGGCGGCTGGTGCAGCCCCAGATGTTATCAGCCATGTGGGTATGGCTATGGTGGCTATGGCGGCTACGGTTGCTATGGTGGCTACGGCGACTGGTGTGGCTCAAGGTGGGGCTACCCCTACTCCCGCTGGGGGTGTGGTTGGTGAACACAACAATGTCAGCTGAATCACCTGCAGGAAAAGGAATCGCCGGACCTTCAACTGAGCTTGCCTAGTTATAGTCTTGAGAGAAGCTGAGCGCCCAGAATGCCAACCAAAGTCAAAAGCAGCTGTGGCTTCTCAGCACCTCTAAAGCTTTCCATTAGTTGCATCTTCTGTGTATAATTCCGTCATGCTTAAGGAAACTCACTCTTTCTGTGATTTCATCTACATCTTTGCAAATCGGCATTATCTGCATAACTATCCTCATTAATAATAAAGCTATTGCATTTTGAGAATTGACCTCTGGTTGTCATTTTTAATCATCTGATCCTGGTTACAGTTGATGACAGAATTCCATGTATCAATGAGCTCCAATAGGTAACTGGGCTGAGTTTTAATATCTTCCCACTCCATTCCCTTTCTTGATTATCCTGGTCTACCCAATCTATTTACACCCAAGCCCGAGACACTGATGTTTCCTAGCTCCTTGGTCTAGACTAGACTAGACTAGACTAGACTAATCATAGTGTTGGAAGTGACCCTGAGGATCAACCCAGGGCTATCCAACAGGTCGATCGCAATCTACCACTTGATCGAGGGATGACCCTGGTTTATCCTGGTCGATTGTGGGACCCTCCCCACCCCGCAAATAAACCACAAGTGTGGCTGCCCCCCCCAAAAAAAACCCAACTATCTTGGCTTCCCCAAAAAAGCTCAACAACTCTCTATATATTGTGGTTGTAGATCACAGTCTCTTGGAAGTTGGACAGCCCTGATCTAATCCAACCCCCTGCAATGCAGGGATATTCAGCTGCCTTTTACGGGGACTGAACCTGCAACCTTGGCATTATCAGCACCATATGCTAACCAACTGAGTTATCCAGCTG
Organism: Podarcis siculus; assembly: GCA_034642415.1. NCBI lineage: Eukaryota > Metazoa > Chordata > Lepidosauria > Squamata > Lacertidae > Podarcis > Podarcis siculus. Next base: position 4,881,042 of record JAXCMG010000055.1, on the reverse strand, counting down.
AGCAATAGTATTTTTTTACAACTGCATTATCTGGCACATTTGAGCATAGTGGCCCTCTTGAAAGGTCCAGTTGGTGTGAAATTCAGCTGTGTCAGCCTACCCCTGCCCAGGAGAGCGTCTGGGACTTTTCAGTTTAAAGAAAAGGCAAGTAAGAGGTGGGATGATAGACATTTATCAAATTATGCACTTTCTCGTGGAGAAAATGGATAGACAAAAGGTGTTTTTTCCCTCTCTCATAATGCTAGAACGCATGGACAATGAAATGAAATGGAATGGCATGTTGGAAGATTCCAGGCAGATAAAAGAAAGGACTTATTCGCACAGTGCATAGTAAGACTATGGAACTCACTGCAACAGGAGGGACAGATTTTCAAAAATCTAGATGGCTTTGTTTTGTTTTTTCCCCAACAGAATAAAACTTTATTTAGAATTCGACAATAACAAAGAAAGAAAAAACCACAGTAGTTGCTACATCAAATCATTACAATGATCCAGTGTTAACATTTTATAAATACTAATAAAGAAATTACATAGCATCACTTTTAACTTACTGAGGTTTTCATAATACACTTTTATCTCTTTATCTTTTTTCTTAACATATCAAAAAGAGAAAGACCAAGAAAGGAAACACAAAGGGGAAGAGAGGAAAAGAGGGGGGAAAGGAGGGGGGTAAAAGGAAGGGGAAAGAAGAAAAGAGGAGGAAGAAAACAAACATATTTGACTCATTGTATTATTATTTCTACAGATGGCTTTGAAAGGGCACTGGACAAATTCACAGAGAAGACTATCAATGGCAACTAGCCAAGATGGCTATGCTCTGCCTCCATGGTCAGAGATAGTAATGTTTCTGGGCACCACAAGAGGGGGCACTGTTATTGTCTTCAAATCCTGCTTGTGGGTTTCCTGCAGTCATCTGGTTGGCCATTGTGAGAGCAGGATTCTGGACTAGATGGTCCCCTGGCTTGATCCAGCTGGCTCAGCTTCTGTCCTTATGGTAGATCCTTTGTCTGTTAACCACAATACAGTGGTAACTCTGGTTGCAAACGGGATCCATTCCAAAGCCCCGTTTGCAACCTGAAAGGAACGCAACCAGCATCTGCGTATCTGCGCACGTGCAGGTTGTGATTTGCCGCTTCTGCACATGCACATGACATCATTTTGCATGTCTGCGCATGCGTAAGAAGAAGAGTTTGGATTTGATATCCCGCCTTTCACTCCCTTTAAGGAGTCTCCAAGCGGCTAACATTCTCCTTTCCCTTCCTCCCCCACAGCAAACACTCTGTGAGGTGAGTGGGGCTGAGAGACTTCAGAGAAGTGGGACTGGCCCAAGGTCACCCAGCAGCTGCAGGTGGAGGAGCAGGGAATCGAACCCGGTTCCCCAGATTATGAGACTACCGCTCTTAACCACTACACCACACTGGCTGTAACCCTTTCCAGTACTTCCAGGTCGCTGTGGGACGCAACCTGAAAAAACGTATCATGAAGCAAACATAACAAGAAGTATGACTGTACTTGCTGACGTCCACATGTCAGCTTGAACTCAGAATGGCATATATAAATACACACACACACACACCATGCCCCATACTGCCCTATACCCAGAGGTCTCAGGATGGTTCACAGAACAAAATCAAAAAATAAAACCACAAAATCTATAATCAAAATAAAAGCAACAACCCTATAACCCCCTCAGAGTTCAGCAGAAGCAGAGCCGTGAAGGAATCGTAGCATCCAGCCCTTTAGTATAGCAAAACAAATAAAATAAACGAAACAGTCTGTGTGAGCTTTGCCTCACACATCCTCTCTCTCTCTCTAGCCTTTTTAGCTGGAAAAGAACAAAGAGCGGAAGTTGCTGGATGAACTTCAGCTTACATATAACAGTGATAAGGAATGAAATCATCAGGTCTTGTGACCCTGTGCCATTGTTGCACTGGAAATACTGATACACCCCAAAGCCGCATTTTAAGAGGGCATAGGATGTCAAACCCGATTGGTGAAATATGCTCAAACCGTCTTGCTCCAGTGAGCAACCTGGCTGCTGAATTCTGCACCCACTGAAGTTTCCAAACCATCTTCAGAGGCAGCCCTATGTATAACACATTGTGGTAATCTAACCTTGAAGTTACCAGAGCATAGACAACAGGAGTTAGGCTAGCCCTGTCCAGATAGGGGCATAGCTGGGACACCAGCTGAAGCTGCTGGAAGGCACTCAGGGCCACAATGAGGGCAGTTGACAAAACAAGATCAACATATAAAACCACAATATATATAATCAAATAAAAACAACAACCTAATAGCACTACCCCCCCCCAAAAAAAACCCCACATTTTAAAAGGGCATGGGATGTCAATCAAATCAACAAAAGGCCTGGTTAAAAAGGAAGGTTTTTGCCTAGCGCCTAAAGGTGTATAAAGAAGGCACCAGGTGAACTCCCCTCGGGAGAGCATTCCGCTGATGGGGAGCCACTGCAGAGAAGGCCCGTTCTTGTGTTGCCACCCTCTGAACCTCTAAAGGAGGAGCAACACGAAGGAGGGCCTCAGAAGATGATCTCAGGGAAACAGGCAGTCCTTGAGGTATTGTGGTCCTGCAAAAACCAGCAAATGGGTTCAGGAGGCTAGATAGACCTGCAGAAGTGGTGAATATTTTTTGCCAGAGTGATAGTGCTGTGGAGAGCGTTCCATAAAGAGGGAGCCACCACTGAGGAGGCCTGTATTTGTGTCACCAACCTCCTCACCTCCCTTAGTGGAGTCACATGGACAAGGTCCTAGGAATGCTACTTCTACTCAGAGTAGACTTATTCAATAGACATGGCTAACTTAGGTGTATTATTTTCAATGGGTCTGTGTTGAGTAGGAGTCAGCTGGCTGAAACCCTTTTGATACTTTTTAGTTGTACAAAGGACTCCCTTGATACTGTTTATGAAATAAGATGACAAGTGTTTCCATCATCATTGATGCATTGACTTCTGTCATCAAGTGTGACCAGGATCAGATGGCAAAAAAGGACAACCAGAGGTCAATTCTCAAAATGCAATAGCTTTATTATTAATGAGGATAGTTCTGCAGCTCACACAGGTCAAGATATAATGCTAATTTGCAAATATGTAGATGAAATCACAGAAAGAGTGAGATTGCTTAAGCATGACGGAATTATACATAGAATATGCAACTAATGGAAAGCTTTAGAGGTGCTGAGAAGCTGCAGCTGCTTTTGACTTTGGCTGGCATTCTGGGCGCTCGGCTTCTCTCAAGACTATCACTAGGCAAGCTCAGTTGAAGGTCCGGCGATTCCTTTTCCTGCAGGTGATCCAGATGACATTGTTGTGTTCACCAACCACAACCCCAGCGGGAGTAGGGGTAGCCCCACCTTGAGCCACACCAGTCGCCGTAGCCGCCGTAGCAACCGTAGCCGCCATAGCCACCATAGCCATACCCACATGGCTCATAACATCTGGGGCTGCACCAGCTGCCGTAACCATAGCCGTAACCGCATGGCTCATAGCAAGACTGGTGTCTCCATGGCCTACAGGCAACACTGCAGGAGTAAGTCATCTTGGCTGGAACACTGGAGGATCTGGAATGAAGAGTTAGGGAGTTAATAGCATGATTTACCCAGAATATGAATGAGTAGGAAAATATGCTAGAGACTCAAAGATATGACTTGTTTCCTTAAACCATGTGCTTTAGCAATCCATCTAGCCGTTGTCCCTGTCCCAAATTTTCTTTTCTCTCCACACTCCTTGTTGCTCTGCATTGCATCCAGTGGTGTGATCAGGAATGCAAGAAGTTCCAGTAAACAAGTCTGCTTCCCCCAGATGTGGAAGAGGAGGACAGGAATATAGGAAACTGCCTGTATACTGAGGAAGAACCAGCTCCACATTTTCCAGACTGACTGGTTGCCACTGTGCAGTGTTTCAGACCAGAGTCTGCCACAACCCTACGAAGAGTTGCTAGAGATTGAATCTGGAACCTTGTGTCCGCAAAGTAGATGTTCTTTACCCAAACTTCAGCCTTTTCACTAAACATGGAATCAGATTATAGCCCTAAGGATTCTGAAGAATGGGCTGATTTAAATCGGAACAGAAAAAACTGCCTCTCCCCAAGTCAGACCATTGGTCGATCTAGTTCAATATTGTCTAAACTGACAGGCAAGAGCTCCCCAGGACAAGACCCCTATCTCAAATCTTACAGAATCACTGCCAGAAATTGTAAAGAATATTTACCAAGCTGGTTCAATGGTCTGATTTAGCATAGGCAGTTTTCTAAGGTCAAGCCTGAAGCCTGCCCACAGCTAGTCCGGGGAAGGTGAGTAGAATTTTACTTACCTGCTTCCTTGAGAAGAAAGAGAAGTCAACAGAACTTGTTGGAAGAAGGCTGACTGGCAAGGGCTTTTATACCAACTGATGGCCTCTTTGTGCCCAGGAACAACACCTTGGAATGCAATAGACTGTCCTAATTATCCAATGGCTAATTAGCTCCTCGGGTTGTATGCAATATCTTTCCATCCATTCCTAATTGTTACAGCTGCTCTTCATGATTAAAAAACACTCTGTGTTATTAATGCAGCATCATTGGATATCATTAATAGTTCCTTTGCTGCTCAAGTATTTCTGGGAACTGTGGTATTTCATGGGACCTTTCTACTGGCGTCAATGGTTTCCTAACACAACCCATTTGTTGAGTTCCTCTTGGGTCGTCTCAGTAGCATGACTTAAATGTCAGGAAGCCAGGAAACACCGGAAGGACAGATCCTGAAGCTGAGGCTCCAAGACTTTGGCCACCTCCTGAGAAGAGAAGACTCCCTGGAAAAGACCCCGATGTTGGGAAAGATGGAGGGCACAAGGAGAAGGGGACAACAGAGGACGAGATGGTTGGACAGTGTTCTCGAAGCTACCAGCATAAGTTTGACCAAACGGCGGGAGGCAGTGGAAGACAGGAGTGCCTGGCGAGCTCTGGTCCATGGGGTCACGAAGAGGCGGACACGACTAAACGACTCAACAACAACAATGTGTATAGGAGCATGTGAAGCTGCTTGATAATGCGTCAAAGCAATGGTCTATCTAGCTGAGGATTATCTACAGCAGGAGTGGGGTGTTAAAGACTAACTGGATGAAGAGTGGGAGGCACCAGCTGGGGAACCCCAAAGGGAAACCTTGAGATGAGGAAGGCTCAGTGCCAGGAGATTGGTGGTGAGACATTCAAGAGAGGTCAGAGGAAGAGGATTGGGTAGAAGGGCTGGATGCTGAAGGAGCAACAGGGTTTAGTGAGCAGGAAGAGCTGGTGACAAGGAGCAGTTCAGACTCCGAGGCTGAAGCAGAGGAAGGGAGTCAAGAGCCAAAAAATCCAGGGAGTTTTCCCTATCCTGCTGCAACAAACTCCCCTCCCCCTGGTCTCCAAGAATGCGCAGGATAATGAGAAAAGTGGAACAGAGACCAAAGTTGTGCAGGCACAGTTTGAGACTACTTGGGAAATATCTGGGAGAGGAGGAGGCTTAGAGAGGGTGGAAGGCACGGATCTTCAGTCCTGGCAAGTGCTCCACTGTCTCGCCAGAGTGGAGCATGCTCTAGTTATCTCCCGCTTGGACTACTGCAATGCGCTCTACGTGGGGCTACCTTTGAAGGTGACTCAGAAACTACAATTAATCCAGAATGTGGCAGCTAGACTGGGGACTGGGAGCGGCCACCAAGACCCCATAACACTGGTCTTGAAAGACCTACATTGGCTCCCAGTACATTTCCAAGCACAATTCAAAGTGTTGGTGCTGACCTTTAGAGCCCTAAATGGCCTCAGTCCAGTATATCTGAAGGAGCGTCTCCACCCCCATCATTCACTGAGGTCCAGCTCCAAGGGCCTCCTGGCAGTTCCCTCATTGTGAGAAGTGAGGTTACAGGGAACTAGGCAGAGGGCCTTCTCGGCAGTGGTGCCTGCCCTGTGGAACGCCTTCAGATGTCAAGGAAATAAACTATCTGTCTTATAGACGACGTCAGAAGGCAGCCCTGTTTAGGGACGTTTTTAATGTTTGATGCTTTATTGTGCTTTTAATATTCTGTTGGAAGCCGCCCAGAGTGGCTGGGGAAACCCAGCCAGGTGGGCAGGGGTATAAATTATTATTATTATTATTATTATTATTATTATTATTATTATTATTATCCATAGGGGCAAGACCTGCTGGGAAGGGTTGCTGAGTTGTATGCCATTTCCTTGAATAAAGATTTAATTTTACGGACAATGAAGCCTTGCATCTTTCATCCTGACCTGTAGCCCTGACATGGGGATATGTTTGACCCTTTAGCTGTTGCTAAACTACATATCACATCAGCCCCAGCAAGCAGCAAGGCTGATGGGAGTTGTAGCCCAACAACATCTGACCACTGTAGCTCACATGTTGTTAACCTTGAGGCTTGATGACTGAAATGTGCTCTGTTTGGGGCTGCCCTCGATCGTCATTTGAAAGCTCCAGCTGATGAAGAATGCTGTGTCCAGACTGCTGCCCAACAACATGAGACTCCATTGTTAAAGCTACTCCACCAGGTTTCAAAGTTAACTTGTATTAATTTACAAAGGAATCACATGGACCCTTATAGCACAGCTGAATTTGTATTAGATGTTTGATGTGGGAGATTGGTCCTAAGCTGTGAAATGGCAGTCCTTATCCTACCCTCAAGCCTAGAATGGTTTACTGAGCACTGGTTTTCCAGATGTGGCCAGCTCCACCTCAATCTGGGGACATGAACCGAACACCAATTATTGCAATGAACATGGTGGAATCTTCTTTGTTCGCAGTTTGAATCAAAGCACATGACCAAATACCTCTCAACACTGGAGTTGCACAAAACTCCATACACCATTAGATGACTAATTTTCGTTGCTTGCATTTATAGATTCCCTTGAGAAATGTTAGCATCCCTATAACTAATAATGAAAAGGTTGCAATAGCTGACCTGCTTGTATAAACTTCTAGGTGGTGATAAACCTCGTGTGCAACTTTACAAGGGCAATTTGACTGGAATGTGCAGACGTGTGATGTGATGCCCATCCGAATTGCCCTGGGGTCCCCTTCCTAATTAACCACAGCGGTTAATTACTGTGGTTTTGCCATGGTGACGCTTGAAGGCCCAAGGACCCCTGTGAGGAAAAGTTTTAGCATTTGGGACCTTAAGAGAAAAGGCAAGTTAAGTTTACAGACATGATAGAAGTTTATAAAACTATGCATAGCATGAAGGTAGTGGAAAGTTTTTTCTCCCTTTCTCATAGCACTGGAAAACATGGGCATCCAAATTTTGGAAGATTCAGGACCTTCTTCATGCAGTGCACAGTTAAACTCTGGAACTCAACCCCCCAGAAGACTGTAATTGCCCCCAACTTGAATGGCTTTAAAAGAGGATGAGACAAATTCATGGAGGAGAAGGAGATCAGTAATTGCTAGCCACAATGGCTGTGCTCCACAACCTCTGCCAAATACAGTATTCCTCTGAATGTCAGTTGCTAGGAATTGTGGGTCGGGATAGTGCTGTTGTGCTCATGTCCAGGTTTCAGGCTTCCCAGATGCATCTGGTTAGTCGTGGTGTGAACCATACCCTCCAACATTTCTCCAATGGAAATAGAGAGGTCCCATTCCATAATGATAAGTCTACTGTTTATACCCCACACATCTTAATGTGTTGCCCCAGCCACTCTGGGAGGCTTCCAACATATATAAAGATAAAGGTAAAAGGACCCCTGACCATTAGGTCCAGTCATGGCCGACTCTGGGGTACTGGCACTCATTTCACTTTACTGGCTGAGGGAGCCAGCATACAGCTTCCGGGTCATGTGGCCAGCATGACTAAGCCGCTTCTGGCCAACCAGAGCAGTGCAAGGAAATGCCATTTACCTTCCCACTGGAGCGGTACCTATTTATCTACTTGCACTTTGATGTGCTTTCGAACTGCTAGGTTGGCAGGAGCAGGGACCGAGCAACGGGAGCTCACCCCTGTTACGGGGATTCAAACCGCCAACCTTCTGATCAGCAAGCCCTAGGCTCAGGGTTTAGACTACAGCGCCACCCGTGTCCAACATATATAGAAACACAATAAAGCATTAAACATTCAAAAAACTTCAGACGGCTCAGGGGTTGGATAATTTCATACCCTCCAATATTTCTCCAGTGAAAATAGGGACACTCTAAGGAAAGGGGACATTCTGGGATCAAATCAGAAACCAGGACAGCTTCTCTAAATCAGGGACTTCCCTGGAAAATAGGGACACTTGGATGGTCTAGTGAACAGGATGCCAGATTTGATGGGCCGTTGTCCTAATTCAGCAGCTGCATTATATGGTCTTAGAATGATGTTCCACACCCCTGCATTAGAGGCAGGAGGAGAGATGCTGGCTTGTTGGTACATTAGCGGAACAAAGGGGATCCATAAAGTTTTAAATTAAAAGGAACCCACGGGAGGGTGCACTCATTATGACCCACAGTGCAATAAATAATGACAGCTCTTTAGGAGGGGTATTTCCTGGTGAACAAGGTCCTAACTGGATGGTAACTAATTAGAACATCAAAGGGGATTTGATGCACAAATCATGAGTGGCTGGGGAAACACAGCCAGATGGGCGGGGTATAAATAATAACATTATTATTATTACTATTATTATGCGCCAGAGACAAAGTATAAAAGGAACCAGAATGCGGATTGCTGATCACACAACACTTCTTTGTTCCAGCTGCTTCAAGATCACGGTAAGATTGACTCTTCTTGATCTTTTCCATTCCTGGTTTTGTGACTTGATCTTTAGCGATGGAATGGCTTTTAAAACTATAAAGGAAAAGCAGGTCCACCAATAACGTCACAAAAGTTATCCATATCTAGGAAATGATAAATTAACACGAGAAAGTTAAGTTTTGACTTCTTTCCGTGATATGACATAAGATTAGAAGGGCTCTGCTGTATCAGGCAAAATTGTAGTAGTAGTAGTAATAATAATAATAATAATTTAAAATTACTTTTTCTTATAAGCAAGAAACAAGTGGAAATGGATCATTTTAGCAATGTAGATTATAGTAGCGTTGTGATGCTGGCCTCTTAGCAGATCACATGATTATTATTTTTTAAAGAGATGCTTTCTGATGGTTGTACTACTATGGACATTACTAACTTTGGTCCATTGATTTCAATGGGTCTGCTCTGAGTAAGACTAGCATTGGCTGCAACAGAGTATTTTTAGGTGTGTTGAAGTCTTCTCTTTTCCCTAATCAGTTAAACATTGCAGAGAACTTTGGTGGCAAGAGCTGTTTGACAGCGGAATGGACTAACTTGGGGGGGGTCTTCTTCGCTGGAGGTTTATAACAGAGGTTGGGGAGGGGTCATCTGTTAGAGATTCTTTAGCTGTGATTCCTGCATCACAGGGTGTTAGACTAGATGACTCTTGAGGTATCTTAGGTAAAGGTAAAGGGACCCCTGACCATTAGGTCCAGTCGTGGACGACTCTGGGGTTGTGACGCTCATTTCGCTTTACTGGCCGAGGAAGCTGGTATACAGCTTCTGGGTCATGTGGCCAGCATGACTACGCCCCTTCTGGTAAACCAGAGCAGCGCACGGAAATGTCATTTACCTTCCCGCCGGAGTGGTATCTATTTATCTACTTGCACAGTGTGCTTCCAAACTGCTAGGTTGGCAGGAGCAGGGACCGAGCAACGGGAGCTCACCCCATCACGGGATTCAAACCGCCAACCTTCTGATTGGCAAGTCCTAGGCTCTGTGGTTTAACCCACAGCGCCACCCGTGTCCTCCAGTGAGGTCCCTTACAACTATACAATGCTACGATCCCATGATTCTGATGTCACTTCTGAAATAAATGATTTCTGGAAGGAATGACGCTTTCAACTCTGTGTCCACAGATCTAACTCAAGTGAAGACCATGACTTACTACGGTAGCTACTGCAGGCCCTATGGCTACTCCTCCTGTAGCACCAGCTGCTATGATCCCTGCTGCTATGGCAGTGGCTATGGGCACTGGTATGGCTCAACAACGTGTCGTACTGGGTGCTATGATCCATGCAGTTATGGAGGGTACAGTGGTTACGGTTGTTATGGAGGATCTGGCTGCTATGGGTCTTACGGTTCCAAAGGATGCTACCCTTACTCTCGATGGGGACGTGGCTGGTAAACGACTATCCCTCCCCACAGGAACAGGAGGAAAGAAGACAGATGGCCAAGAAAAACCCACTGGCAGAATATCTGATTTTTTAAAAATGCTGAGAAACCTATCTACCTCCTTTTGCATGCTAGACTCCTCAACGCTTCAAGCACAACCACATTTCCCTTCCACCAGAAACCTAGAAATCGGAATCCTTAGCCTTCCATGTTGTTGTGTTCTTTCTGTAATCGACTTGCTATTAAAAACATCTCATTGCATCATAATGTTCTTTGCTCTGTGACTGAATTTATCTCATAGCATGATAGAACTGTAGACTTGGGAGGGACCCAAAGATTCACCCACTTCAACCCCCTGAAATGCATGAATTACAGCCATCTCCCTAGGACTCCCTTCCTCTCCTATTAATGCTAAAGGTGGTTTAGGGATGGAGAGTGTCTTTCAACCCTGAGGACCACATCTTCTTCTGGGCAACCTCCCAGAGGCCACATGCTATTGCTGGGAGGAGCCAAAGGCAGAAGTGGGTGGAGCCAATAATGTAACCTTTGTCCAGTAGGATAGCATCCACATATCCTGTGACACGCCCTTCTCTGTCCTCCATCCAGGCAGGCAAGAGGTGAGGTCAGAGTCCAGGGCCACATTCCAGCCAAGCTAAAACTCAAGAAAGGTGTAAAGCCAGTGAGGAGTGTGTCATAGGGTGGGTTTGGAGGACCAGATACAAAGGGCAACATTTGTGGTAGGAAAAGACTGGGGCATACAGAGGTAGAGATGGTCGTATCTGAAGGAGCGTCTCCACCCCCATCGTTCTGCCCGGACACTGAGGTCCAGCGCCGAGGGCCTTCTGGCAGTTCCCTTACTGCGAGAAGCCAAGTTACAGGGAACCAGGGAGAGGGCCTTCTTGGTGGTGGCGCCCGCCCTGTGGAATGCCCTCCCACCATTTGTCAAAGAGAAGAACAACTACCAGACTTTTAGAAGACATCTGAAGGCAGCCCTATTTAGGGAAGCTTTTAATGTTTGATGTATTATGATATTTTAATATTTTGTTGGAAGCCGCCCAGAGTGGCTGGGGAAACCCAGCCAGATGGGTTGGGTATAAATATATTATTATTATTATTATTATTATTATTATACTGCTCATTCTCAATCTTAATGAAGCAAAGTGTGAGAAGGTACAATTGCAGCTTCTGGTAGCATTTGGCTGGAGGGTACTTCAGTTGGGCAAATGGAAGGAACATTTAGGAACTGAAATCTAGCCAGTGGCAGAGTTAGGGAAATGTAAGTTCTGGACTCCATGGTCTTATAGTGACCCACCCTCTTGAGAGCAGGGCTGGGGGACCTTTCTGGTGGCCACATGCCTGTGGTGAGCAAGACCAGAGGGAAAAGTAGGGGGAACAACAGATGCAAACTTCATCTTTGCCCAGTAGGCTAGTTTCTGCACACACCTGCCTATCATCCTTCCTACAAGCAAGAGACACAATCTGAGGATGGGGACAAAACTAGAGTAAGCTGACTCTGCCTGTAATTTTCTCTGGCGCCACCTACTGTTGGACTCCCTGCTT
>JAXCMG010000055.1:4836743-4862125 GCA_034642415.1 Podarcis siculus | reverse complement strand
CCTCCGTAGCCGCCACATCTGTTGCCGCAGCAGTTGCCACCATAACCTCCGTAGCCTCCGTAGCTTCCATAGCCTCCATAGCCGCCGCAGCATCTGTTACCACAGCAGTTGCCGCCGTAGCCTCCATAGCCCCATCCTCCGGAGCCACAGGGGCTGCAGCAGTTTCCATAGCCACAAGTCATCGTGCGGGTAGTGGTGGTGGATTTGGAAAGCAAAGTGCTGGGAAGCAAAAGGAGCCTGATTAGAATGGTGGCATTGCAAGGGATTTCAAAGGCCAAGTAGCCCAACATCCTCACTCAATGCAGGGTCTCAACAAAGGGTGGGCGGGCGTTCGTACAGAGCCCCCGGTTGTCTCACGGACCATTGACCCGTACACCACTAATACGCTGCCTCCAACCAGGTCCTCCCTGGTAAATCACTTAGTCTCAGTCAGGTTCTTAAGTTAACAAAGAAGAGTGTAGTTTATTGCAGACACAAATAAACTTTAACTGCATTCAAAACATTGTTATTTTTTATCTTCTTAGTCTTATTTTTATCCTGTCTCTAACTCTTCTACCTCCCCTCACACAACGACCAACTGCACTAATTGTCTCTCTGTTTCCAGCTGTCTGCCAACTGCTTTGCCAACTGCCTTTCCCAACCAACCAACCCACCAAAACCAAACAATTACCCACTACCCAAACCTCAGGCTAAGCTCTTTTATAAACAGGTAGGCTCCGCCTCCGGCTTTCCTATTGGTCTACATATTAACCCTTTCTCTCCCCCTGTACAGACATTTTCAAATGAACGGGCAAACGCCACAGTGGGGAACCTCTGGCCTAAGGGGAGAATGAGATTGCGGCCTTCCAGGTCCCAGTGGTTATGGGTGTCTAAGGCACAGGGTTTGGGTTTTGTGAGCATTCTAAAAGGAGCACATAGAAAGTTCAGAGATCGTTAAAGCATCTCAGCCACTTCAGGAACCAAACTGATAAATAATGCTTCTAGACCTCATGGAAGTGGCTATTTGCTTAAAAGGAGCCCATGGAAAGCTCCTAACCCTTTCTAGAAAATCCATGGTGATTATGGTGATGGTGATGATTTATCTGCCCTCCACATTAAGATCCCAGGGCAGGTTACAACATTAAAACATAATATTAGGAATGATTTTCAATAAAAAAGAAGGTGTGTCCTAAAAATGTGTACCTCGAGTGTCACAAGCCAGGGTAAAGAGGCACATCTTCAGCGTTCTGCAAAAGTTGTTTCATGGAGATGCAAGACACACCTCTGTGGTGAGGGTGTTCCACAGCTTAGGGGCCACCACAGAAAAAGCCCTCTCCTGGGCTGCCACCCTCTGAGCCTCTGGGGTGGAGGAACTATCAAGAGGACCCTCTCTGACAATCACATCCCCTGAGAGGATGTTTCTGGTAGGAAGCTGTGTTTGGGTATGTGAGGCTTTAGTCATTCACTGCCAGACCTCTGCACCATCTCTGTCCTCGAATTATCATCAACCAATTGAGTTGCCTCTCATGCCATAGAGGAAGTTCTTACCCCAACCTCCTACCCACTCCAGAAACACTCATGAAAGCCCAGGCTGACATTTAAGGAACCAGTTTTTGTGCTTTCATCTTGATGTGCATGGCTATAAATCCCAGAGATGCCTTGTCATTAGTTCTGCTTTATAAGCAGAGCTGGCTGGGACCAAAAACTAAACAAGGCATGGCTTGAGAAGCCAAGTAAACACCCACAAAACCTTAAACTTCCACCACCAGGACATGAAAAGAGCCCTGTCTAGTTCAGCATTGTGCTCTCACAAGGGACAATCTCATTCCACAAGCAGAGTCTCAGCACAACAGCACCCTTCTCATTTTTGATTCCCGAAACACTGTCTCTGATGGTGAAGGCAGAACATAGCCACCATGGCTAATAGCCCCTGATAGCCTTATTTCCCACTGATATGCTGAATTCCCTTCTCAAGCCATCCAAGTTGGTGGCCACCATTACTTCTTGAAGTAATGAAATGAACTCATGGTGCTCACTAATGGTTTATCCCCAGCCTTTGACATAAGATCTCAGACTGAGTCAGAACTTTGGTCCATCCAGCTCAGCTTTCTCTCTACAGGCTGACGGTGGTTCTCCAGAGCTTCAGATAGGAGTGTTTCCCAGCTCTACTGGGGATTCAACCCAGGTCCTTCTGCATGAAAAAGCACACACCATGTCCCATCCCCTAAGAGAAAGATTCTAGTCCTCATACTGGGAATTGAACCTGGAGCCTTATCCATAAGAACATGAGAAGAGCCAGTTGGATGAGGCCAAAGGGGCCCCATTTAGTTCAGCATCGTGTCCTCACAGTGGACAACCAGTTGCCAGTGAGAAAACTGCAAGCAGTTTGAGTGCAACAGCAACTCTCCCTCCCTACAGTTTCCTGCTACTGGTATTCAGAAGCATATTGTCTCTAACAGTAGAGGTACTCTGTTAAGAATAAGAATAGTATTATTTATACTCCGCTCATCTGGTTGGGTTGCCCCAATTGCTCTATGACCTATGGCCCTTCTCCTAGAACTATTTTTCTCCTAGCGAACACATTTTTAAAACTGCAATTCTAACAGCACAGATCCAGATTCAGAATATTTCCCAGCAGGACTACGTTACCTTGATCTCTGAGGAGCTGAAGTCCAGAAGAGTGTTTGGTGGAACCCCGAGAGTTGAGGGCTTTTATACCCGTTTCCCGAGCCACCTCATGGGTAGGAATGTGCGTGGCATGACACCTGTTAGCAGCTAACTCATACTTAACTCACACATGCATCACGGCTCAAATTGCTGTATGGGAACAGCGCTCCTGTTTAGGAACACCAGAGTTAAAAATAAAAATAAAAATGAGGACGTCCTCGTCCGTTCCCAATGGTTCCGCTTGCTCCATATATTTATGGGCCTCATTCCTTCCCATTTAATCAACTGTTTCCATCGGACTCAAACCGGGAGTGCAGGCAGTTGGACTGGTTTGCTACCGAAGCGCCTGCCCAAATGGTCCACCACTGAGGGACAAGCAAAACATGGCAAAAAGCACGTGCTTAGAATGCAAATGTAGAAGAAAAATATGTTCAGGACGCTGAAGTCTAGGCCAGATGCCACGTGTGTGTGTGTGTGTGTGTGTGTGTGTGTGTGTTCTGATTTTGTGGTGTTTCTTTTCTTTCTTTTATAAAGTTTTTATTTCATTTTAATACACCACATACAAAAAGAAAATAGGAAGATCCTATTTAGAAATATCCATCACCTCCTAACAACTAAAAAGAAGAAGAAGAAAAGAAAAATAAACAACAACAACAACAACAAAAAAACATTAAGTATTACTCACAATACATTTAACATAAAAATGACTTTTTCCTATATAGCTGACTTCCCGTCTACTCCTTCTATTTCTCATCCATTATTCACTGCCATATTACAGTGGTACCTCAGGTTAAGAACTTAATTCATTCCGGAGGTCCGTTCTTAACCTGAAACTGTTCTTAACCTGAAGCACCACTTTAGCTAATGGGGCCTCCAGCTGCTGCTGCGCCGCCGGAGCACTTTTTCTGTTCTCTTCCTGAAGCAAAGTTCTTAAGCCAAGGTACTATTTCTGGGTTAGCGGAGTCTGTAACCTGAAGCGTATGTAACCCGATGTACTACTGTATAGCATATTTTGGCTTTAATGTTATTTATTCTATCCTAGGTTTTCCATCAGATTTAAAACTCCTACTGAAGTTGTTCAAATGCTGCTTTTGTGATGTTTCAAACTGCGAAGGCCATAACATCAATGATGATTTGAAAGAAACATCACCAAGGCATAAACCCAACAGAAAGAACCAACTGGCTTGCAAATTAGGAGATTTGTGAAGCATATGTATGGAGAACTAGGAATGTGTGGTGGGCTGGTGAGAGGTTCCCCATTTTTGTTTCATTTCAAAACAAGATTTCAGTCCTCATGAGGTATGAAGCTTAGAAATGTATTCACACCTCAGCCCCAACCCTTGCCAAGCCTTTTCCTTTGCACCCCCTTGGTTGCTAAAATTATATACTGTCTAACTGTAAAAAAACTAACTAACTAACAACCAAACCGTCATGTCAGAGTGGTTTGAATTGAAAACAATTGTGTTCCAGTGGAGGTGGGAGAGAAGTGTTAACAAAAACAGAGACTCCGAGAATCTCACGGTCTCCCTATTTTCCAGGGATAGTCCTAGATCTACAGAAACCACCCTGGTTTCTGATTTGATTCAGGAAAGTCCCGCTTTTCCTTAGGACGTCCCTATTTTCATCGGAGAAATGTTGGAAGGTATGGACTCCAAAGCACATAGAAGTGAAACACGTACAAGACCACCATTCTCTTTTCGTTTTAAACCAGGGGTCAGCAAACTTTTTCAGCAGGGGGCCGGTCCATTGACCCTCAGACCTTGTGGGGGGCCGAACTATATTTTGGAAGAAAATAAATGAACGAATTTCTATGCCCCACAAATAACCCAGAGGTGCATTTTAAATAAAAGGACACATTCTAATCATGTAAAAACATGCTGATTCCCGGACCGTCCGCGGGCCGGATTGAGAAGGTGATTGGGCCGCATCCAGCCCCCGGGCCTTAGGTTGCCTACCCATGTTTTAAATATATGATCCTTGTCAGCTGTGCAATCCAGTCCTCATGACTGGATACTATCGCTACTGAGAAACATGTCATCTGCAGGTGAAGATAGCATGAAGCTCACCTGCTGCAACATCTAAATCATGGGTAGGCAACCTAAGGCCCGGGGGCCGGATCCAGCCCAATCGCCTTCTAAATCCGTCCCATGGTCCAGGAATCAGCGTGTTTTTACATGAGTAGAATGAGAATGTGTCCTTTTATTTAAAATGCATCTCTGGGTTATTTGTGGGTCATAGGAATTCATTCATTATTTTTTCCCCAAAATATAGCCCGGCCCCGCACAAGGTCTGAGGGACAGTGGACCGGACCCCTGCTGAAAAAGTTTGCTGACCCCTGAAATTGTCTGGAGCCTGTCCTTGGTGGCAATGGGTGTTCATTGACATGAATACGCACTGGAGGCTAGGCGTCCCTCTCCCCACAAACAAAGGATTAACTTTCAGACAACACACAGGAATGGACTTGGAATGGACATGGAGTGGACATGCTGATACTTTTTGGTTTGTTTTTTTAAAAAACTGCACCTCCCAACTGCCACACACAAAAAATTAGCATTTTTTACTAGCCAGCTAGGTCTGTCGCAGATAATTCGAGAAAACTAGAGCAGAAGTCGTCCACCTTCCAGCGTCCCACAACCTCCAACCCATCACGACGTAAACTGGGGAGACATGTGACACATTCCGCTGTGGTTGATGACCTCTTGCGAGGCTATTATACCAAAATAACATCAGAGCCCATTAAGATTGGGTGTCAAGCCATAGAGGCAATAATAATAATAATAACAGCAACATATTTCAAGCATATAAAACACTAATTACTGTTTGTGGGGAGATCTGGAAGCCTATTGTCTG
This sequence comes from Podarcis siculus, assembly GCA_034642415.1. Taxonomy (NCBI): domain Eukaryota; kingdom Metazoa; phylum Chordata; class Lepidosauria; order Squamata; family Lacertidae; genus Podarcis; species Podarcis siculus. The sequence continues at coordinate 4,856,629 of JAXCMG010000055.1, read as the reverse complement.
CTTTCAGGCTTCCCAGCACCACCACCGAATGAAGACACAAATAGATGTCATCAGTTTGCTGACCGTGTCATCCTGAGCCCTATGGTGCGGTCAGAAAGGGGATGGGCAAATCCTGAAGAGGAATGGGAGGATGATAATAATAATAATAATAATAATAATAATAATAATAATAATAATAATAATAATTTATTTATACCCCACCCTCCCCAGCCAGTGCTGGGCTCAGGCATAGCTGTCAACGTTCCCCTTTTCTTGCGAGGAATCCTATTCAGAATAAGGGAATTTCCCTTAAAAAAAGGGAAAAGTTGACAGCTATGGGCTCAGGGCGGCTAACACCAGTAAAATTACAGTAAAAATATAATGGGGGGGACCCAATTTAAAATACAGGTTAAAATGCAATTTAAAATGCAGCCTCATTTTAAAAGTAGCTCATAGATCAAAACCATAAAGGGGAGGGAAACATAAGGGTCAGACTGAGTCCAAACCAAAGGCCAGGCGGAACAGCTCTGTCTTGCAGGCCCTGCGGAAAGATGTCAAGTCCCGCAGGGCCCTGGTCTCTTGGGACAGAGCGTTCCACCAAGTCAGGGCCAGTACTGAAAAGGCCCTGGCTCTGGTTGAAACCAATCTAACCACCTTGTGACCTGGGACCTCCAAAATGTTGTCATTTGTGGACCTTAAGGTCCTCCGTGGGGCATACCAGGAGAGGCGGTCCCGTAGGTACGAGGGTCCTATGCCGTTTAGGGCTTTAAAGGTCAAAACCAGCACCTTAAACCTGACCCTGTACTTCACCGGGAGCCAGTGCAGTTGGTAAATTGGTGCTGAGTGACTCAAGGAGGGTCCTAGTGGAATGGGGAGGTGAACTCTGGACCCTACTTGGGCTTAGGATCCCGTCTGCTCAGGATTATCCTAAAGATGACCTCTTAACCTTTCTGTTGACTGCTGTCCGTATGGAGCTAGCCAGATGTTGGAAAACCAGTGTTGGGCTAAGCACAGATTCTTCAGCATTGGCTGAGAAACGAACATGCCAGGTGAGAGCGGCAAAGAGCAAACACAATCCATGTTCCTTTTATAACGCATGGCAAAGGTATTATTGAATATATAAATTGTTCAGACTGTGGCAGGAATCCACCCAGCACTCATGGGAAAATGTGACGTGATCTCTTCCACTAATCAAATGAAGCTTTAACACATGGCATGATAAAATTTCTGTAATTTTATCGAGACAAGTTATTTGGTGTTTACTGTTGCAACAACTGTTTCCTCAAAAATTATCTTCTGTACGATGAAAATAAATAAAAACAGTTTTTTAAGTGTTAAAGGGAAGGGAGAAAACAGTCTGGAAAACTGGCAAAGGACCATGTGGGTTATCTATTTATTTAAATTCATAAAATTTTATACACCAATTGATTTAAAAAAAAAACAACTCAAAGCGGTTTTGAGAAAAGATAAAGCAATAAAATTATCACCCATAAAAATTAACAACAGTAATTTAAGACTTTTGAAAAGTTAATGTAACAACAGACTAAAAACAGAATGAAACTTGCGCCAACTTTTTAAACAGCTGGGTAACTTTGTCAAAGCCAACAAATGTTTTTAGCAGCTGTCAAAAAGTGTACAGTGGAGGTGGCTGCTTGATATCAATAGGCAGGGAGTTCCAAAGGTGCTGTCATGCCATTGGAAAAGTCTTGGCTGGCTGGCTGGCCCCCCTGAGCAAGAGCGGTTTACGCTGCAACATTGCATTGCATCTCTTTCAAACCCGCTGTGTCTTTTACCCAAGAAGAGCACAAATGTATATCCAGAGCCAGTTATTTTGAGAATCATTGCAATCAATACAGTGGTACCTCGGGTTACATATACTTCATGTTACATACACTTCAGGTTACACACTCCGCTAACCCTGAAATAATGCTTCAGGTTAAGAACTTTGCTTCAGGATGAGAACAGAAATTGTGCTCCGGTGGTGCAGCAGCATCAGGAGGCCCCATTAGCTAAAGTGGTGCTTCAGGTTAAGAACAGTTTCAGGTTAAGAATGGACCTCCGGAACGAATTAAGTACTTAACCCGAGGTACCATTGTATTAGTCTTTTAAAAGAAATAAGGGGGGGTGTCTAAAGCACAGTTCAATAATGGTCTATTCAGAAATGTCAGTGGGTTCTATCCAAAATTAGTCCTGCTCAGAGTAGACCCTCTAAAATTAACAGACTTGCATTACTCATGCCCATGAATTTCAGTGGATCTGCTCTAAATAGTAGTAACTCTGAAGACAACCCATTGAGTTTAATGGGATCTACTTTTAGGTCACCCGAGTGATCCTATTCTGGTGATTCCGGCCCCCTGTCAGAGTGCATCTGTTAGAAAGAAATCATCCTGATATCATTGTGGTGGAGGGGATTTCATGAGGTTCTTTTGTTGCAAAGGATTTCAGCGCTCCTTGCAAGCATTCATTAGTGGTTGCACATGTCAAGCGATCTTGGGTTATGCCCCTAATTTGTTCTTGCAATTATATAACCTCAGATTTAATAACAGACTCGTTTGGAAAACAGCAACAACAAAAAATGCAGTAATTGCTTCACAGGTCATTTCCCCCCAAATGGTAATGGTTGCACCCGATCTGAATGAAGATGAAGCAGTAATCAATTCTTTTTATGAACACTTTAACCATCTGGGTGTCCCCCCCCCCCGCCTTTCCAAGGGATTGGATTTGAATTCCGGGGATAGCGATACCATCTATGCAAGCATAACATTTCTAGATTATACGTTGTTATGTAGAAGAGGTTTTTTGTTTTTTAAATAAGCTTTTCCTTTTAAAAAAAATCTTATCTAGCCGTGGAGGGTCACACTGCTTCTGGAAAACTGGCAAAACCTATCGCAGTTTTAACCATACGACTGGATCCATGCAGAGATACTTTAATTCATCAAAAAATTAAGGTAGGGAATATCCAGAAGACCATTGTATTATGAGGATGCCCTGCAAATTTCCGCTTTTGATGCCCTCAAAGCTGCATCTAGGCAGAGACCTAGATTTCGCAGTAAACAATGCCGCTCTGTCAATTAGCGCTCTCCAAGAGTTAATCACAGCTTGCTGGAATCAGCGCTTATTATAGAAAGGCCACATGACAAAAGGAGTGAAGACGTGGGGTCATGTATCCTCAGACCCATGTGAGTCATAAGACAGCAGAGCAGCATGGGAATATTAAGTCTGCCCCATCCCTTTGCAGCCTGACATTTGCTATGACCTTTGTTATGACCTTGCAGGACATAAACATAGGCAAGGCCATGGGGAGGTGACCCCAACCACAGGTGATGACGTGTTCTCAGCACTACCGGATAGTATTTAAGGCTTCAGTGAGAACATCTCAGTGCACACCTGTGCTGCACACTGTGGTGAAATGGTTGGTTTTGCTGGACTGGTTGGAACAACAAGCACTGGCGGAGGAACGGGAGTGCGGAAGGAGCGGACCGCTCCCGGCACCAGTATTCCGGTAGGGTGCCATCGCAGCGGCCACCCCGGACACACTCCGCACACCCCCTGCATGCGCCGGGAGCCATGCCCTCACAGGCAGCACGCCATGCCCCCAGAATGTGCGCCACACCCCTGCAGGCGGCGCACCACGCCCCCAGGGAGCGCAAGCTGATTCTGTCTCTGTTGTTATTGTTTTTCACTTTTTAAAAATGAAATGGTACTAATTTGTATGGGTTGTTAGCTGTTCAGAGGCCTCTATTTGTACTACAAGAGTGGGATGTAAATGCTGCAATAAATTACATAGACCTCTCAAGGAAATTAGATCACCATTGCTGTTAGGACTGTTCCACAGCTAAAAACGTAGATATGCTTAGATTGGTCGTAGTCTCACTATCACCCCCTCCCCCAGTGGGCCTCCTCCTCCCTACACGACATCAGAAGGGGAGGTGGAGCAGGGACACAGGATTTGGGGGGAGTCCAGCTCCCTCCTTGAAAATGTTTTTGCGGGGGCTGAAGGTCCCTCAGCCCCTGCCACTGGGCGTGCCTTCCTTCCCCCCAATGGGAATTGTAGTTAACTGTGCAGAACCTTGTGGAACTAGAACCTCTACTTTATTTTAAAGGGAAAGAACATACTTAGGAACAAAACATTGGAATAGACTGAATTCTCTATTTTCCTTCCTTCCTTCCTTCCTTCCTTCCTTTCAAAAAAATCCTTGATAAAAACAGGAGCAAATGACAGATGGAGGGAGGCTACATATGAGGCAGTGGAGGACAGATGCCAGAATCTGAGATGGCATCTATAGGTCTCATTTATGTTCCTTTAAATTCCAGCAGGGGGCACTCACAGACCTTTCACCTCCCTCTTGTGGAATAACCAGGGTGATAAATTCTCTACTTGATTAGTTGATGGGGAAGGGATCTCCCTAACTGACTTGTTTTTGTTTTGTTTTGTTTTGTTTTGTCTTTTAAAAAACAACCCTAGGATTCAGCTAGGTCAGATCTGGACATGTCAAAGAAGCATTTCAATTTAAAGCGTTATAAATTCAAACACAGATTTACATGCGTTGTATGTGCAATGCAACATTGTGCCACCATGTGGCGACGAGGAGTCGCGTTTTTCTTTACCTGTTTTCCCTGTTTACATTTACAAAGCTGAAACCGGAATGCTTCTTTGATGTGTCTAGCGATCCAGCCTCACTCTTTGTTTCCCAAGCGTATAACTTTCGTTTTGTAGGAAAAACCCACATTTCACAACCCTACCCACATCTGAAGAGCTAATTACAGTAAGTCTGGGAGCTTTCTTCAACAGACTCCCTTCAGAGGAAATCTCCCTCTCTCTCCCCATTGTTAATGTTTCAGTTTTATAGGTGGATAAATATATGTACATCATAGCCGAGATCCCGAAACCTACCATGAAACACACCTAAGAGCTTGGCTGTGCCTGTGGTGTGTTTTGTTTGAATGCCGTGCCTAAGAGCCTAAGAAAAGCCCAGCTGCTGTATCAGAGCAGTGGCTCACAAAGTCCAGGGTCATGCTCTCAGAAGGCAAAACCAGATGCCTGCGGGAAACCCACAAGCAAGACCCAAGAACAAGAGCATCTCACTTTCAGAAGCATTACTGCCTTAGTAGCAGATGCAGAGCCGAGCCATTGTGGCTTTGTTGTTGTTGTTTAGTCATTTAGTCGTGTCCGACTCTTTGTGACCCCCTGGACCAGAGCATGCCGGGCACTCCTGTCTTCCACTGCCTCCCGCAGTTTGATCAAACTCATGCTGGTAGCTTCGAGAACACCGTCCAAACATCTCGTCCTCTGTTGTTCCCTTCTCCTTGCGCCCTTCATCTTTCCCAACATCTTTTCCAGGGAGTCTTCTCTTCTCATGAGGTGGCCAAAGTATTGGAGCCTCAGCTTCAGGATCTGTCCTTCCAGTGAGCACTCAGGACTGATTTCCTTAAGAATGGATAGGTTTGATCTTCTTGCAGTCCATGGGACTCTCAAGAGTCTCCTCCAGCACCATAATTCAAAAGCATCAATTCTTTGGCGATCAGCTTTCTTGATGGTCCAGCTCTCACTTCCATACATCACTACTTGGAAAACCATAGCTTTAACTATACGGACCTTTGTTGGCAAGGTGATGTCTCTGCTTTTTAAGATGCTGACTAGCAGCCACCAATAGTTTTCTCCTGCATGAATTTGTCCAATCCTCTCCATAAAAGTCCTCCAAGTATGTGGAGCATGAAGCCATAAACCAGGGGTCCCCAAACTAAGGCCTGTGGGCCGGATAAGGCCCGAGGGACTCGTTTATCCAGCTCGCTGCAACTCCCGCCGCCTGCTGCCGCTGCCCGCTCTCACCGGTGCTGCATGGCTGTCCACTTCTGGGTCAGAGGCTGATCATTTTCAGCCGTGCAATCCAGTCCTCATGACTGGATACTATCGCTACTGAGAAACATGTCATCTGCAGGTGAAGATAGCATGAAGCTCACCTGCTGCAACATCTAAATCATGGGTAGGCAAACTAAGGCCCGGGGGCCAGATCCAGCCCAATCGCCTTCTCAATCTGGCCCACGGACATTCCAGGAATCCACGTGTTTTTACATGAGTAGAATGCATCTCTGGGTTATTTGTGGGGCATAGGAATTTGTTCATTTTTTTCCTCTTCTTCAAAATACAGTGGTACCTCGGATTAAGTACTGAATTCGTACTGGAGGTCTGTTCTTAACCTGAAACTGTTCTTAACCTGAGGTACCACCTTAGCTAATGGGGCCTCCTGCTGCTGCCATGCAGTTTCTGTTCTCATCCTGAAGCAAAGTTCTTAATCCGATGTACTATTTCTGGGTTAGCGGAGTCTGTAACCTGAAGCGTATGTAACCCGAGGTACCACTGTATAGTCCGGCCCCCACAAGATCTGAGGGACAGTGAACTGAAAAAGTTTGCTGACCCCTGGTGAAGAGTGTCTTTCATGCCTTCAACAGTCATGGCTTCCCACAAAGAATCATGGGAGGTGTAATTTCTTAAGGGTGCTGGGACTTGTTAAGAGGAGACCCTCCTCTTCCTCTCACAGGGCTACAAATCTCAGAGTTTCTGGGACTGACTGAGCAACAGCTTTGGGAATTGTCGTTCTGTGAAGAGGGTAGGGGGTTTCCTAACAACTCTCAGCAGCCTCCCTCATAAGAAGTCCTGAACATGGTCTGAACATCTCACTGCTCTTTTCAGTTTTGTGTTTGAAGGGGCAATGGAGATTTGGCATTGAAGCCTGCATGTCTTGAATTGCACATCTTGTGGGAACTAATAAATGCTTGAGGTTCACTCAAGCATCAGTTCATTAGTCCAGGGTGTGCTTGCAAAGGGACTCTCCTCTCTCCCCCCAATGTGTAAAGAAAATGCACATTGAAGGCAGCCTGCTAAGTCTACAAAGCAAGAAAGTTCAAAAGCTAATAAGCACATACAAACATTGAGGCGACGGGGGGGGGGGGGCGACAACAAGATACTTCTGGCTGCGAAGCCTTCAACAATCCTGGGCCTATAATTACCCTGAAAGTTGCACAATGGAGGTGTTTTGTAAGGACGAAGCTGTCCATGGCAAGAGTATAAAAGTGTCCAAGAATCGAGCATTTGCTAAACGCATTTTCTTGGCTTCTCTCGTTTTGCATTCTGAGGAAGACTTGGGTGAGTCCAGCTTGACTAAATCCGCCTTTAAAACCCTAGGAGTGTTTGCTTGAGCTATTTGAAATGAGAAGAAATCGACTAGAAATATTATATTGTGGAAATAAACTATGTAAAGTAATCGACTAGAAATATTATCTTGTGGAAATAAACTAAATAATAAAAATCAAAAAGTTTAAGGAAAAAATTAGAAAAACCTAAAATTGAACAGTCTTTAAGATCAGCAGTAACATCTAGACCATGGGAGCGTCTCAGCTCTGTTCTTGAGTTTGTTTAAAATCTAAAACAGCTTATCTTGTATTCCTTTCTTTGAATTTGTGCCATTTGGGTTTTTTAAACCCTTTTGTAAAGGCAACACTAGAATTTTCACAGCTGAGTCCTCAACTCCTTATTACTGTGCTTGGCTTCCTTTAAGTTGGGCTTTGTCTAAAACTTGCCATTTAGGTTTTCTAACCCTTTTTTGAAAATTCAGTATTAGAAACTGTACCCTTTGAGTCCTCAATCCTTTATTACTGAGCTTTGCTTCACCTAGGTCCAGCTAGGATTATAATACTTCAGAATTTTTGGGAGTTCTACCCCCTTTTTTTGAATTTTGGTCATTTAAGGTTTATGATTTTTCTATTTCCTTCTGAGGAAACTGAATAGTTCAGTGAAACGAGGTTTGTAGCCAGCAGCATCCCATTAAGGCTTTGTTCAATTTTAGGTTTTTCTAAATTTTTCCTTAAACTTTTTGATTTTCATTATTTAGTTTATTTCCACAAGATAATATTTCTAGTTGATTACTTCTCGTTTCAGGGATTTTCAGGGAATATATCCCAGCTGAACCTGCAGATGCTATTGGAGGTTGAGGCTGGGGCCTTCTGCATGCAAGGCAGCCTCTCTGCCACTGACCTTTTTCTTAAAGATAATAATGGCAAGGTTGTAGTCCGTATGTTTATGATTAAAGAGGCAATTTAAACAGGGAGTTGGGAAGCGGCTTCATAGCAAACCCAATCGAAATAACTTTATTGTGCTAGTCATTGGCCGTGACAAATCCGAATCAAAAACATATACAAGTAAAGATCTTCTGTGCCACAAATAATAGTCTCTTCTTAGATCTCTCTGTCTCCTTTACAGTTCAATGCTATAATGTCCAGGGTCTTCTTTCTCATCTTTTTGGTCGCCAGAGCAAAAAAAGAGCAACTTTATGAGGCACTGAGATGTTTACATCGCTAAGAAGCCATAGGGCCTTCTCTGGTTTGGTGAGAAATCATTGCAAACCAGAACTTTGGTCCAGCAAGCTCAGGGGGAATCTACACAAATATTAAAAAATGCTGTTGGAATGTTTTGTTTTGTTTTATAAAGATTTTATTCATTTTTCTTTTTCATTCATTACATACATCTCAGATTCTTAACATTTATTATGTACAGTGGTACCTTGGGTTAAGTACGTAATTAGTTTCGGAGGTCCGTTCTTAACCTGAAACTGTTCTTAACCTGAAGCACCACTTTAGCTAATGGGGCCTCCCGCTGCCGCCGCGCCGCGGGAGCACAATTTCTGTTCTCATCCTGAAGCAAAGTTCTTAAACTGAAGCACTATTTCTGGGTTAGCAGAGTGTGTAACCTGAAGCGTATGTAACACGAGGTACCACTGTATTCCTTCCTCCCTCCCCTCCAGGGCTTCCCCCAACTTCCGCTTCTGGTTTGTTTCTCCTTTCACCCACTTTGTTATCTCTCAACAGAAAAAAAAGTTATTAATAACGTAACATCCAACCTAAAAACATAAAAGTAAAAGTAAATACACCATCATATTTCTCTATCTTCTAAACATTTTCTAATACTAACAGTGTGAATGTTTATTTAAATCCTGCCATCGTCTATCGACTTTCTTTGTTTCTGCAAGTATAATATAAACGGTTCCCATTCTTTTTCAAAGTTGTCTTTTTCTTAGTCTGTCTGTCATTTTTGCCAGTTCTGCATAGTTCATCAACTTCTCTTGCCATTGTTCCTTACTTGGTATTTGTTTTGTTTTTTAAACATTTTGAAATATATATGGAATTTACCATAGCTCACTGCCACCATCTAGTGTTGAATTTGTATATTGCACTTTGCAACACAATTAAAACTTTTTCTTTGCAGATGTACAGCTGAGTCCTCAGTATTGTCTATATTTTATTCAAGTTGGCACTCGCACCCCTGGTCTAAGTGAATTAAGGACACGTTCATCCCGACCTGCTTGCCCCATTTTCCTCTAATTCTTTTCACACCTGTCTCTTATTATGCTTCTCTCTGTGTATGTCTCTTTCTCAGTCTCTCTCTGCCTGCCTCACATCACATTCCCTGCATTAGATTTGTCTCTTCTTTGTCTGTTCCAGGCCTTTGTTTGCTCTCCCAGGGATGAGTAACCACGGGACATACGGGCTGTCATCATGCAGCGGCAACCAACCAGGCCGGGAACCATCTAGCCAAGGCTCCGGCCACTGGTTCGGTTCGACGACGTCTCGGCCCAGATGCTATGAGCCAAGCAGCTATGGATCGTATGCCAGCTCTGGTGGCTTCGGAGGTTGTGGAAGCTGTGGAGGTGGCTATGGTGGCTCTGGCCGGATAGGTGGCCATAGCGGTTTCGGCAGTTTCGCTAGTTTCAGCGGATGTGGCGGCCAAGGGAGCTACGGTGGATGGGGCAACCCGAGGCCCTGCGCTTCTTCCCCCTGGGGGTCTGGCTGGAGAAACTGAAATCTCCCCAAGGCCCCTGGGAGTAGATGTGGTTCATCAGCGATGGATGGAATTTAAGCCATCCATTCATTCATTCCCAGATTCCTTCTGACAAATTGTAAGCAGCAGTCAGGTTTAAATATGCAGGAGACTCCCCCAACCTCTCTTAAAAGCAAACCTCGGCAAACAAGCCAGTGGTCTTTTGATTTTGTACATGAATGTGCTTGAGTTATCAAAACAATAAAAGGTACATTTGAAAATGATGGTGTCTCATTCCTTGTCTGAGTAGCTCTGAGCTACAACTTTGCACAGGAGGGGCTAACCCTAAGGATGTTCCTGCATATCCACTTGCGTAGCGATTTCCCGCCCCCCCCAGTGGAAATAATGACACGTGACACAATTATTAATGTTAATGGGCTAAATAAGGCCACAACTTTATTGGTTACAGGTGATGAGCAGTATTGGCTTAGGCATTGGTCCTAACCAACTATATCCGACTTCAGCCCATCCGCTAGAAGTCCGGGATGGGTTAACCACCAGTAGGGGGAGTCCTGCTGATGCACAACAACTAGGAACACACACACCCCGGGTCACCGCTCGGGGGCGTGCCTTGGACCCTCACCTCCATAGGCTTCGGACAGGGACACGCCCCCCGGAATCCTTTATCGGACTACCCTTCTATATGCGGGGCAGGTGATGGTGTGGAATTACCTTCCCTCTTCCATCTACAGAACAATATCAGTGCCTAATCGCCAAGAAAGTTGTGACGATTTGCTACGAGGTAGGTGAAAACCAAGTGGCTGGTGCCAATTTGCCAAGTGGGAAAATTCCTACCAGGCCCCTCAACGGCGACCAACCAAGGTACATAGCAAGGTCAAGGAACGAAAACCTTATAGGGTGGGAGGGTGGGTGTCAGATGGCTGTTGCGGTTGCTCAAGAGTAACCAGGCAGGACTCCAAACCTGTGTTTTACAGGTTTTTATTTTGGTGCAAACTATTTACAGTGAAGAGCCCCAAAGCTGGCTCAAATGCTAGCAGAATCCAGGAGTGGTTTTTTCTTGGACCTCCTCCAACATAAGAGTTTCGTTACCCCCAACCTTCTCCTTCCGTCTTTGTGCCTTAGGCTACTGCGCAGGATGGGCGATGGCAAGGGCGTGTTTCCCTCCTGTCCGCCTTGCCCAGGAGCGGTGTTAAGGCTCCCACAAGCATCCTCTGGTCCTTGCACCACTTCCCCACTAGAGGTGGGACTTTCCCACTGCCCGGAAGATTTTCGGAGGCTCCCTGTAACACAACTCCCCTTCTATCCCTTGCCTCTGAGCTGATGGCAGTGCCCTGACAGTGGGATAAACAGGAACAGCTGGCAGGCAGCAAAGAGGGAGATTCCTGGCCACATCCTGCCTTAAATAGGGCAGGCCATGCCCCCTGAGCCAGCCGATTGGCTGACCAACGGGTGACGCGGCCAGGGATCCCCCCAATTGTGAGGGGGCTGGGCTCCAGCCTCCGCGCGCATGGAGGGGCCATGAAGCCCACAACCCCACCTCCTCCATAGGGCAGAAGTGGCTATGCTAGAACTCACAGAATTGCATGGGATTCATAGAATCACATACGACTCATAGAATCCAATTGTAGAGTTGGAAGAAACCTCTGGGAATCATCTCATCCAGCCCCCTGCAATGCAGGAATGACAGGTTAAGAATCCCTGAAAGATGGTCCATCAACCTCTGTTTAACGATAGTGTTATGTACTGAAGTTCTCACCCTGGGCCAGCAGGGGGATACTGTAGATAGTTTTCACTCAGGTCCGCATACGCAAATAAGGGATTGAAAGTGATGTTCAGTGATTGGATAGTTACAGAAAGTGGTTACTGTTGCTTTGTAGTGGAGCTTTATATAAGCAGGCTGGCTGAACCCTTCAGTTCAGTTCTGTTCTGTTCTGGCCTGTGAATAAACAAGAGCTGTTTGAAGAATCGCTGTGTCGTCTGATATGTTCACCCACAACTTAACAGATAGTCTGTTCCGCTGTCAAACAACTCAATTTGATTCCCTCCCCCCTCTTTCTTTTTTCCTTTCTCCTCCTGTGATGAGGCTGCATTTTAATGTTTTAATTTTGTATTTTAATCTTGTTTTTAAGTTGTATTCATTCAACTTGTTTTTATTATTGGTTGTTAACCACCCTGAGCCTGGCCTTGGCTGGGGAGGGTGGGGTATAAATAAAAATTAATATTATTATCATCATCATCAGAAAGTTCTCTCTAAGAGCTGCTTGACAGCGAAATGAACTTCTTCATAATATATAAATATCATAAGGAGCTCTCATATAAAGAATCTGTCCATTGCTCCACCTAGTTCTGTATTTGTCTATATGCTTACTGGAAGTCACTCTCTGGGGTTTTGGACAGGGAGTCTCTTCCAGCCCTAACAGAAGCTCTTAAAAAAAAAGTTTTATTAGGATTTATAAAGAGAAATTCAAAGCTTAATATCAAATCTCTCTCTCTCTCTTTTGTCCAAAACTGAAACATTGATCTAAATACAATAAAAACGTAGGAAAAGAGAGAGAAAAACCAGGAAAAATTGAAAGAGAGAGAAATAAAGAAGAAGCAGACAAGAGATTTAAAGAGAGAGAGGGAAATAAAGTTCAGAAATTAAAGAACTTTTGATTCTTCATCTGACTGCTGTATATAAACAATATTCACTTCATCCACTCCAATATAACACCCTGCAAAACCACTTTCTATAAACAAACATTACCTTCCATCCCCAAATCCAAATGCCATTGCAGTGGACGCTCGGGTTGCGAACATGATCCGTGCAGGAGGGATGTTCTCAGCCCACACCTTCTGCTGTTACTCTTCCTCCCCCCAATCCCATAAAAACGGGGATCTCCTCCTCTGTAAAAAAGCTCAACAACTTTGACCTGAACCCCTGCCAGTTTTTTTATTCTGTAAGTAGATTGCAGTCTCTTGGAAGTTGGCCACCCCGGTTTAGAGGAAAGGTGAATATGATAGCACATGATATAGGTATCTAAAATTAAACATGGTGTGGAGGGAATATTTGGTATCATGAAGAGAGCCAAGATTGCTTTGAGATTGCTCTGTTTACTCAACTAAAGTGGTTATTTCCCCCTCGGGGAATATTTCCTGAAGGGTGAAGGATTGGTTTTCTGTGAAGTGTGTTTCAGCCGTTGTATGTGTGTGTGTCTTGAAAATTTTATAACAATATCAACTCATCCCTTATATACCACATTGGTCCCTGTGATGTGCAGCAGAGAGAGCCTCCCACTTCTTTTGAAGGGTCTGTTTCGCACACGACTGGAATCTTTTCTTTAGTGTTGCGCCACCTACACACCGGAATTTGTTTCTGTTAAGTAATGGTTCCCTTTCCAGCATCTACTGAAGAAGACCTTCCCCTTTTAACAAGCCTTTTAAGTAAATATCTTCCCCAGCCTGCACCTATATTGGAATTGTTTGTAAATCTATTTAGATATTTCAGTTGTTTCTCAGCTTGTGTGTTTGCCACCCCAGGCTCCTTTGGGGAGAAGGGGAGTGGATAAATTGAAGAAATCAATAAATGATGGGAGTTGTAGTCAAACAGCATCTGAGGGTCCACAGACTTGTCCATGCTTTATATGGAGGGTGTCACCTGGGGGCTTCATCAGGGAATGACCGCTCCCCACATCAAATGGGGGGCGCCTTTTGTGTGGTCACATGCAGCCCCCCTGGACCTATGAAGCTCCCGGCAGTACAGCTGGTCTTCACACACCCCCAAGCCAGACACCTGGAGGTCTCCACCTACCTCTGCCAGTTATCCTATCCCTAAATAAGTTGGAGTTCTTTTTATTAAATATACCAAGAAAAAAGCACACCAAGAACTGAGGCCAATGCAAGTTTCAGTAGTGGGAGTGGTCCCTGCTCACAAATCAATAGTCAATAGGAACAAAAACTAATCCATTCAAAAGTATGTATTCTGACAAGGATTACAAACTCAAATAGAGATTACAAACTCTAACAGAGATTACAAACTCAAACTCGTAACACACTAATTCATTACAGAATTAGAGATAAGAGATAAATTAATAAATTTTATTTATTAGAGATAAATTCATGTTAGTCCAGATTCATCGTGGAGGTCTTAGTTTCAATCATTGAGCAGAAGTCAGAAGTCAGTTATGGATTAGAAACCAGGACATGGCCCTGTTTCGATGTATTCACATTCATCAGCTGGAAGTATCAAATATTACATGAAAATACATTTAAATTCTAAATGATCATAAATTATAATTTATAAAACAGTATTATATAGCATTTGGTTCCTTACCTAATTTTTAAAGGGTCATGTAAGTCTGAAGACTTTTGGATAAATATATCCTGTTATTTTCTACGTTTCTCAAGGGCCGGAAATGAATTTTCCTGCATTGGCAGGTTTTGCCTTCCCCGTAACAAAACGTCACAACTTCGGCGGTTTCAGGCCTTGGGCGGAATCCTTTAGTCTATCTTCCCTAATTGGGGGGGGGCATGAAGCAGTGACCCACACACCCCTTGCGGCGGCAATCCCAGGGTTCCCCGTTAAAGGGGTTGTTTGAGGGGAGGCATTGGCCATATGCCAATTGGTTGTCATTGCTCTCCCCTGCAATGGCGGTGAGATGTGGGGCAGGCTCTCTGCTTGAACAGACATTCTCCAGAGCCAGCCTAATCCCCACACATTCTGGATAACCCTGATGTTCCCCAGATCTCTGGCCAGGGACTGGGAAGGATAAACGCCCAATGCCTAAGCCAAGGTCTCCCTACATCTGAAGTTTTAATAATGTTGTGGCCAATTTTAATCCCATAACATAGTGTCTTGAGTCATTATTCCACCCGGGGGTCACCTGGGGTTGGGGGGACTCTGCCTGTCCACGCAAATCATGGGCCATACCATCCATCTATGGATCTCCTTTCAGTTGGGATGGGGATAATGGCAAGTGAGGGGAGGTCTGTGGTCCAAATCAGGCTCCAGTAGACTTCCTCTACTGGAAAAAACTAGGGTGTTTTTTTTCCAGCTGGAACTTGTTGGAACTCAGTTCTGGCACCTCTCAGGTGGGCTCCATGGCCATTAAAAGAAAACAAGGGAGGCATTCATGTTGAGTTCTGGCACCTCTTTTTTTAGAAAAATAGCACTGCCCTCAACCATCATCTAGGGACGCGGGTGGCGCTGTGGGTTAAACCACAGAGCCTAGGACTTGCCAATCAGAAGGTCCAGAAGGTCGGCGGTTCGAATCCCCGCGACAGGGTGAGCTCCCGTTGCTCGGTCCCTGCTCCTGCCAACCTAGCAGTTCAAAAGCACGTCAAAGTGCAAGTAGATAAATAGGTACCGCTCCGGCAGGAAGGTAAACAGCGTTTACGTGCGCTGCTCTGGTTCGCCAGAAGCAGCTTAGTCATGCTGGCCACATGACCCAGAAGCTGTACGCCGGCTCCCTCGGCCAATAAAG
The DNA here is from genome assembly GCA_034642415.1 of Podarcis siculus. NCBI lineage: Eukaryota > Metazoa > Chordata > Lepidosauria > Squamata > Lacertidae > Podarcis > Podarcis siculus. The sequence goes on along the minus strand of JAXCMG010000055.1, from coordinate 4,841,356 downwards.
TGAGATGAGCGCCGCAACCCCAGAGTCGGCCACGTCTGGACCTAATGGTCAGGGGTCCCTTTACCCTTTACCTTTACAACCATCATCTGGGAGCATCCATTCCCTACCCTTCTCAATTCATCAGTTGTTCCAAAGCCTAGCTCCATCAGGCACTTGAAATATGCCAGTTTCTCATTACAGGGAACAATTGATTAGAAATTGGGTTTTGATTTTGATTTTCCTCTCCCCACACTGTAATTTCCCCCTTCTCTGTGGTGGTTTGTTTGTTTTTAGATCCTAAGTCTCTGGGCAGGGACTGTCTTGTTCAGATTGTGTGTAAACTGCTCTGGGAGCCTTTCCGGCTGAAGAGCAGGGTGCAGATGCTACAAATAAATAATAAGTAAATAAATGTAAGGGGCGCAGGTGGCACTGTGGGTTAAACCACAGAGCCTAGGACTTGCTAATCAGAAGGTCGGCGGTTCAAATTCCCGCAACGGGGTGACCTCCCGTTGCTCGGTCCCTGCTCCTGACAACCTAGCAGTTCGAAAGCACCTCAAAGTGCAAGTAGATAAATAGGTACCACTCCGGCAGGAAGGTAAACGGCATTTCCGTGCGCTGCTCTGGTTCGCCAGAAGCAGCTTAGTCATGCTGGCCACATGACCCGAAAGCTGTACACTGGCTCCTTTGGCCAATAAAGAGAGATGAGCGCCGCAACCCAGAGTCATCGGCGACTGGACCTAACGCTCAGAGGTCCCTTTACCTTTACCTTAAATAAATGTAAGGGGCAAACAAGATGGGAAGAGAGCTCTAGCCTCCATGATCTGTTTGTGGACATCCTGGCTCCATCTGGTTGGCCATCAGGGTGAGCAAGACATTGAACTCAACTGAACTTTTGCTCTGATCCAACAATCTCCTTTGTATTCTAACCTTGAGTGCATGTGTGGATTTCATGCAATTGAGGAAGAATAGTAAATCACAAGAGGCTGAAGTTTAGATGGAATAACACTTTATTGAGAAAGAAAACAGGAGTTTCCAATGAAAGCTCTTGCTTTCAGGGAGAAAATGAATAGCCAAGATCACATCAACAATAGCAGAGAGACATCACAAAAACTTCAAAGGAGAGAGGGACACACTTCTCCTTCTTCTGCTCAGCTTTAGAGCTTGATACCGGAGTCTATGGTTCTTTACCTTCATCTGACCCAGGTCCTACCTGCATGTTGGTAGGACTACCGAGACAGATTAGGACAAAAGAACCAAACCAAAATTGATCAAGCATAGAGCAGCCCATGGCTGAGAAGGTAAGGGAGGAAGATCTCAGAGGAGAGGAAAGGAAGAGAACACAGGAAGAAAATGCAATATCTTGAAAGACCCAAGACCCAACTTTCCTAAAGGGAACTCAGTGAGGAAATTTAAAAATGACTCAGCATGTGAGTTCCTGGAAACTTTGGCCCAGAGGCTCAGGCACAAGTTGTCATGGTGGGTTTCCATTGCTGGATAGCTCTACTTTCCAAAAATGACAATGTGGGGATGCCCTTGGCCAAGGACCTCACCAGCCCCATCCTCTGCCTCCACAACAGCCACCTCCGTAGCCACCCCAGCCTCCTCCGTAGCCACCCCAGCCACCACCATAGCCTCCCCAGCCACCTCCATAGCCACCACCATAGCCACCGCAACAGGGTGCATCACAGGACACAGCACAGGAGTCACGGGCACAGCTCATGATGGGTCCTGGGACAGTGATGCAGAAAGGGGGCGGCTGGATCCCCACATGGTGAGGGGGGCATTGAGACTCGCAGGTGAAGCAGCAGTTTCCGTAGGTCATCTTTCCTGGAGATAGGAAGGTCTGAAATGGAAAGGGTGTGTGAATAAGTCTAGAGACACCATTTGGCGTTGGTATGGATGACTGGTGAACAGCAATCCTGGAGTAATTATTATTTTATAGGGTTGGGGGAGAAATTCAATTCAGTTCACATTTAAAGGAAGACCTACTTAATTTGCAGTTTCTTAATCAATAGGTGAGTGGAAATGCAGCTGTCCTTTACAGTTCTCACTTCCCTCAATTTTGCAATGCATTACTGCGGCAAAGTATTGTGTACAAGAATGCATGTACTAAGGTAAGGTAAGGTAAGGTGTGCTTATGAATGTATACATTTCCTAAAATAACATTCAACAATGTATTGTGTAAAGGGGAATAGCTTTCCAAAAATGTGCATACTAGGCAAAATTGCATGCAAATGTTGGGGTGCTCCCTACTAAAATGCTGATGAATCTCTCTCTCTCTTTCTCTCTCTCTCTCTTCCTCTCTCTCTCCCTCCCTCCCTCCCTCCCTCCCTCCCTCCCTCCTTCTCTCTCTCACACATATCTGAAGAAGTGTGCAAGCACACAAAAGCTTATACCCAGAACAAACTTAGTTGATCTCTAAGGTGCTACTGGACAATTTTTTTAATTTCCCTCCTTCCTTCCTTCCTTCCTTCCTTCCTTCCTTCCTTCCTTCCTTCCTTCCTTCCTCTCTCTCTCTCTCTCTCTCTCTCTCTGTGTGTGTGTGTGTGTGTGTGTTTGTGATGTAGAGAACTGAATAAAGATTGATAAGCTAAGACAATGAGAGAAACCAAAATGGACAGATTCCCCCATCCCTAGACTTATTCCCAACTTCAAAAAATCAATGGACTAACTAGAAAGTTTAATATGTGCTAAAGATCATGGGCTCAAAAAATGCAAGCTATACTTAGTATAGTAAATTCAGAGATGAAGCATCAACCTTGTAGGGTAAATCTAGTCCACCCTTCTCCACACTGCAGGTCATCCCAGCAGTAGAATGTCTCCTGCAAAAGTCTGTTCAGCCTCTGCTTGAGAACCCCCAGTGAGAAGAGAGAGTCCACCACTCTTCAAGGTATACTTGGTTCCACTGTTAAATTCCTACTAGCATCAAAAGCATTTTCCCCCTCCATGTTCAACCAAACTCTATCTCCTGTCCCGTAAACCCATTGGATTGAGTTCTGCCCTCCCAATGCACATAGACACAGACAGAGAGACACAAACTTTTACTGCAAACATTGCTTCCCAAATATTCAATTCTTACCAAGATCCACTTCAAATCAACAAAGAGCCTTTAGCTTCACTGCAAAGATTCAATTAGACTTACTTTCTCAAAGGAGAAGGAGTCTGGAGAGGTTGTTCCTCAAAGGAGCTGTTGGATAATCTGAGCATCAGTGGAGCTTTTTATACTGAATTTGAGGCGGCTGAATGGGCAGGCAAAGCCACCGTGGTTGACCCATCCAGAGGCTGTCTACTTTCTGTCGCTCCAAACAAATGTAATTGTTACCCTATTTGTTTGTGCTAATTATTTGGTGGCATGACATAACCAATGCAAGCAGAGTCCGCCCTGCACCATCCTTTAATTTTCAGCTGTTTTATGAGCTGTACCTTTCTCTCTCCCTCTCCCCAATTATTATTATTATTATTATTATTATTATTATTATTATTTCAGAATCTCCTATTTTGGGATTAATCTGAAAGCCTTAGCTTAGTTTGTTAACATGATGGAAGGCACTGGAGACAGTGGGATCATCTTTCAGTGGGATATTTTGCAGAACATATGATTTGAATGGAGAACTGCAGACCTAGATAGACAAATGGACTAACTCCGTAACAACTCCGTCTCTACTTAAATTGAGCTTTAATTCAGAACCATGAAAACTGGAATGTTGTTTTTTAGGGAAACGGCAGAGAGGTTTAACAAGCAATCCCTCTTCCCAGGGAAATCTGGGAATTGCAGTTCTGGGAGGGGAATTGGGTGGGGGGGCGGTGTCCTCCTAACACCTCTCAGCTCCCACAAAAAACAGCAGCTCCCAGAATTCTTCAGGGAAATTCATGACTGTTCAAAGTGGTATCATAGTGCTTTAGGTGTATAGTGTGAATGTAGGCATGGACTGTCACCATTTGATCTCCCACCACCCCTTGGAGCCGATCACATGTTTAATTAGGGCTTTTAACCTTGATTAAACCTGCATTGGGACTTTTGGGGGAGAGTCTTGGCCTGGGTCTCCTTCTTCTCCTCCATACATTTCTGAGCACAATTCAAAGTGTTGGTGCTGACCTTTAAAGCCCTAAACAGCCTAGTATATCTGAAGGAGTGTCTCCACCTCCATCACTCAGCCCAGACACAGAGGTCCAGCTCCAAGGGCCTTCTTGGGGTGAGGGTACAGGAAACCAGGAAGAAGGCCTTCTCGGCTGTGGCTCCCACCCTGTAGAACACCTTCCCATCAGATGACAAGCAGATAAAGAACTACATAACTTTTAGAAGACATCTGAAGGCAGCCCTGTATCAGGAAGTTGTTAATGTTTGACATTTGCTGTGTTTTTATATGTGCTGTAAGCTGCCCAGAGTGTCTGCGGAAACCCAGCCAGATGGGCAGAATATAAATTATTATTATTATTAATGCAAAACCCATGTTTAATGAGGATTTAAAATTCTTAAGGTTCGGCAAAGCCCCCAGCTCTGCTCAGGTCTGTGTTATCACGGACTGGATTCGACCTGATCCAACACACCAGCTCAGATTCTGAACCTGACCAGAGGAGAGATGCACAAATAATAATAATAATAATAATAATAATAATAATAATAATAATAATAA
>JAXCMG010000055.1:4810444-4836733 GCA_034642415.1 Podarcis siculus | reverse complement strand
AATAATAATAATAATAATAATAATAATAATAATAATAATAATAATAATAATAATTTATTTATACCCCGCCCATCTGGCTGGGTTTTCCTCAGCCCCTTTGGGCAGCTCCCAACAGAATATTAAAAACACAATAAAACCTCAAATATTAAAAGCTTCCCTAAACAAGACCGCCTTCAGATGTCTTCTAAAAGTCTGGTAGCTGTTCTTCTCTTTGACATCTGGTGGGAGGGCGTTCCACAGGGCGGGTGCCACTACCAAGAAGGCCCTCTGCCTGGTTCCCTGTAACTTGGCTTCTCACAGGGAGGGAACCGCCAGAAGGCCCTTGGTGCTGGACCTCAGGTAGAACGATGGGGGTGGAGATGCTCCTTCAGATATACTGGACCTAGGCCGTTCATCATCTCTATGGTCCATGAAGACAGAGCATAGGCTCCATCATAACTAGCGGCCATTGATATGAATTTCTACGAATTTCCGAATTCTCTTTTAAAGCTGCACCAGTAGGTGGTTATACCTGGTTGGTGGTGAAAAATCACACAATCTGACCATTAGACAGTTAGACAATCCCGCCAAAAGATGATCCCAGTGAAGCAGTTGTATCTCCAGAGCTATCCATAGTGTTAGGAATCTAGCCAAATCTTTTGGGTTAATCCCAGAGCACAGTAGGACATTATGAAAATAATCATAAATGGGGAAGAAGGGAAGAGGGGAAAGAAGAGCTCATAAAGGACTTGAAAATTAAAGGATGGTGCAGGGCGGAATCCGCTTGCATTGGCTATGTCATGCCAGCAAATAATTAGCACAAACAAACAAATAGGGTGACAATTACATTTGTCAAGCATGGCACAAGGTATACAGCCCTTGAATGGGTCAACCTCAGTGGCTTTGTCTGCCCATTCGGCCGCCCCAAATTCAGTATAAAAAGCTCCACCGATGCGCAGATTTTCCAACAGCTCCCTCGAGGAACAACTTCTCCAGATTCCTTCTCCTTTGAGGAAGTAAGTCTAACTGAGCCTCTGCGGCGAAGCTAAAGTCCTTGCTTTGATTTGGAGTGGGCTTTGGTAAGAATTGGGCATTTAGGAAGCAATGTTTGAAGTAGGAGGTGTAGCATGGGCTTAAGTGACCTGAGGGTAGACTTGGATCGAGCGTTGGTGGGTGAACCCCTCTTGAAGGAAAGAGTGATTTGACAGTGGAACCAGATACACATCTAGTGTGGATGGCTGGTCCCACAGTAGGGGGATTCAAGTGGAGGTTGGGCAGACATCCTCAGGGGCTGTTCAAACACTGGATCCCCTGCAGAGAGCTCAGGCATTGACTAGATCACTGGTGATTAACTGGTGGGTCAGGACCCACTAGTGGCTTGTGACCTGTTGCAAGCTGGATTGCAATAGGAACACTAAAGGCAAAGGACCCCTGACAGTTAAGTCCAGTCGTGAATGACTCTGGGGTTGTGGCACTCATCTCGCTTTACTGGCCAAGGGAGCCGACGTTTGTCCACAGACAGTTTTTTCAGGTCATGTGGCCAGCATGACTAAGCTGCTTCTGGCAAAACCAGAGCAGCGCACGGAAACACCATTTACCTTCCCACCGAAGTGGTACCTATTTATCTACTTGCACTTTGACATGCTTTTGAACTGCTAGGTTGACAGGAGCTGGGACCGAGCAACGGGAGCTCACCCCATCACCATTGTACAAATACAGTGGTACCTCAAGTTAAGTACTTAATTCGTTCCAGAGGTCCGTTCTTAACCTGAAACTGTTCTTAACCTGAAGCACCACTTTAGCTAATGGGGCCTCCCACTGCCGCCACGCCGCCGGAGCACGATTTCTGTTCTCATCCTGAAGCAAAGTTCTTAACCTGAGGTACTATTTCTGGGTTAGCGGAGTCTATAACCTGAAGCACCTGTAACCTGAAGCGTATGTAACCCGAGGTACCACTGTATATAGTAACAAATTAAGAAATGTATTCCCAAATGCATGTTGGGTTTAAAAGTGAATCCTGGGTCTGAGAAGGTTGAAGATACCTGGGCTAGATGACCTTAGAAGGTCCATCTACTTCCCTATGGCTGGTCAGGTATTTGTTCTGCAGTCCTGGATTTAGTGCATTGGGCATAGTTCAATTCTTTAGCACCCAATCAACTATCTTATTTGCATTTTGGGAGGGTAGGGGAAAGAGACACCTTCAGTGTTCACTGTTTTCCAGTCGTCTGTTATAACTAGCAATGGTGCCATCTCTTGAATGACATGCTCACTTCGATGGTCTCAGATTAGGAATGGTGGAGAAATCCAATATAGTCCATATTCAAAGGCAAACCTACTCAATTATCATTTTCTTGGGGGAAATGTGAACTAAAGCACATCTATTGTTTGAAATTTAGAGTGCTCCAAATCTTGCAATGCTCTTCTCCAGTCAATTACTGAATACACAAATGTATATATATAAAAAATTAGGCCTTTATAGAAGAAATGCATATATTAGTGACTATAAGAACCATATGCATATATTATTTTTTAGGGAAAATGGATTTGCAAGAATGTGAATATTAGATGCAATTAGCACTAGAATGCAGATACATTTTCATAAGGGTGTGTGGAATTATTAATATTATTATTTTGAAAAAAGATAAAATAAATCCATAAACTGATAAAGGAATGTGGGGCACTGGAAACCTTAAACAATCAGAAATTGAAAGACCCTGATATTGACAGATTCACCCATTCCATTTCAGACCATCCTATCTCCAGGAAAAATGACCTACGGAAACTGCTGCTTCACCTGCGAGTCTCAGTGCCCCCCTCACCATGTGGGGATCCAGCCGCCCCCTTTCTGCATCACTGTCCCAGGGCCCATCATGAGCTGCGCCCGTGACTCCTGTGCTGTGTGCTGTGATTCACCCTGTTGCGGTGGCTATGGTGGTGGCTACGGAGGTGACTGGGGAGGCTATGGTGGTGGCTGGGGTGGCCACGGAGGAGGCTGGGGTGGCTACGGAGGTGGCTGTTGTGGAGGCAGAGGATGGGGCTGGTGAGGTCCTTGGCCAAGGGCATTCCCACATGGTCATTTTTGGAAAGTTGAACTATCCGGCAATGGAAACCCACCTTGAGGATTTATGCCTGAGCCTGTGATCCAAGGACTCCAAAATCTCATTTGCTGAACCAAGGTTCTTCATTGAGTTCCCTTGGGAAACCTGGGTCCTGGGCCTTGTATTTCCTTTTCCCTATTACTCTGTTGTCTTCCCTTCCACTCCTCTGAGATCTTCCTCCCCCAACTCCTCTTCATGTGAAAGAACTATCTTGAATTCCCTGCAAGACTTCTGGAAATTTCTAAGCAGATTAAAAGCTGAGTATCTAAACCAGTCGCGCTTAATGCACAATGAGATGTGATTTGTTAATTTTTGATTTCTCATTTGGTTCTGTTGACTCCATCTGCCCTGGTAGTCTTCCAAGCATGCAGGAAGGAGCAGGGCAGATGAGGACGGTGGAAATGTGGGTTTCAAAATCACACTCTGTAACTCAGAAGAACAACAACTGCTGTGTCCTTCTCCCATCAGATGCTTTCATGATCTCTTTCTGCTATTGTTGTGATTTTGGCTGTGAACCTTTGCATTTTCTCCTCTTCAAAACAGAATTCTTCCATTGTAAAATCTTCTTTCTCAATAAATTTGTGTTGCATCTTACTTTTGGCCTCTTGGTTTTTGTTTTGCAATCTGTCTCCCGCCATCTCCTCGCTCTTTGTTCTCCACATCACATCTTGGGAAGGACACATAACTTGAGGGGACTACCTATTATTTCCGTTATAATGCCCCATTGATGCTTCCAGACCAGCATATCTGATGCTTCTGTACCAACCTCAAGGGCAGCACCACGTAGAACACATTTAAACAATCCAACTTAGAGGTTACCCTTAGTCATGACAGCTGGAGTTGGTGGCTGCTGTAGCCCCACTCCTCTAGTATTTGGTTCTGGACCCTTCCCCCACTTTCATTCTGAACATTGAGGAGGAGCCATAGGTTGATGGGTAACCCATGTTTTCCATGTTGAAGCACTCAGGTCCCATCTTCATGTGAGTCATAGGTGTGGGAACCTTGCTCTCCCTGTGTGGTATCTGGGTCACAGCCATCCCCCCAGCTTTCATTATCCACATCCTAACTGAGGGAGGATGCAAAGCTCAGAGGGGCAACCCATGCTTTCCATGATGAAAACCCCCAGTTACATTTATTATTAGTAGTGGTAGTGGAAGAAGAAGGAGAAGAAGAACCAGGAGGAGGAGGAGGAGAGTTTGGATTTGATACCCTGCTTTATCACTACCCAAAGTAGTCTCAAAGCGGCTCACAATCTCATTTCCCTCCTCCCCCACAACAAACACTCTGTGAGGTGAGTGAGGCTGAGAGACTTCAGAGAAGTGTGACTGGCCCAAGGTCACCCAGCAGCTGCAGGTGGAGGAGCGGGGAATCGAACCTGGTTCACCAGATTACCATACCACTCTTAACCACTACACCATGCTGGCTCTCAAAAGCATACTGCCCTTCATCCAAAGATCTCAGGGAGGTCCATGGCATAAATGTAGAAGAAAACCACAAAGCGCAACATAAAAAGGGGGGTGGAACCTACCAATAATCTCACTCCCCCCACACCACTTCTCATAGAGACATTTAAAAGGATATACAGTGGTACCTCGGGTTAAGTACTTAATTCGTTCCGGAGGTCCATTCTTAACCTGAAACTGATCTTAACCACTTTAGCTAATGGGGCCTCCCACTGCTGCCGCGCCACCGGAGCACGATTTCTGTTCTCATCCTGAAACAAAGTTCTTAGCCCGAGGTACTATTTCTGGGTTAGTGGAGTCTGTAACCTGAAGCGTATGTAACCTGAAGTGTATGTAACCCGAGGTACCACTGAACTGTAGGGTGGTAGTTAGCCCAAAGCTCGGATGAAGAGGAAAGTTTTCATCTGGTGCCTAAAGACCTATGATGAAGGTGCCCAATGGACCTCTGTGTTAAGAGCATTCCACAAACAAGGAGCCACTACCAAAAAGGCAAATTATCATGTTGTTGCCCTCCAGACCTCTTGTGAAGGAAGCATACCAAGAAAGACCTCAGTTGATGATTGTAGAGTCTGGGTTGTTTTATTCGGGGAGAGGTGGTGCTTGAGATATTGCACTCCTGAGCCATTTAAGGTCAAAACCAGCACTGTGAATTGGGCCTGGAAACTAACTGGCCAGTGCAGTTGAGCCAGGATCAGTGTATGTCAAGAGTCAGGGAATCCGATTCTCCACCCCCACCTCAGTAGGCTGCCAGGAATAGATAAACAAAGAGAGTTCTTACCAAGGTCTTTTATTTAATATTCACAGAGAGGCTTAGAAAAGCTGCCTCTTGTAGTAATGGCATTGCTCAGAGTGAGATCCCATTATATGTCATCCCTACGATGGTTGATCTGCCCCTTCTGCCCCTGAGCTCTCTGCTCTCCTACTTTCTAAAGACACTGAGTCTGTCACTTGTCTCTCCCCTGGTGAATTTAAATTTTATTATTACGGTCACAGACCAGTTCTGGCTCACTTACAATATCAGGAAAATCATAAAACACAGCAGGAATACATTGAGTTGCAATTGCGTTCAACAGAGACAATTCAGATTTAACAGCAGTTCAAAATATACATTAAATCTTGATCACTAAAATATAACCTAAAATTGTCATTTAAAACCTTAATAATTTTGGTAGTACAGCTTGTTCCCTGAGTTTTATGGCAGTCACACAGAATTTGGCCACCTTTAGCGTGATCTCTAGATCCTTGTCCTCTACCAGGAGTTTTAGACATTGGATATGGACCCATTTGGAGATTTTTGTATAACAGGAGTTATACAAAACTGGTGCTTCTTCGTCTTGCTGCTCCTCTCTCATTATTTCCCAGCTTTCCCCCTCTTCAGCCTTGGGGCTATGACCTCCCGCAAACCACTGTTGTAAATCTACACTGTCTTCCTCTTCTCTGGAAGGCCCAGGAGGAGAGGGAGGTGGTCTCCACCATTCCTCCTCTGCTGTCCAGTCCATGACAGTGTAATACGTTCAAGCCATCCCACCCAGGTGTAATGGCTTGGCTCTCCCACAGAAGTGAGGCACCAGCAGTAATTATCTCAGGTTTATTGCTTAAACACACAAATCATTCCGGAGCTCCGTCACTCCATGTCTGACTCCATGTCCGCAGTTGCCGAGTCTAAACTCCGCCCCTTCCTCTTCCTCCAACAGGGGAAAAGCCCTTTCGCTTTCACTCTTTTTCCCGCCTCTCACATACCCTTTCGTGCCTTCAAGTTTGGGGGCAGGCTATTCCTGGCTTCCCTTCCCCTGCGTCTGAGCTCAAACTGCCAGTCTGTGTATCTCTGCTCGGGCCCCGCTTTCCCTGCCCGCTATCCTCAGGCATCAGGTTACAGTTGCCATCTGCTGCCTGTTCTCTGTTCTCTGAAGTCAGGCAGCTAGGCTCTCCCTCCTTCCCCCTCACATCCCAGGATTCTTATCTCTCTTTGAGAGCCAGTGTGGTGTAGTGGTTAAGAGACGTAGACTCATAATCTGGTGAACCGGGTTCGCTACGCCGCTCCTCCACCTGCAGCTGCTGGGTGACCTTGGGCCAGTCACACTTCTCTGAAGTCTCTCAGCCCCACTCACCTCACAGAGTGTTTGTTGTGGGGGAGGAAGGGAAAGGAGAATGTTAGCTGCTTTGAGACTCTTTCAGGTAGTGATAAAGTGGGATATCAAATCCAAACTCTTCTTCGTCATCTGTCCTCATTCCCAGCCTCTGTCAGCTCCAGAACGAAGCTGACACCTGGTGAGCAACTGGATACCCTCCAGCATTCCTCAGACGAAAATAAGAACATTCTATTCTACATCAGTGACCCCCGCCTCCAATATTTGCACGCTGGTGATGGAATACAGGAAAAGGGCAGGGCTGGGCAAGCTGCCCTGATGGATGTTACCAAGAGGAGTCGCAAACAATACCATACCGGCAAATGTCTTGGTTTTATGTGGAAGCCTTAGATCATGGGTAAGCAAAATAAAGCCCGCGGGACGGATCAGGCCCAACTGCCTTCTGGATCCGGTCCATGGAGGGTCCAGGAATCGCTGCGTGGATCACCAGCACACACGTTCTTTCCCTCTCTCTCACACGACGGCGCCAGCGGCGCCTCCTTTCTCCTGGCTTCTCCCTGCCCTGCCTAGAGGAGGAAGGGGGTTGGTGCCAGCAGCAGCAGTGCTTGAGCAGCCGCCATTATAGGTAGCCCCTCTCCGGAGCCCTTTTGTGTGCCACTCATCGCCCCCTGCAGCCGCCGCCAGCCCCTGCCACTTCCCATGAGTGGAGAACCTTTTTCAGCTTGAAGGCCATATTCTCTTCTGGACAACTCTCATTGGCAAGGCATTGGCAGGAGGCAAAACAGGGTAGAACAGCAAAGATGGATGTCACATTTGTGAATTAAGGCTTCCTTCTTCACACTCTCTCTGTCTACCATCTACACAAGAAGAAACATGACCAGAGTATGCAGACCTGTTCCATCCTGCTCCTTCCTTGTGTATTTTTTCTGGATGTTTTGATGAGGATTATGGCATGAGAGAATCCCAGGCCTGAGATTCAACATCCCTGAATTGCACCCACCAGCAGCTGGTCCTCAGGGTGTCTGGCAGATATCATTTCCTGCTTCCTGAGATTTCATAATATCAGGAATGAGAAAATATGTTGCCCAACACATGGAGTGGGGCTACAGCAGCCACCAACTCCAGCCGTCCTGACTAAGGGTAACCTCCAAGTTGGATTGCTTAAATGTGCTCTGTGTGGTGCTACCCTTGAGGTTGGTACAGAAGCATCAGATATGCTGGTCTGGAAGCATCATTGAGGCATTAAAATGGAAATAATAGGTAGTCCCAACAAGCTATGTGTCCTTCCTAAGATGTGATGTGAAGAATGAAGAGCGTGGGGATGGCTGTGACCCAAATACTATGGGCAGACAACAGCAGGAGAGGGCTGTGCCCTCCATGACCTCCTTGTGGGATTCTGGGGGGCATCTGAGGAGGAACATGGTGTTGAAGGCAAGATGCACTTATGCACCAATCCAGCAACTCCCAGATGCATTCCTAGTCTTGTACTGAGGGCAAACCCATTTAAAGCACTGGACCTAAGTTAGTCATGACCACTGACTTCAAAGGGTCTACTCAGAGTAGAACTAGATTTGGAAGCAACCTTTTGCTTGTGTGCAGGTGTGATTGTCATGTCTGTGAGGGAGACAGATTGCAAATCAAAAACCGAGATGCCAAAGGTAAAATGCAACATGAATTTATTGAGAAACAAGATTTTACAATGAATGAATTCTGTTTTGAAGAGGAGAAAATCCAAAGGTTCACAGCCAAAACCACAACAATAGCAGAGAGAGATCATTAAAGCATCTGGTGGGAGAAGGACACAGCAGTTGTTGCTGTTCTGCTGAGTTACAGGGTGTGATTTTGAGACCCACATTTCCAACCTCCTCATCTGCCCTGCTCCTTGCTGCTTGCTTGGAAGACTACCAGGGCAGATGGAGTCAACAGAACCAAATGAGAAATCAAAAATAAACAAATCACATCTCATTCTGCATTGAGCGCGACTCTTGTTTTAGATACTCGGCTTGTACTCTGCTTAGAAATTTCCAGAAGTCTTGCAGGAAATTCAAGATGCTTCTTTCACATGAAGAGGAGGTGGGGGAGGAAGATCTCAGAGGAGTGGAAGGGAAGACAACAGAGTAACAGGGAAAAGAAAATACAAGGCCCAGGACCCAGGTTTCCCAAGGGGACTCAATGAAGAACGTTAGTTTAACAAATGAGATTTTGGGGACCTTGGATCACAGGCTCAGGCACAAATCCTCAAGGTGGGTTTCCATTGCTGGATGGTTCTACTTTCCAAAAATGACCATGTGGGAATGCCCTTGGCTAAGGCCCTCACCAGCCCCATCCTCTTCCTCCACAACAGCCACCTCCATAGCCGCCCCAGCCACCTCCGTAGCCGCCCCAGCCACCACCGTAGCCGCCCCAGCCACCACCGTAGCCGCCTCCATAGCCACCGCAACAGGGTGCATCACAGGACACAGCACAGGAGTCACGGGCGCAGCTCATGATGGGCCCTGGGACAGTGATGCAGAAAGGGGGCGGCTGGATCCCCACATGGTGAGGGGGGCATTGAGACTCGCAGGTGAAGCCGCAGTGTCCGTAGGTCATCTTTCCTGGAGATAGGAAGGTCTGAAATGGAATGGGTGATTCTGTCAATATCAGGGTCATCAAGTCAACTCCCTGTTCATGGCTGGAAAGTCAGTGCTAGAACACCCCCTGCAGAAATTAAGCCCATTCAATCAAGTCCTGCTCTCTCGCCCACCCTACACCTCTTGCTTCAAACTTTGCTTCCTAAATATCCCATTCTTTCCAAAAACCTACTTCAAAGCAAAGGAAAGACTTTGACTTCACTGCAGAGGCTCAGTTAGACTTACTTCCTCAAAGGAGAAGGAGTCTGGAGTTCCTCAAAGGAGCTGTTGGAAAATCTGAGCATCAGTGGAGCTTTTTATACTGAATTTGAGGCGGCCAAAAGTGCAGGCAATGTCACCGTGGTTGACTCATCCAGAGGCTGTATCCCTCCTGTCACCCCAAACAAATGAAATTGTTACCCTGTTTGTTTGTGCTAATTATTTGGTGGCATGACTTAACCAATGCAAGCGGATTCCGCCCTGCACTATCCTTTAATTTCCAAGTCTTTTATGAGCTGTTTCTTTCTTTCTTTCCCCCTATCTGCAACCCCCACTCCCTAAATTTACTCATTGTGCTCTAGGATTGACTCAAAAGGCTTAGCTAGATTGGTCACAGGATGGATGTTGCTGGAGACACAAGTAGTTCAATGGGGGGCCTCCTCTTGTTGGGTTTGTGGGTCTGTCTCCTATTCCTGGAAGGATGTCATTTGAGTTGTTTATCTTTACATTTATATCCCATCTTTCCTCCAAGGAGCTCATGGTGGCATGCACATTTCCCCCTCCCCTTTTTATGTTCATAACAACCCTGTGAGGTAGGCTAGACAGAGTCGTTGTTGTTGCTTAGTCCTTTAGTCATGCCCGACTCTTTGTGACCCCCTGGACCAGAGCACGCCAGGCACTCCTGTCTTCCACTGCCTCCCACAGTTTAGTCAAACTCATGCTGGTAGCTTCGAGAACACTGTCCCACCATCTCGTCCTCTGTCGTCCCCTTCTCCTTGTGCCCTCCATCTTTCCCAACATCAGGGTCTTTTCCAGGGAGTCTTCTCTTCTCATGAGGTGGCCAAAGTATTGGAGTCTCAGATTCAGGATCTGTCCTTCCAGACGCTGGCCCAAATTCCATCACATTGAGCTTCATGGCTAAATGGAATGTTTGAGCCCAGGACCTCCCAGGTCCTATTCTGACATCGAAACCAATACACCGCCTCTTTCTCTGTGCCATGACAAGGTTTTCTTTATTTTAAGATTGAGCGGGGCTGCATTTTATGGATGAGTTTTGTTACTGAAACTGAATTTAAGAAATCCTTGATTGGCTAGGACATCCAAGTGTTTTCTACAAAGTTCCGCTGGGCAGCTGTAACCTGAACATAGACACTAGAAATTGACTTGTTCTAAATCCTATACTTTATCCTTACAGATCACTATTGTCTACTCATTTTCTGGCAGTCAAAATAAATTTGAAAAATTGAAAAATTGTCCAGTAGCACCTTAGAGACCAACTAAGTTTGTTGTGGGTATAAGCTTTTGTGTGTATGCACACTTCTTTAGATCCACTGGTGCCTTCTGGACAATTATTTATTTATTTATTTATTTATTTCGACTGCATCAGACCAACATGGCTACCCACCTGAATCTAGAACCACTTTCTGGCAGCAACTTTCCAGGGTTTCAGGCACTCCCAAACTTATCTAGAAATGTCAGGAATTGATCCCGGTTCTTTCTGCATGACACAAAAGCTGCTTGACCACTTTGGTGCTTTCTCTAAATATGATTTCTCAAGGTTATGAAAAAAGGGCTGATTTAAACAGAAAGGTGCCTTATCTGAGTCAGATCACTGGTCCATCAAGCCTAGTATTATCTACAGCTGTTCTTCGGGATTTCAAACTATGAGCATGTCCCGGGCCTAAATGGAGATGCTAGGGATCAAATCCTGGTTCATGTACTCTACCTCTAATCTATACCAGTTCTCCTATGTCTATTTCTGGATAGTACCTTTGGAAGAAAGAGCCAGATTAGTCTTACACAATGGGTGAAATACAGCTAGGGATGAGTGAACATATGCATTTGTGTTTCTCTTAGTATCTTAGTATTTCTACAGCATTAAGAGGATCAGGACATAAGATTGATCACCCATCTAGTCCAGCATCTTGTTTTCACAGTGCCCAGCCAGGTGACTGTTGGAAACATGCAATCAGGACCTGAGTTTAACAGCACACTGTCCCATAGCTGTCAACCTTTCCCTTTTCTTGCGAGGAATCCTATTCGGAATAAGGGAATTTCCCTTTAAAAAAGGGGAAAGTTGACAGTTATGCACTGTCCACCTGAGATTCCCAGCAACTAGTATTCAGAAGCATCTTGCCCCTGACAGAAGAAGTGGAACATAGGCATCTTAGTAGCCACCAATAGCCTTCAACTCTGTCAGGTGGTGGTGTGGTTGCTCGAGAGCAAACAGGCAAGACTCCAACCTGTCGTTTCCAGGCTTTATTATCTGTACACACTATTTTACATTGCAGAGCATCACAAGTCCGTGTCTGCTCAGTCGCTAGCAGAATCTGGGAGTGGGCGGTCCTTATACCTTCCCCAGCATAACAGTCGTGTGACCCCCATCCTTCTCCTCCTCTCTCTGCACGCAAACCTACTGTGCAACGTGGGTGCCGGCAAAGGGGGACTTGCCTTCCCTCTCCTTCTGATCCCTGCACTCCTTCCCCACTGGAGGCGGGGCTTCCCTCCTCGCCAGAGGAAGAACTGCTTCTCAAGATCTTCGGAGGCTCCCTGTAACACAACTGCCCTTCCACCTCTCGCCTCTGAGCTGATAGCACTTCCCTGACAACCTCCATGAATTTATCCATTCCTCTTTTAAAGTTATCCAAGTTGGTGGTCCTCACTGCTTCTTGTGGGAGTGGGAGTCTATAGTTTAACTATGTGCTGCATGAAGAAATCCCTTCGTTTAGCTTTCCTGAATCTTCCAGGAAAGTCCTGCCACCATCAGCTCAGTTCTCCACATTTCCACAACATTTTAACAATTTTGGAGAGCTAATGTGGTGTAGTGGTTAGAGTGTCAGACTATAACCTGGGGGACCAGGGTTCACATCGCCACTCAGGTATGAAGCTCACTGGGTAACCTGGGGCTGGTCAACGAATCCCAGCCTATCCTAACCACACAGGGTTGTTGCAGGGATTGAATGAGGAGAGGGGAAACTGTGTGTGTCACCTTGACTTCAATGGAGAAAAATTGCAATAAAAAAAAATTCTCATGAAAATTCATCAGATTTTGAGTGCAAAATTGTCCAGGTATACTCATTTTTGCATGCAATTTTGCTTAGTATACACATTTTTGCAAATCTACTTCCCCTAACAATATGTATTTGTGTATGTTATTTTCACCAAAATACTCATTTTTATTCAGGAATGGGCCTAGTTTTAGGAGTTGGAGAACTGCATTGAAAAATTCAGAGAAATGCAAATTTCAAAAATCCTTGCGCTTTTGTTCTGTGCATTGTTTCAGATAGTGCGAATTAGGTAAAATTCACCTTTCAGTGCAAACTGAATTCAGTTTCTCTCCCATTCAAACTCAGTTGCATCAACTCAGACCAGTGGAAGATGGGTCCTGTAAACAAGAGGAAACAACAATAGCAATGCAATGATTACAGAGGAATATTTCAGGATAAATATATGCCCAGATAAGGCGCCTATAAACAGTGACCCAATTAGTGGATGCATAAAAATAATAATGTTGCGTTTACTTTCCCCGCCTTAAAGATGCTGCTAGAGAGTATAGAAATCTCCCATAAACAAACCATGAAACAATCCAAGCATTTGAGCTCATATAAATGTTTGATGACTGTTTGTGAAGCTGGTTGAAAGCTATCATTTAGAGGAAGCCTTGCACCCTTCAGCCTCGTTCTGCACTCCCACTCCCATCATGCTACTTGGTAAGATGAGTTATTGTCTTTCTATAAAGCATTGGTAAGCAAACAAATAATTCTGAAGAGTGTCACAGCTCAGCAGCAGAGTAGAAGCAGATTTAGGGCAGCACAACTGGTTCCACTGTATCGGGTGACAAGCCTAGGGGTTGCCCCATGCCACCCAAACTATAATGTAGCAAATTGAGCAGAACAGAAGGCGAGAGGTGGGGGTGCCAACTTTTGGGCTCTCCCATGGCACCGCTGAAATCAGAAAGACCAAAGTCTGCCCCCGAGCAAAGCATCTGCTTGGCATTCAGAAGCCCACACGTTCAATCCCTGGCATCTCCAGGTTAGGACCAGGAGAGATTCCTGTCCTGAAAACCACGCAGAACCACTGCCAGCCAGTGTTGACAATACTGAGCTAGATGGACCGATGTTCTGACTCAGCATATAGCACAGCTTCTTACTTACATCAGCCCAATATTCAGAACCTTGAGGACTAGAGTCTTATGCTGTTGTTGTTTAGTCATTTAATCATGTCCGGCTCTTCGTGACCCCCTAGACCAGAGCACGCCAGGCACTCCTGTCTTCCACTGCCTCCCGCAGTTTGGTCAAACTCATACTGGTAGCTTTGAGAACACTGCCCCACCATCTCGTCCTCTGTCATCCCCTTCTCCTTGTGCCCTCCATCTTTCCCAACATCAGGGTCTTTTACAGGGAGACTTCTCTTCTCATGAGGTGGCCAAAGTCTTGGAGCCTCAGCTTCAGGATCTGTCCTTCCAGTGAGCACTCAGGGCTGATTTCCTTAAGAATGGAGAGGTTGGATCTTCTTGCAGTCCATGGGATTCTCAAGAGTCTCCTCCAGCACCAGAATTCAAAAGCATCCATTCTTCGGCGATCAGCCTTCTTGATGGTCCAGCTCTCACTTCCATACATCACTACTGGGAAAACCAGAGCTTTAACTATACGGACCTTTGTTGGCAAGGTGATGTCTCTGCTTTTTAAGATGCTGTCTAGGTTTATCATCACTTTTCTCCCAAGAACACTACCACCAAATCCTTGAAACTGACCCATTAGCAGATCAGCAGGTAGCGCAATCCCACAAGCAAGGTGTTATATGCTGGTGGTGGTGGTGGTGAGGAAGAAGAAGAAGAAGAAGAAGAAGAAGAAGAAGAAGAAGAAGAAGAGCAGCAGCAACAACAACAACAACAACTTATTTATACCCTGTCCATCTGGCTGGGTTTCCCCAGCTGTTGGGTGGCTCCCAACAGAACATTAAAAACACAATAAAAGATCAAACATTAAAAACTTCCCTAAACAGGGCTGCCTTCAGATGTCTTCTAAAAGTCAGATAGTTGTTCATCCTCTTGACATCTGGTGGGAGGGCGTTCCACAGGGCGGGCGCTACTACCAAGAAGGCCCTCTGCCTGGTTCCCTGTAACCTCACTTCTCGCAGGGAGGGAACTACCAGAAGACTCTCGGAGCTTGACCTCAGTGCCCTCAAGTAAGTCAGTTGCCAGGTTCTACACCAGCAACAGCCCCCAGACCAACCTCAAAGGTGGTCCCACATAGAGCAAACTTCAGTAATAGGAATCTTCATGTGGGTTTCTTGAAGATCAATGGAGAAAAAACTGTGGAACAGTGCTACAAATGAACCCATGAAGCCTTTAAATAGACTGATCCATCTGTCAGCAGTCTGATCCGTTCATTCCTGAATGGATAGTCAAAGCTCTGGTCCAGAACAAACTACCACCAGCATATGACCCAGGCATATCTAGAGGAGCACAACCATTTGGGTCGCATTGGGTTGGAATGTGGCTGCCCCTGTTCTGTGGAACAGCAACCTTGTTGAGATAACAACAGATGCCCACTGGATGTACATTTTCCATAAATGGTCGAAGACAGAGCTATTTTTCTAGGAAAAGAGGTGCCAGAACTCACCATGAACACCTCCCTTGTTCTCTTACAATGACAATGGCACCTGCCTGAGAGATGCGGGAACTGAGTTCCATCACATTCTGGCTGGAAAAAAGTCCTGGTCGGAGACATTTTTGTTCCAACAGGCTTTCCCAGGTGGACAAATGGGTCTTTAGCATGAGTGCCCCTTGTTAGTGTTTTAATCTTGCCTCGTCTGAAAGCCAGTGTGGCATAGTGATTAAAGTGTTCGACTAGGACCTGGGTTCAAATTCCCACCCAGCCATGAAGCTCAGTGTTTAACCTTGGGCCAGTCACTGCCACCCAGCTTTGTTTACCTTACAGGGTTGCTGTGTGGATTCAATGAGAACAATGTATATACCACCTTGAACTCCTTGGAGAAAAAGGTGTGTTATAAATGTGATAAATAAAAGTAATATTATATGTAAATCTCCTTGAGATGGTGATGTAGAAGGTTAATGATGATGATGTCGAAGGCAATCAATCAATTAATCAACATCATCATCACCACCACTACCACCCCTAATCAGAACCCATCCAATCTTATTTTGCATTTTAATATTTTTTTAAAAAAACAAATGCTTTATTTTACTTCTCCACCCCTCGCAAAAAAGGAAGGGAGACTCCTATGCTAAGTTTGGCAACCCAGATTTGGCGTGGTCTTTCAGTCAAGACGATGTCGTAAGTGCGACTGCGATCACTAATTGCTACTCTCCCAGGATTCCTTTCCCAACCCTTCTTCTTCTTCTTCTTTTACAAGTTCTGCTTCGCTCGTATCTTTTTGTTTAGGGTCCTCTGATGTGGGCAAGCACTGCTCTGGCTTTGGTCTCCACCAACCTGCATTAAATATCAGACTTTTGAACTGCAAACCATAGGCATTTATTGGGTTGGAGAGAGAATCGCAGGTGGGCAGATAATCGCCTAATTATCACAAACAGAAATGCAGCATTTATAAGGTGCTTTCTTTGGAGGGGGGTACCAGAGATCAGCTGCTAATTATATCCTTGCATTGTGGGGAGGGGACTCCCTACCACATCTGCATGTCACCCTGAGATGGTATAAAAGGAGTAGCAGGCTCAGAAGTCTTCAAACGGTAACTTTCCTCACTTCTACATCACTTCTTGAGATTTCCGTCTCCAGAGCACCAGGTACGTGTGTGATCGTTTCTTGTTCTTTCTCTTTTCCATGTGTTTTTGACTCCAGCTTCCCTCAGCTTCAGCCAGTCGAAAACATCTGCAAGGCAATGTATTAGTGAAAACTGATCTATGCGCTTTTTGTTGTTGTTGTTCTTTAGTCGTTTAGTCATGTCCGCCTCTTCGTGACCCCCTGGACCAGAGCACGCCAGGCACGCCTGTCTTCCACTGCCTCCCGCTGTTTGGTCAAACTCATGCTGGTAGCTTCGAGAACACTGCCCCACCATCTCGTCCTCCATCGTCCCCTTCTCCTGGTGCCCTCCATATTTCCCAACATCAGGGTCTTTTCCAGGGAGTCTTCTCTTCTCATGAGGTGGCCAAAGTCTTGGAGCCTCAGCTTCAGGATCTGTCCTTCCAGTGAGCACTCAGGGCTGATTTCCTTCAGAATGGAGAGGTTTGATCTTCTTGCAGTCCATGGGACTCTCAAGAGTCTCCTCCAGCACCATAATTAAAAAGCATCCATTCTCTGGCAATCAGCCTTCTTTATGTTCCGGCTCTCACTTCCATACATCACTAGATCTATGTGCTAGGGGCTGCTATCACCTCCGTGAGCATCTTTCTGGTGCCAAGGTTGGTTTGGTAGCCAAGCAGCAAGGCATCCACTTTGCACACAGAAGATTCCAGGTTCAAATCCTGGAATCTCCTGGTAGAGCTGGTAGAGACTCCATCTCTGAAGGCCTGCAGAGCCACTGGGAATCCACATAGACCACATGGACCTACATGGACCCAAGGACCATAGCTCAGTGGTAGATCTTCTACTTTGCATAGAGAAAGTCCTAGGTTCAGCCAGCAAGCTTCTCCAGGTAGGTTTGGGAGAGAATCCAGCCTGAAACCCCAGACAGCCCCTGCCAGTGAGTGCAGACAATACTAGGTAGACCAATGGTCTGACTCAGTATAGGGCACCTTCTTTTGTTCCTGTGATAACCCGTCACAATGCACATATTGATGGGAGGAAAGAGAAAGAATTTTTGTGCATTCTATAATATATACCGGGGTGGCCAGCTCCCAAGAGACTGCAATCTACTCAGGGGGTAGATTGGCAGTGATCTACCTCCTTTTGGGGGGTTCAGGTCAAAGCTGTTGAGCTTTTTTCTTAGGGAGGAGGAAAGCCCCATTTCTTAGGAATGCAGGGCAAAAATGTTGAGCACAGAATAGCAAATCGCATGATATTTCAAAAGCATTGGTTAACCATTTGCAACCAGGTTCAAGCTTATAAAGCCATTGACAGGTTGGAACCAGGTTATTTGAAGGATTGCCTTGTCCACTACATCTAACCTGATTTTCTCTCCACACCTGCAAGGAACAACACTTTCACTGTAGCAACATCCATATCCTCTGGAACTCCCTGCCTAGTAAATATTGGGCAGGCCCTCTCCTGATGTCCTTTTAGACCTATAGAACCTCAATGCATTCCTGTGTTGTGTTTCATCAATGTTCATCCAACATCAGTTGGTCGCTCTCAATCCATCCCATTTTTACCTATAGCATCCCATTAACCAAACTTTCAAATGTTATCGTTTCAGATATTTTAGAAGGATGGCTTTTGGAAACTGTGGCTTCACCTGCGAATCCCAATGCCCCCCACACCACGTGCCAATCCAGCCCCCTCCCTTCTGCATCACAGTCCCAGGACCCATCATGTCGTGTGCCAATGATTCGTGTGCGGTTTCCTGCACGGCACCATGTGGCTACGGCTATGGCTACGGTGCGGGCCGTGGTGGCTATGGCGGTGTTTGGGGTGGCTTTGGCCGTGGATGGGGTGGCTATGGTGGCTGCTGGTGAAAGCTTTGACCACGACAGAAGGAACATCAATGGATAAAGAAACGACTGCACTAACAAAGAACTCTGCTAAGTTACATCTGATTCGATCCTGCAACCTATATGGAAGTTGTTGTGGGCCTTCAGATCTTCTTTGAAGGCCAGGCTCACAAATGCTTCTTTCCTGAGCAGTGCTTTTTCTTTACATTTTTAAGCTCCTCTTCCACCGTCTGAAATATTATTGCATGGCATGGTTTCTTGCAAAGGATTCTGGAAACTCTCATTTGACAAGGGCCCTTCCCTCACTGAACCAGGCTTCCCAGAATTCCCTGGGGGTGAGGGAATGTGTTACCAGTTGGTGGTAATGCACCCTCAGCTGTGTGCGTAATATACTAGCAAGCCCATGGGCTCGATTTGTGTGCCATTTGTTTGGGATTTCCCCAGGCTCCTTGTTCCATGCGTGCAAATTCAGACTTGTGGCAAATTCAGACTTGTGGGATATCACAGCCAAAGGTTGTTGCATTGTTTGTGTCACCCAGAATTTCCTTGGTGTGCTGTAGAAGCTTTCCGAAGGTTTCTATGAGTGGCCGTGCCTATGTACCGTGGTGGTTGTGTGGCTCATATTCCCATCAGCCCATATTTTATTCCCTGCAAATGCTTCTGTATAGATACACCTCTGGGGACTTATCCTTGTTTGATCAGCGTGAATGAATTGCATACACACAGGGTAGTTCAACCTCCCTTGAATGAGTGATACCTTTCCGAATGTAT
Source organism: Podarcis siculus (assembly GCA_034642415.1). Lineage (NCBI taxonomy): Eukaryota > Metazoa > Chordata > Lepidosauria > Squamata > Lacertidae > Podarcis > Podarcis siculus. The sequence continues at coordinate 4,817,938 of JAXCMG010000055.1, read as the reverse complement.
ACCTTTTTGTTCCGTGTGTGAATTTATCTTCTCCCCCCCCTTCTGCAATAAAACTTGTCATGGCATTCATGTAGTAGCCTTTGTCCATTTCTTTGTTGTTTTGGTTCCCAGTGTATATACTGAATAAACTGGCATTGCTTTGGAAGTTGTAATACAGATAGCGGTTCAGATGCCTTGTTCTGGAGTAGACACGAAAGAAAACATCTCTGGGTAGAAGATGCCACGCCTCCTGTGAGGTTCAGAAGTGGATCCTATGAGCTATGGGGTGGGGCATCTGTAGGAAGCAGATTGGAGCCTGGTGAGATAGAGTGCTTACCTTGGAGAGATGAGATCCCCAGGTTGGTCAGAGGGGAGAACTGTCAGGGACTGTGCTGAGGAGGACTGCACTGAGGAGGAACCGTGGGAGCCTCCCCCTCCCCTTGCTCCTGCTCCAGATCCTGAATCTTCCCAGGAGCAGGAGGACAGTATAGATTTGGAACAGTGGTTTGCAGAGGGGCTTAGTTCAGAAGGCAGAAGCTGGGAAATACTGGATGGGGAACAGCGAGGAGAAGAAACACTGGAAGCAGGGCTGGATTTACGCATAAACTAAACAAGCTATAGCTTAGGGCCCCACTCTCTTGGGGGCTCCCAAAAATTTTAAAGGAAAAAAACCTGGATGTACATTTCCAAAATATAAGATGAAAAACAAATAAAATAAAACCTACATGCAGCAACAGTGGTTTGTGTTGTGTAGGCTCCTATGATGTAAGTAAAGGGCCCCCTCCTGCTAGCCTGCTCCCTCAGATATCACTGGTTTGCTCCTTTCTATATATAGGGTGCCTACATTCTGCATGGACTTTGCATTCTGCATGGACTTTTCAACAATTACTTTGATAAAATACATATTTTGTTATATGCAAATAGCCTTAGATACCTATTAGGTCCATAAATTACCATATAGCATATATTCAACACAAAAAACAGTGACAATTTGTTGTTGACAAAGGACAGCTGGACATATAAAGGGCCCCATTACCTTCAGTAGCTTAGGGCCTCATCAAACCTAAATCCGGCCCTGACTGGAAGAGAGAGGGTTAACAGATTCACAGTCCTTGGACAGCATTCCTCTGCTCTCCCCAAGGTCTCCCGAAGAGCTCAGAAAATCTCAGAACAGAAAACACAGAAGGTATGAGCTCAGATTACAAGAAGTAGGAGTGACGTAGACTAATAGGGAAGGAGGGGGTGTGAGCCTTAAATGGGAGCACAGCCATTTCTAGGAGATGTGCTTTTTGTTCTCTCTCTGTAATTATTAAAAATTCTAACTGGTAAAACACTCCTTTCGTTTGATCTTTGTTTTACTGCCACAGGGGAAGAAGCCAAGTGACCACAGGCCAGGTGCAGGTGTGAGGACAAAGTGACCTTGTCATGCACCTGCCAATGTCAGTGCCCCAGTGAGCTTCACACCACTGCTGGTGGCATCACTCCAGGAAACTGAAGGCAGTTTTAAATGGCAGCTTACTAGATATCCAGCACTACTATTTTGTAGTACCAGGACCCAAATACAGGGTGGGTTTGGAATACAGGCGGTTTGGAACAAGTCACTAATGATAGGGCCTCTGACCCTCAGAAACCACCACACACACAATGCTATGTGCATAACTGCCTCCTATTATTTGTCTCCTTCACCCTGAGATTTTACTCCTTCCACATGACCGGATAAAACCCTGAAACTTCAGGTCAAACTCTGTGATGTTCTGATCCTATCTCATCCCCTCCAACATTTCTCCGATGAAAATAGGGACATCCCATTCCATAATGATAATTTTGCAATTTGTACCCCACACTTCTTACTGGGTTGCCCCAGCTACTCTGGGCAGCTTCCAACATATATAAAAACACAATAAAACATTAAAAAAAATAAAACCTTCCCTACACAGGATTGCCTTCAGATGGCTCGGGGATCAGATAACTGTGGGCAAGGCAACTAAAGCGAGACCTCATGACATGGAAAATCTTGCAGGAAAAGGCAGGATACTCAGGGCTCAGAGTACTTGAGAATTTACCAGCTGGTTGCCAGGTCTTGTGGAGAGCTTTGCAATGGGCTACACAAGACCTGGCAACCAGCTTATTGCTGAGTCTTGTCGAAGGCTACCTGAAAATCAGCTGACTGTCATACTGAGCATTTTGAATGGTGCTTTTGGGGTCATTTGTGCATTTGTCCACATGGTTTGATCTCAAGCCACATGGGCCAAAACGAGTCACCTGGTGTCACTGCGATGTCAGGTGGTGGACAGGAGGATGACGCCACTCATCTGCCAAATTAGCCCTGCAGTGGGTGGGAAAGATAAAAATCTGGTCCACTAGTCCAATCCAGTTCTACACCTCTGGTGTATAGACAAGAATTTGAGTCACAAATTGAGCCTGGAAGCAAAACGGCAGTCAGAGCAGGTTGACCATGATGGGTGAAGCATAGACCATACAATTAGAACCAATTAATAACCATGCTTTGGTGTTGTCCATTAGATGTTGTGTGTGTGTGTCCCTATTGTCCCTCTGTCTTCTTCAGCCCCATATCCTATTCCCAGTGGTGCACCTTGGGATCAAAGTCCAGGGCCCCACAGTCAGGGAAGGGGGCTAATAACCACTCTGAGCAGAAGTGGGGAAACATAGACTTAGATGCTGGATCTGGTCTTCCAGACCCTCCAGCTGGCCCAGGCTATACCTGTCAATACTCTGCTTCATGCTCTATTCGAGTGGCTTTGCCTGACAAACAAATGAACAAAAACCTAGATCCATCTATCCAAGCATGGTCTACACTGAGTGGCAGTGGCTCTCCATGGTTTCAGCCAGGCAGTCTCTTCCAGCCCTATCTGAAGACTGTACCTTGTGAGAATTGTGCATAGTGTGCAAAATTTAATCCAAAAAGAAATGCTTGTTAAATTTGCACTAAGCTGCTGCTGAATTTTCCTGACCACTTTGATCCTCACATGGCCAATTGAAGCTCAATGCCTCTCAGCCTAACAGGTTTGTTTTTCGTTTCGTTTCGTTTTGTTTTTTGTTTTTTTGTTTTGTTTTTGTTTTGTTTTGCAGGGATTAAAAGAGGATAAACCATGCAGACCATCTTAGCAAAGATGTGAAAATGATGTGAGCTGAATTTAATGTAGGGAAAAGGGGGGAAGTTAGGGAAACTAAAATCATTCGCTTCCCATCAATTCTCCCCTGCAGCTAACATTCTTATGATTCATCCGTTCATGACATGTCAGTGTTATGGATGGATGAATCAATCATGAGAATGTCAGAACAGCCAGGACACCGCCAGGCTCATGTTCTTCAAAGCCAGCTACAAAATTGACTCTTCTCTGTCATAACTGCCTCCAGGGTATCTTTCAGTATGGTGAGCGCATTGTGCTTCTGTTTTCTGCATTTTATAAAGGGAGGTGGGATCATAGTGTTCTCCAGGCCATCCCACCCATGAGACAAACGGAGGCCCCTTGCCACTGCCGGAAAAACAAAGAGAAGCTGCAACTTCTGGTGAGATCTTGTGAGAGGCCCACAAAATTGTGCTGAGGCCTCCAGAGGTCTCATGTGACCTTCCTGAGACCCTGGTAATCTAAGTGGAAGTGAGGGAGGTGTCATGCTTACCGGGAAGGTTGCATGAGACCTTCAGAGGCCTCAACATGCTCTCACAAGATCTCATAGGGCTCTTGCGACATCTTGCTGGAACCTTCAACAGTGTGACCCAATAAGTGAGGCTTTGGTGGGGTGGGGGCAAGGCTGGTGGGTGGGGCATGGCAGATGCACAGAGTGGCACTTTCCCATTTCCTCTCAGGTGGTGAAATGGGATGGGCCGCCCCTGATTCTTCTTAAGAGATGCTGTCATGGTCCGGGTTACAGGCAGTCGGAGTCCCAACTTGGTACGTCGGGACTGGGTAGAGGTTGGGAAGCAGGAATCAGCAGTCTAGGGTCAGCAAGCCAAGAGTCCACGAATCAGGAAACCAGGAGTCAGGAAGCCAAGAGTCCAAGGGTCAGGAAACCAGGAGTCAGGAAGCCAAGAGTCTGAGGGTCAGAAAACCAGGGGTCAGGAAGCCAAAGCACAGCTAGGTGGGTAGCGTGTTGCTGTGGCAAAGAGCCAGAGGGAAAAGCTGATCTTATATACCCCTCACAGCCCTTGCCACCAGGTGCTAAGAGTCTTCTGTCAAGCCTCACCTGTGCGGCCGCGCCTTGCCCTTCCAGGCCAAACTCAGGAAGGCCCCAGTCCTGTGAGGCCCTACCAGTCACAGGGCCTGGCTCCTGCATGCACTCCTGACAGATGAAGAGAGAGAGAGAAAGAGAGAGAGAAGCTGATGCTATCTTTGTTCTGTTGATGAGTCACACGAATTATAACCTGTCTTGCTTCAGGACATGCTTTTCATCAACCTCAGGACTGATATGAGCTGCATGTTAAAGCAAAATGCTAGATGACAGCAGCCCTACTGGTTACCTTAAGGTGGGGGAACCTTGAGCAGGTGCAGTGGGAATTAAAGTATATGCTTGGATAGATTGCCCACACATGAAGCAACGTAAAAAATAATGTGTGAAAGGATGTTGTTTGGGAATCTGCTTACTCTGAATGTATATTAGAATCTGTTAAGAAAGTTTGTACGGGAAAAGCTCAGCCTTGAGCTAGCCTGGTAGAGAATACACACCCTGTCCCTCTCACTTAATCAGACATCTAGCTCTGATAATGCAGGCATGCTTTTCCTCCCAGAACACGACTTAATTTCTATGCATGTGCAAAGCTGAGCCGAAGAATGCCTTCATATAAACCTGTGCAGTTTATAGGCCTGTAGACTCCACTTTTGTGAGTTTGTCTGAATCCACTGTTGTTCTGACCAAGTAAAGTCTCCTCAGACATTACAGTGACGTGTTTATTGAGGAAATCCACAACACCTCACTCTGTCTAATGGACGTTTTCATGTGAGGAACCTTCATATCTCTCTTTTCATCAACTTCTGTGGTTCCAGATCTTAATCACTTTGATCACTCCACTTCAGGAGTTTCTTCAGCCTTCGACCCCACACTCCCTGTCTCGTAGTGAGGAGATTAGAACAAACCTAATTGGCACTTCCATTACAGAGAAATATCACTTCCCCTGTACTTTTAAGCAGCCATCGGTGCCATCAAGACACCAGCAGCCATTGTACAAATTCCCACTGACCTCTTAGACTTATTATAGAATCGTAGAATCTTAAAGCTGGATTGTCTACTCCAACCTCCTGCAATGCAGGAATCTCAGCTAAAGCGTTCATGACAAATAGCCATTTAACCTCTGCTTTAAAACTTCCAAGCAAGGAGAGTCCACAACCTCCCGAGTTCCACTGTCAGACAGATCTTACCATCAGAAAGTTCTTCCTGATGTTTAGTCAGAATCTCCTTCCTTGTAACTTGAAGCGGCTGGTTCAAGTCCTGCCCTCCAGAGCATGAGAGAACAAGCTTGCTCCTTCCTCCTTGTGACAGCCCTTGAGATACTTGAAGAGGGCTCTCATATTTCCTTTCAGTCTCCTCTTTTCCAGGCTAAATATACTCAGCTCCTTCAACCATTCCTCATCAGGCTTGGTTTCATTTATCATCTTGGTTGCCCTCCTTTGCACACCTTCCAGCTTGTCAACATCCTTCTTAAATTGTGACAGCCAGAACTGGACACAGTATTCCAGGTATGGTCTGACCAAGGCAGAACAGAGTGGTACCATGACTTCCCCTGATCTGGACACTATAGTTCTGTTGATGCAGCCTAGAATACCATTAGTTGTTGTTGTTGTTGTTGTTGCTTTGCTGATTCATCACACTTTTGGCTCATGTTCAGCTTGTGGTCCACCAAGACCCCTAGATCCTTTTCACATGTACTGCTGGTAAGCCAGATGTCCCCCATTGATGCATCTGGTTATTCCTGCCTAAGTGCAGAACCTGACATTTGTCCCCATTGGAATGCATGCCCAGCAACCAACATGTTGCACACTAAAGGAAACAAGAAAGGACTAGCATGCTGTGCAGAGTCAAGTCTATGGAATCAGTGGAGATGAACTCTGAGATCATTTCCAACTCTGTGATTATATGAATATATGTGACCTTGGAGTGCAAATTACTACTACCTTAATAGCAGCTCCTATACCAGTTTTTTTTTTTTTACTAAGGTAACACAAAGCTCAGTTTTAAATGATATTGAAATCGGTGGTTGCAAGAACCAATGATCCCTATCTTTAAGTCTGAACAAAATGCTTGTTTAACCTGGAGGTAGGCTGTCTGAATTGTGCATTGCTTTGTAACAATTTGTTGGGTCTCTGGACCATACTAAAGACTGATTGATTGATTGATTGATTGGGACACAGAAAGGGCTGAACTCCTCAATGCCTTCTTTGCCTCAGTCTTCTCCGATAAAGAAAACAATGCCCGACCTGAAGAATTTGGAGCAAATGATTCAGCAGAGGAAACACAGCCCAGAATAACTAAGGAGATAGTACAAGAATACTTGGCTAGTTTAGATGTATTCAAGTCTCCAGGGCCAGATGAACTGCATCCAAGAGTATTAAAAGAACTGGTAGATGTGATCTCAGAACCACTGGCAGTCATCTTTGAGAATTCCTGGAGAACAGGCGAAGTCCCGGCAGACTGGAGGAGGGCAAATGTTGTCCCTTTTTTCAAAAAGGGGGAAAGAGAGGACCCAAATAATTACCGCCCAGTCAGTCTGACATCAATACCAGGGAAGATTCTGGAGCAGATCATTAAGCAAACAGTCTGTGAGCACCTAGAAAGGAATGCTGTAATCACCAATAGTCAGCATGGATTTCTGAAAAATAAGTCATGTCAGACTAACCTGATCTCGTTTTTTGACAGAATTACAAGCCTGGTAGATGAAGGGAACGCAGTGGATGTAGCCTACCTTGATCTCAGCAAGGCATTTGACAAGGTGCCCCATGATATTCTTGTAAAGAAGCTGGTAAAATGCGGTCTTGACTATGCTACCACTCAGTGGATTTGTAACTGGCTGACTGACCGAACCCAAAGGGTGCTCATCAATGGTTCCTCTTCATCCTGGAGAAGTGTGACTAGTGGGGTGCCACAGGGTTCTGTCTTGGGCCCGGTCTTATTCAACATCTTTATCAACGACTTGGATGATGGACTCAAGGGCATCCTGATCAAATTTGCAGATGACACCAAACTGGGAGGGGTGGCTAACACCCCAGAGGACAGGATCACACTTCAAAATGACCTTGACAGATTAGAGAACTGGGCCAAAACAAACAAGATGAACTTTAACAGGGAGAAATGTAAAGTATTGCACTTGGGCAAAAAAACGAGAGGCACAAATACAAGATGGGTGACACCTGGCTTGAGAGCAGTACATGTGAAAAGGATCTAGGAGTCTTGGTTGACCACAAACTTGACATGAGCCAACAGTGTGACGCGGCAGCTAAAAAAGCCAATGCAATTCTGGGCTGCATCAATAGGAGTATAGCATCTAGATCAAGGGAAGTAATA
>JAXCMG010000055.1:4717788-4755578 GCA_034642415.1 Podarcis siculus | reverse complement strand
GAAGAAGAAGAAGAAGAAGAAGAAGAAGAAGAAGAAGAAGAAGAAGACGACATTTTATTTACTCTGCCTTCCCCGGCCAGAGCTGGGCTCAGGGCGGCTAACACCAATAAAATCACAGTAAAAACATAATAGGGGGAGAATCAATTTAAAATACTGGTTAAAATGCAATTTAAAGTGCAGCCTTATTTTAAAGTAGCTGATAAATCATTTTAAAGTAGCTGATAAAATATAGCGTTGTATCAGTTTCCTCTTTTATCAGTTATTTATCAGCTGGTTGGCTGCCTTTGACCTTCCATCCCATCCCAACCCAACCCAGCCCAACCCAGCAGCATTCACATAATAACATTCTGCAGTGTGATGGGCAGCTGTCTACCACCCAGATAGCCTAGCCAAAGTAAACCCATTGATGTAGCAGCAAGTTACAGCAAGGAGAGATCCTCTCTCCTTTCCCCACCCAAGAATATGTGTTCATGTGCTGGTGTCCTGCTATCTTGACTTTGGTTGACTTCAAGAGCCTGAAGATGGGAACCCAAACTGTGTCGCTCGTCTCATTCTTATGGTTTCTCAAAAGCGACTGCTTGGCCACAGGATGAGAGTGTAGACACAGAGACAAGGACAATGCAGTGGTACCTCGGGTTACAAACACTTCGGGTTATGTGTTTTCAGGTTGCGGACTGCGGGAAACCAGGAAGTACCGGGAAGGGTTACTTCTGGGTTTCCCCAAATCATGTCATGCGCGTGCGCAGACACGGCGCTGCAGGTTACGAACGCTGTGGGTTGCAGACGTGTCTCCATCACGGATTACGTCTGCAACCCGAGGTCCCACTGTAGAGATTTTTTAAAAGACTGGGAACCGTTTATGTTGTATTTACAAAAACACTGTAAAGAAGTGGACTTTGAGTAAACACTTACAATTAAAACAAACAAACAAACAAACAAACACAGAAGCTAAGATGTAAGAACTGCAGAATAACAAAGTGTAAGGTGTAATTGGGGGGGGGGAATATGGTACAAAAATGATAAGAATTTGCCATTACTTAATTTAACGACTACAATGTTAAGGTAAAATAAAATAAGCAGGAGAAACAAACATTTAAAGAACCAGAAAAGGAAGTTGAGGAAAGTCACTGGGGGGGGGGGGGAGAGATTGGGATTTCCTCCCCCTTTATTTGTGATAATGATGAATGTGATGAATATAAAATTGTAAAACTTAATAAAAACTATTTTTAAAAATTGAGAGTGTAGACAAGCCTCTGGCCTTTCGATGCAGCAGAGTCTCGCTGAGTCCTTGTGGTGCTCAGAGAGCTTTAAAAGATAAACAGGCAAACTCAAGGAGGAGAGACTTCTGGCTCAGTAGAACCTCCAGCTCCAGAGGCAGTAAATCTCAGTCTCAGTTTCTGGGAATCACAAGTGAGGAGGGCGTTCTTGTGCTCAGGTGCTTCCCAGTGGAGCATCTACTTTAGGGTTACCAGATGTTCCAGGTCCCCAGATTTCATCCCCAGAATGTCCCCAGATTTCCAAATCTGTCCCCGGGAAATGTGGCAGCGGCAGCCTTAGCAGCCTGGAGCCAGTCTGTTAGCACAGTTGGCTCTGGCTGGCATCCGGAGCTGCTCACTGCTGTGGCACCCGCCATTTTTCCTGCGCCACAGCAGCGAGGAGCTCCTGAAGCCAGCCAGAGCCAACAGCACTACCAGGCTGGCCCCTCCTGGGCAACGGCTGCCCGCCATGACTCCCAAGCCTCCCCTGATCTGTCAAAACAAAGGGGGAAGGAGGAAGGAGATTGGGGAAGGCTTGGGAGTCATGGGCAGGTGCCACACTGTTGCCCAGTTTTTTAAAAAACTCTGCGCATTTATGTTTCACAGGGTGCGAAAGAAGGGCTTTGCACCTTCATACAATATGCATGTGTGCTTGGGCCCAGGGTCTTTTGCCTCACCATCGTCACTACTGACTCCCTGCTGCTACTCAGCTTCCAAAAAAAAAGTGTCCCCGGATTCATTGGAAAAAACCTGGTAACCATAATCTACTTTGCCAGTGTGGAGGGAGGATGCTGGACTAAATGGGTATTTATTCTCATACAAGAGGGATGTCTTTACGTTCTTATATTTTCCAGAACATGAACGTCAAAAAAGGAGATGAGAATTCTTCTTTAAGCTCTGAATTCATGTCTTATCTCATCATACAAAACTTCTAGACTTTACCAGCTCTCAATTTCTTACTCTTCACATTCCTTCTTTACCCCATAACCAATTTCTGCCTGTCTGTACCCCACTTTTAACAACTCCTGAGGCCTAGAACAGCCTTCCATCTTCTAACCTCCTTTCAGAAAGCCGTGTTATATCAAGTCAGACTATTGGTCCATATAGACCAGTATTGCTTACACTGGCTGGCATCAGCTCTCCAGAGTGTCAGATAGGTGGGGTATAAATAAATAGATTATTATTATGGTGGAATCCACATTCCCATTGGTGAAACATCCATTGGAATGTTGAAACCAAAACTGTCAATCTGTTCCCTACATGAACATTGTAGTTCAATAATATCTGGAGGAATACAATGAAAGGTAACAGGCCTTTTAACATAGAAGCTCAGTTTAACTACCAGAGATGAAGATGTGACCATTAATCTGCTTAATTCCCTTTTAAAGCTGTTTAAGACTTTGTCAAATCCCTTTTCAAAACCACCAAAGCCAGTCAGAAGCAGTGTTTAATCTGCTGCTAAGATTAAGACAGCTAAAAAACTGGGGAAGCCTATATCTCCTGCTGTATCCAAATCTGGACTATAGTAACTATGATTAAACTAACTTATTAGAAAACAATACATATAAACCAGCCTAACAGGCTTATGTGAAAATTGACATTTTTGTAAAGTTTCGGAATGATACATTTAACGATAAACTTTATGCTGCTTTCAACCTATTGTAATATCATGAGTATTTATCAAAATACTCATTTATTTAAAAGCAACAACAACCCTGAAGCCAGCGACTGTTGCCCACCCTGTGGTGTTGAGTTCCACAAGCGAATCACGCGTCATGCGAAGAAGAAGCCCTTATCCATGTGCATAGTAACGTGTTCCACCTTTGGCTGCAGATGTTCCCAGCTTGCCTTTACTTTAAAAGGGCCACTTACCAGCGGAACAATATTTCTGACCCTTGCTTGATATTTTCACTTGGGTTTTGCATTGCTGTGGACCAAAGGATTGGCCTCCCTTTCTCGAATACTTCTGGCCGGTCTTTGTGGAGTAGACCGGCCCTCCCTTCGTCACACCACTTGACCACTGTTGCTGGCCCTTGCTTGCATAGCCAGAGCTTCCCTTTGTGAAAGAAGACTGGCTCGAATATTGTTGGCTACAGGGGCCTCCTTTGGTGATGCTCTGTTGACTCACACACTGTTGGCCGCCTTTGGTCGCACACAGCCAGTCTCCTTTCGTTGCGCATGCCGGCGAACACTGGATTGTGCTCTGCTGGGAAACCCACTGCCCACTGCCTTTTGGAGTACACTGCTGTGTGGTTTGGGTGACGCATGACTGCTGGCAGCTAAAAGCGGCCGATTTGCATGGGGGACAGCAGGTCTGCTGGGTGCACTGCGAAGATCTGAGCGATTTCTGCTGTGGCGGGTAGCACGACTGGATGCTTTGAGGTGGCACACACTTCTGGCCCTGTGGGTAGCAGACTGGGATGCATGGTGTGCCACAGGTCTGCGGAGAGCAAGACTGTGTGGTTTGAGGTTCATAGCATGACTGGGGAGAGCATGGCTGTATGTATTCTGGTGCATAGCTCTGCGGGCTCTGTGGGGCATAAGGGGACTGGAGGTACCCAGGTGTGCAGGAATCTTGCCACTGGGGAGAGCATGGTGGGATGTATGGCTGCTGGCTCTGAGGTCTGTACCCTTTCGTGCCTTTGATGCCAGTATTCTGTTGGCAAATGGGGGGCGGTAGGCATGGCTGCTTACACTGCTGCTCGTAGCAATACATCTTGGGGGGCTGGTGGTTCAACGGGAGGCAACCTGGGAGAGAGAAAACAGGAGACGGTCAGAACATACAGTTGCAATCGGAATTATGCGAAGTCTGTTGCAAATCAGGCTTATTATTAAAATGAGCGGACTTCTAGCTATTTGCAATGAGCAAATCAAACAAAAGCAATTGAAACAGCTCAAGACAATGGATGCTTCAAGTGGTTCCCTTGAGCTACAAGCTTTGAGGCAATAATGATTCTAACTACCAGTTTCTGGTAGTTAGAAACTACCAGAATGGTAGTGGAGGAGAATGGTATGGTGCTGGAGGAGACTCTTGAGAGTCCCATGGACTGCAAGAAGATCAAACCTCTCCATTCTGAAGGAAATCAGCCCTGAGTGCTCACTGGAAGGACAGATCGTGAAGCTGAGGCTCCAAGACTTTGGCCAGCTCATGAGAAGAGAAGACTCCCTGGAAAAGACCCTGATGTTGGGAAAGATGGAGGGCACATGGAGAAGGGGACGACAGAGGATGAGATGGTTGGATTGGACAGTGTTCTCGAAGCTAACAGCATGAGTTTGACCAAACTGTGGGAGGCAGTGGAAGACAGGAGTGCCTGGCGTGCTCTGGTCCAGGGGGTCATGAAGAGGCGGACATGACTAAACGACTAAACAACAACCAGTTTCTGGAAACCACAGGAGAGGGCTCTTGTGCTCAAGTTTCCCACTGAGGCAACTGGCTGGCCACTGTGAGAACAGGTTGCTGGCCTAGATGGGTCATTGGCCTGACTCAACAGCACTCTTCTTATGTACTTACGAAGATTTCTTTTTAAAAAAATTAGTTTTGTTGGATTTTACATATTTATCATCATCACGATCATTATTTCAAGGGGGGAAATACTAATTAAGATAAGAAGCTCAACATCAAAACCAAGATCATGGCCACTGGGCCCATCACCTCCTGGCAAATAGAAGGGAAAGAAATGGAGGCAGTGAGAGATTTTACTTTCTTGGGCTCCATGATCACTGCAGATGGTGACAGCAGACACAAAATTAAAAGATGCCTGCTTCTTGGGAGAAAAGCAATGGCAAACCTAGACAGCATCTTAAAAAGCAGAGACATCACTTTGCCAACAAAGGTCCATATAGTTAAAGCTATGGTTTTCCCAGTGGTGATGTGTGGAAGTGAGAGCTGGACCATAAAGAAGGCTGAACGCCGAAGAATTGATGCTTTTGAATTGTGGTGCTGGAGGAGACTCTTGAGAGTCCCAAGGACTGCAAGAAGATCAAACCTCTCCATTCTGAAGGAAATCAGCCCTGAGTGCTCACTGGAAGGACAGATCCTGAAGCTGAGGCTCCAAGTCTTTGGCCACCTCATGAGAAGAGAAGACTCCCTGGAAAAGACCCTGATGTTGGGAAAGATTGAGGACACAAGGATAAGGGGACGACAGAGGACAAGATGGTGGGACAGTGTTCTCGAAGAGACCAGCATGAGTTTGACCAAACTGCAGGAGGCAGTGGAAGACAGGAGTGCCTGGTGTGCTCTGGTCCAGGGGGTCACGAAGAGGCAGACACGACTAAACGACTAAACAACAACAGGTCCCCAACCCCAACCCCCCAGTGACTTCCATCAACTTCCATCAACTTCCTTTTCTGGTTTTTTGATGAATTATCTCTCCCTGCTTATTGGTTATTTCTTATCCTTTAAGATTTTTAAAATAATTATTATTCTCTTATCATTCTAACATCATCTTTCTATTTCTAGATTTGTTTCGTTAATTGCAAATCAAACCCCGTAAGTGAGTCCATTTCTTTACATTGATTCTGTAGATATAACATAAATGGTTCCCAGTCTTTCTTAAAATCTCTATTGTCTTTATCTTGAAGCCTTTCTGTTAATTTTGCTATTTCAGCGTATTCCATCAGTTTTCTTTGCCATTCTTCTTTAGTTGGTATTTCTACACTCTTCCATCTTTGTGCTAGCAAAATCCTAGGTGCAGTTTTATGTTCTTATGAAGTTTTCAACTCAGTCCTCCTCTCAGCTTTGGGCAATGCTCCAACCATTGCAGCACACTTCTTCCTTTCCTTCTCTTCCTGTGTGGACTTCCACTTTTCCTCCCTGGCACCAGCCGATCTCATCTATGAAGTGTCTGAATATGTTTGCTTGTCTTTAGGGTTCATGGGTACACCCCCTGCCTTTGCGGAGTGGAAGAAGGTGAACGAACCCATGTGCATCACAGGCAGGACAGATCAAATGCTGAAACCCATTGTTCTATTGTTCTGGGAATGGGTGTCAAGCCCTGCACAGGAATGCAAAATGCCCACTCGTCCTATATCCTGTTTTGCTGACCCAGGCAAGCACTGAAGCTGGAGATTTGTGGAACTCCAGATGAGCCACCTTACCTGGCAGGTGTCCATTGAAGAAATGGTGCATTTCCGAGTATCTATATAATGTGCTGAGTGCAGAGAACAGTTGCAAGGATTATACAGTGGTCCCTTGGTTCTCAAACACCTTGGTACTCAAACAACTTGGAACCCAAACACCGCAAACCCAGAAGTAAGTGTTCCAGTTTTCAAACTTTTTTCAGAAGCTGAACGTGCTCCGTTTTGATGTTACGCTTCCGATTTGAGTGCCACACTTCCGATTTGAGTGTTATGCTGAGGTCTGTCTGTTTTTGCTATTTATTTTGCATTTTTGTGGCTCTCTTTTTTGTAGTTTTTGTGACTGTGTGGAACCCAATTCAGCTACCGATTGATTGTATAACTGCAGTACATTGTTTATTGCTTCCATGATATGGGTCAATGGTTTCATTAGATAGTAAAATTCATGTTAATTTGCTGTTTTGGGAGTTGTTTTTAAAAGTCTGGAACGGCTTAATCCATTTCCCATTACTTTCTATGGGAAAGCGCGTCCTGGTTTTGAAACGCTTTGGTTTTGGAGCGGACCTCGGGAATGGATTAAGTTTGAGAACCAAGGTGCCACTGTAGAATGATTAAAGACCTTCTAAGCTAGGAGCTATCCACCACATGGTGGCAAATTCCTATATTCTTTTAATTTAAAGTTCTCTCTCTGCACCTTAATGGGGTCCCCCCCCCAATATCACCCATCAACTCTTTCCCAACCCACAAAACCCATCTGCCATTAAGTGGGGAAGGGCCACAGCTCGGTGGTAGAGGATCTGTCTTGCATGCAGAAGGTCCCGGGGTCAACCCTTCTCATGTCCAGGAAGGGCCAGAAAAGACCACCTGCCTGAAACCTTGAAGCGCTGTGACAAGCAATGCAGAGGGTGGTGATATAATAGCACAATGCAAAGTCACAGGAAAATATATCACCAAGGACCCCAATAAGCAGTATAGATAAGCAGAGAAATATACATAGTCTTTTTCTTTACAATCACTCGTGTATTTCATAGAAGGAAGATCAACTTGTAAGTCAAGACCTGGATGCTGTTCCAGTAAACTCAGCATTTATTCCCACAAAGGGGCTTAAAAATCAAGTCAAAGCAGTAAACAAGCAATAGCTTAGAAAACCGGACAAATCTGTCGCTGTATTAATATTTCCCCAGGGAAGAACAGAAAGAGGCTCTTCAGCCTTCCTAACAAATAGAGAGAGCCTTGAATGCCTTGGCTCCCAAACAAATTGGCTCCCAGACAATTGAAACCCAGAAGGTAGTGTTCCAGTTATTGAACAATTGTCAGAAGCTGAACATCCAGCGTGGCTTCCGCAGCTTCCGATTGGCTGCAGGACGCTCCTGCAGCCAATCAGAAGCCACACTTGTTCGAGAACCGAGGTACGACTGTATTTCAAATCTACCCTGAGAATTACTTGAGTGGATAACACCCTAAATCATTAAGAAATATATTAATATAACTCCATTGGTTGGGTTAAATATATTATATGATGGAGGGCAAGTGAGAACGAGAGAGAGAGAGAGAGAGAGAACCATCAACATTCTGTCACACACCTATGTGACCAAGAAGCAAAACTCAGGCTATGTAGATGAGAGAGGAGATGCAATTTTTAATGCCTGAAGACACCAAGGTCAGGAAGAAAACTTATTCCATCATCACCCACTCCCAAGATCATTTTGCAGGATCCAGTCCTTACACCAAACTCACCCTATTGACTTATTTATCTTGTATATTTTCCAGGGTTTATATACCAATCCATTGTCATAAAAACTCAATTTACAAAAACTCATCCTGGTGACAGAACTTTTTGCCACTACCAATACATAATCGGTTGGACAAGCTCATTTCCTGCATAAGGAAGCAGACCCATCTGATCGTGGCTCTCATTGCAACTCCAGACAGATATTACAAAGTCAAATGGAGCAGAAATATCATTTGGACGGCTCCACACCCGCATCCAACAGTTTGCCTGGCGCAGAAGAGCAATTAAGAGTAGAGGAAAGATCACACTTACCCTGCTCAGTGGAGAGGAGAGGAGGAGAGGAGAGCAGGACACACAGACCAGAACAGAGCAGCAAGGTGAAGGGGCAGAGAATTTATGCAGCTTCCTGCAACGGTCTTGTGGCCACGAGGCAGAGATGATTGCATGTGCAAATGGGATTCCTCTCAGCCTTACACAGACATTTTTACCTGCTGCTGTAGACCCAGTGACTCGCCAAGAGAGAACGTGGAGCCCAACTTGTGTTATCGTTAATTATCATGTTACGGCTAATTGGCAGGTGCTGCGGAGGTCACACCCTGCAGCTGTTTAGCAGGAGGAAGAGGCAGGAGATCAAAGGCTTCCAGACAATGGGACTCCATAAACAGCCCAGACAAACATTGGCGGTTAATTTACTTATTTATCTATCAGAATTGATTGCTTTCTGTAAGCCCTACTCAGAACAGACCTATTGACACCGACGGCCTTAAATTAGGGATGCCCATAGGTTTGAGTGGGGTCAAACCTGAGTAGGACTTAACTGGAAAATATAACCCTAGAGGTGGTCTAGAGGTGGTCACCAACCCTAGAGATAACCCTAGAGGTGGTCACCAACTTGGATGGCTGTAAAAAGGGGATAAGATAAATGCATGAAGGATGGGGCGATCCGTGGCTACTGATCCTGATAGCTAAGTTCTGAATGCCAATTGCTGGGAAGCACAGATGGGGGAAGCTTCTGTTGCACCCAAGTCATTCTTATGGGCTTCCCATCTGCACCTGGTTGGCCACTATGAAAACAGGATGCTGGACTCGATGGGCCTGATCCAGCAGAACTGTTGTTATTGTAGACCTATTGAAATCAATGGACCTTTGTTTACCATGTTAATTAATTCTTGTGTGTCTACTTTGAGTAGATGCAACCACTATGATGAGGTTGCAAGGGCCAGTGGGCAAATTTGGGGGTGGGGGGTGGGCATATTTTGAATATTGAGAAACTGCCCTGACCACCAGTGACAAAATAGCTCCCAAGGGAGTGTGGTTTCCCGAGAGACTGCCTTATCCTTTATACTCCCAGTCTTCTTCTTCTTTGGCGCTCCCTCGTAGCTGAGTAAGATTGTCTTCCATAAACAAGGTTTTAACAATGAGTCCATAAGTGACTGTGGAGGCCAATTCTGGATCCCCACGTCCTTCCACAGTGGGGACATTGGTTTCTGGGTGTGAGTTGATCACGGTGTAGATTTGCCAAGCGTGCCTTCCTCTTAGCACGTTTCTCCCTTGCGTCCTGAGATCGAGTGTCTTCAAAGTCCATGACACCTTTGGGAAAGGCTGTTCTCCAACTGGAGCGCTCGCAGGAAAGTGTTTCCCAGTTCTCGGTGTTTATACTACATTTTTTTTAGATTTGCCTTGAGAGAGACTTTAAACCTCTTTTGTTGACCACCAGCATTATGCTTTCCATTTTAAAGTTCGGAATAGAGCAGTTGCTTTGGAAGACGGTCATCAGGCATCTGCACAACATGACCAGTCCAATGAAGTTGATGTTGATACACCCAGTAGATCACCGCTGTGTGCAGGAGAGCATCTCCTGCAGTTTCCAAAGATTTCAGAAGCCCACTAAGCAACAACTCACAGCAGGGCTTTTAGTGTGGCTGCCCCTATTCTATGGAACAGCGTCCCTGTCAAGAGATGGCAGGCAGTGACTATCTGTGTTTTCTGTAAATAATGAAAGATATTTTCTGTTCCGACAGGCTTTCCCAGATGGATTAACGGAACTTAGAAGAAAGAGCAAACTGTCTCTCGTGCTATTTCCTGTGACATTTCCCAGGACATTCTAGTGGGCACCTTGACTCCCATAGCTGACACATTGTCAACCTCTGGTTTATTGTGTTGCTTTTTTTTTTTAAAGTAGTTTAATTTGATAGATACCTTTGAAGAGCCAGTGTGGTGTAGTGGTTAAGAGCGGTAGTCTCGTAATCCGGGGAACCGGGTTTGCGTCTCTGCTCCTCCACATGCAGCTGCTGGGTGACCTTGGGCCAGTCACACTTCTCTGAAGTCTCTCAGCCCCACTCACCTCACAGAGTGTTTGTTGTGGGGGAGGAAGGGAAAGGAGAATGTTAGCCGCTTTGAGACTCCTTCGGGTAGTGATAAAGCGGGATATCAAATCCAAACTCTTCTTCTTCTTCTTCTGAATGGTTTGTATCCTGAAAGGCAGGATATTTGGTATTCTCACAACAGGGTAAATTTACAAGAAACATGTGCAAGCAAAAGGGGCATTCTTCTTCTTCTTTTCTTCCTCCTCCTCCTCCTCCTCCTCCTCTTCTTCTTCTTTGAATTTATATACCGCCCTATACCCAGAAGTCTCAGGATGGTTCATAGAATAAAATCAAAGTGTAAAACCACAAAATACACAATCAAAATAAAAACAATAACCCCCTGTGCAAAAAAACAACAACAACAACCCACATTTTAAAAGGGCATAGGATGTCAATCAAATCAAGTAAAGGAACATTTTTGCCTGGCACCTAAAGGTGTATAATGAAGGCGCCAGGCAGACTTCCCTGGGGAGTTCCCTACATATAACACATTGCAGTAATCTAACCTTGAGGTTACTGGAGCATAGGCAACAGTAGTTAGGCTGCTATCTTGTGCCACCTTGAAGAGACATTATTCCGTATGCTAAATTGGGGTTACAACTTGAGTTTCGTGCCCTGGCAATTATGCGGGGACATCAATTTGTTGTGCTGCTGTGTGCCAACCATTTTTGGCACATATCACATTCAGATGAGGATGTGAAGCAATTTTTCAAGAAGGGGAATGAAGCCATGCTTGGCTAGCCGCCATCACTCCTTTGCTTCCCTGGAAAATTCCAGTCAACTGAGATCGTTTTGTGAAGTCTGTCGGGCTGATCAATGGCGGACTATGCCAAACCAATCCAGTAGCTGCCCTTTGTGCATCAAAGTGCAAGAAGTTTCAGAACTGTTATTTTGGTTGTAAGTCGCTATAATGAGAATAATAATAACCTAGAGCTTATTCACAATTTGAGGGTAGAGGGACTGTATTCCTTGTTCAGTGAGGGATGGCAAAGGCATCTGGATAATCCGACAGTTAAACGGCGTTGAAGTAAGTCATTGAGGAATGTGTTTGCTCTGGGCTTCTCCACATCTATGTAGCATGGTTAGCCAACATGGTGATCTCCAGAAGTTAACGTAACATAAGAAAAGAGCTTGCTGGATCCGGTCCAATGACCCATCTAGTCCAGCACCCTGGCCAAGCAGGAATGGGAAACTCTTGTGGCAAGAATTTTAAGCTCTTAGATGTATAATAGATGTTCATAAATGTACCAACCAAGCACGTACATAGATCAGCACAGGAAGACCGACCTGAAACCATTTTTGATTCCCAAACTGATCAAATGTTTTCTCTGAAAGGAGGGAGGGGGTCAGGGAGTCTTCCCATTGTCTCGGGAATTGAGTAATCAGCATTTTAATGGGTGACAGGCTATCAGGAAAGGCAATCAGATAACCTGGCAGACAGGAAAAACAACATTCAAATTTCTGTCGTAGACCACTTTTTCTGTGATGTAAGTATGATGTTTGTGGGGTGGTGGTCTTGGGTTGCACCCCTTCGGTGATGTACGTATGATGTATGGAGGGGTGGTCTTAAGCTCCAAGGCAGGGAATTTAAAATGTCTATATAAGGGCGGACACACCATTGTTCTGGGTTCCTCCTCCTTCCTCCTGCGTGTCGGGGGAGCACCCTGTTGCAACAGATCAATAAAGATCAGGCTTACTAGCTGCTTTGCTTCTCAATATTCTCTGGTTGGCCTCTGTTATTTTCTCCTACCAATAGGGAACCCACGTAAGGACTCTATATGGGCTCTTAGATACCCCATAAGGGGGAAAAGGGCAGGTTTTTGTTTACAACACTCTCAAGCAGGACTCAAGCACAAAAGCACTCTGTCCCATCCTGGTATTCCAGCCCGGACACTGAAGTTCAGCTCCGAGGGCCTTCTGGCAGTTCCCTCACTGTGTGACATAAAGCTACAGGGGACCGGCAGAGGGCCTTCTCGGTGGTGGCGCCCTCCCTGTGGAACGCCCTACCATCAGACGTCAAGGAGACAAACAACTATCTGACTTTTAGAGGACATCTGAAGGCAGCCCTGCTCAGGGAAGTTTTTAATGGTTGGTGTTTTATTGTGTTTTAAATATTTTGTTGAGAGCCGCCCAGAGTGGCTGCGGCAACCCAGTCAGATGGGTAGCTTATGATTATTGCAGTCGTACCTTGGAAGCTGAATGGAAGCCGTTCCAGAAGTCTGTTCGACTTCCAAAATGTTCACCTTCCAAGGTGCGGCTTCTGATTGGCTGCAGGAGCTTCCTGTAGCCAATTAGAAGCTGTGGAAGCCCTGCCAGATGTTTGGCTTCCAAAAGAACGTTTGCAAACGGGAACACTTACTTCCTGGTTTGTGGTATTCGGGAACCAAAATGCTCGACTGCTAAGGCGTTCGTCAACCAAGGTACAACTGTATTATTATTATTATTATTATTATTATTATTATTATTATTAAGCCTTACTGCCTCCAACCAAAGAGGCAGAGTGTAGTCATTGTGACTGCTAGCCATTGAAAGCCTTATCCTCCATGAATTTGCCTTTTAATGTTGGTGGCCATCGCTGCTTTCTGTGCGAATGACTTCCATAGCTTGACAATGTGCTGCATGAAGGAGTACATTCTTTGTTTGACAGCAACTCCCAACATCCCTTACCTTTGACCACGCTAGATGGGGCTGGTAGGAGTTCTAGTTCAACAACATCTGGCAGTCCAGAGGCTGCCCGTTCCTGCATTAACATCTGCCGTGGGTCTGTTCTTGTACACCAGCCTGAAATCTTTTGATAAGGGGAAGTATAGAAATTGAAATAATAATAATAATGATGATGATGATGTCAGTGGCTGACTGAAATAGGCCAACACTACTATCTCTTAGAGGGGACGCAGGTAGCGCTGTGGGTTAAACCACAGGGACTAGGACTTGCCGATCAGAAGGTCGGTGGTTCGAATCCCCACGACGAGGTGAGTTCCCGTTGCTCGGTCCCTGCTCCTGCCAACCTAGCAGTTCGAAAACACGTCAAAGTGCAAGTAGGTACCACTCTGGCAGGAAGGTAAACGGCGTTTCCGTGCGCTGCTCTGGTTCGCCAGAAGCAGCTTAGTCATGCTGGCCACATGACCTGGAAGCTGTACGCCAGCTCCCTCGGCCAGTAAAGCGAGATAAGCGCCACAACCCCAGAGTCGGCCACGACTGGACCTAATGGTCAGGGGTCCCTTTACTTTTACTATCTCTTAGGAAATTCTACCACTCATCTCAAAAAGGGATTTATAGTCCAGAACACATGTGGGGAGACCTTTGATGCCCCCCACCGTCCAATGTTTTGGGTCCAACAACCGACACCCCTGACCTTTGTCCATACTGACTGGAGCAGAAGACATCCAACAACATCTGCAGGGCACTACTTAGACCACCACTGCTTTTCCATGTGCAGGTGGAGGAGAGATCTGAAGAAGAACAGGAAGGAAGTGCTTGGCTGTTGACCCACAACCAACTGGCCGCTTCCTCCCTCCTCTTATTGATGCTATCTGAGTGGTATGGTTGCCATGTCCGTATGGCTTCATCCCAAGATGCTCTGGTTTGGAATGCAAGGGCCACGTGGCTCAGGAGCTGCCATTATCTCATGTCACGGCGTGAGGCGCAAACCAAATCATTAGGTTGCATCAGCTGAGATTACAACACTGGCACACTGAGTACATTGCCAGTTAAGATCTGCAGCTCTCACACCAGCCTACTGATGAACCTGAGGGACATCTGGAGTTTGAGCCAGGAGCTGTTTCACTTGTGTCTTGCTTGAGGACTTCCAAAAGACATCTGGTTGGCCACTGTGGGAACAGCGTGCTGGACTAGATAGGTCCTCTTTGACCTGAACCAGTGAGACTCTTCTGATGACAACAAAGAGATGGGATGGAGAGAACAAGAGAGAAGCAAAATAATGTGCAATTCCATTCAGTTCCACACACTTCAGCTTCTTGCCAGTAGATGACAAGGACATTGAAACAAAAAAATGACTTTCGGCTCATCCAGAATTCCTTTTCTGCTGCATTTCTAGACACAGATCCAAGCTTCAAAGCACTGTGACTGAGCACTCCCCACGCCAACACTTTCCCCACGGAAACCTGCTCTTTACTGGTGAATCAGAGCAAATTGCAAACTGCAGAAAACCGGAATTGCCATTTGTTCTGATCCAGTGTTAAACAGCAGGATTTTGCAGGGAAGGTGTTGTGGCAAAAATGGGGGGAGCACTTGGACACAGTGCTTTGCCTAGAATTGCAGTATAAAAGTTATAGATGAGCCCTCTGTTTGAGAGTTTCTTAGAGGCATCTGGTTGGTCACTGTAAGAACAGGATGGTGGATTAGATGGGCCATCAGCATAATCCACCAATTTTCCCTTATGTTTTGATGGGTCTGTGACTTCTGTACATTGTGGAATGTGTACCACGCCCCAGCACCCTCTTCAGACACAAAAAGGGACAGAGATGTGAGAGACTAGCCCATGGGACAGGGAGATGGTGAGAGCTGCAGCTGCTGTGAACACTAGGAACATAGTCATGTAAAAGTTCGGGCCATTTATCCATATTGCCCAATTGCTTTTTCTTTCTCCGACTGAAAATTCATAGGAACATAGGAGGCTGCCTTGGTGAGTCAAACAACTGGTCCATCTAGCTCAGAGCTGTTGACACATCTGGAACACTGTGTCCAGTACTGGACACCACAATTTAAGAAGGGTATTGACAAGCTGGAACTTTTTGCAGAGGAGGGGGACCAAGATGACCAAGGGTCTGGAAACCAAGACTTATGAGGAGTGGTTGAGGGAGCTGGGTATGTTCGACTGGAAAAGAGGTGACTGAGAGTAGATATGATAGACATCTTCAAATAGCTAAAGGGCTGTCACATAGAGGATGGAGTCAGCTTGTTTTCTCCTGCCCTGGAGGCTAGAACCTGAAACAATGGGTTCAAGAAAGGAGATTATGACTAAACATCAGGAAGAACTTTCCGACAGTAAGAGCTGTCTGACAGTGGGAGATTGTGGACTCTCCTTCCTTGGAGGTGTTAAAGCAGAGGTTGAATGGCCATCTTTTATGTATGATTTGGCTGTGATCCCTGCATTGCAGGGGGTTGGACTCAGGTTCCTTCCAACCCTTCTATGGTTCTAAGTTTCTTTAAGTCCATGATTCTATGACACTGACTTGCAGCTGCTTTCCAAGGTTTCAGAAGCAGTCCTAACCCGCCCTACCTGGAAAAGCCCAGGATTTTGAGATCTTCTGCATGTAAAGAAGATGCTGTGCCACTGAGTGACAGCTCATCCCTGCATATGTTTGCTTACACTGTCCCATTGCTAAATAAATTGTTCTATCCTTGATATGCCTGTTGTCTTTTTCCATGGAGTTTTCTTGGCAGGGATACTGGAGTGGCTTGCCGGTTCCTGCTCCAGGTGGATCACGTTTGGTCAAAACTCTCCACTATGACCTGTCCATCTTGGGTGGCCCTGCACGGCATAGCTCATAGCTTCTCTGAGTTATTCAAACCCCTTCGCCACCACTGTTCAACCATCTCATCCTCTGTTGTCCCTTTCTCCTTGTGCCCTCAATCTTTCCCAACATTGGGGTCTTTTCCAAGGAGTCTTCTCTTCTCATGAGGTGGCCAAACTCTTGGAGCCTCATCTTCAGGATCTGTCCTTCAGGACCTGAGTGCTCACTGGAAGGACAGATCCTGAAGCTGAGGCTCCAAGACTTTGGCCACCTCATGAGAAGAGAAGTCTCCCTGGGAAAGACCCTGATGTTGGGAAAGATGGAGGGCACAAGGAGAAGGGGACGATGGAGGACGAGATGGTGGGACAGTGTTCTAGAAGCTACCAGCATGAGTTTGGCCAAACTGTGGGAGGCAGTGGAAGATAGGAGTGCCTGGCCTGCTCTGGTCCAGGGGGTCACGAAGAGTCAGACACGACCAAACGACTAGACAACAACAACAACAACAACAACAACAACAATCCTTGATATGCCACCCTTTCTGAACATAGCCACCTTACACCAAGTCAGACCAATGGTTCATCTAGCTGAGTGCTGCCTACACTGGTTGGGAGTGGCTCTCCAGGATTTCAGACAGAAAGCCTCTCCCAACCCTACCTGGAGATGGGAAGGATAGCACCTGAGACCTTCTGCATATAAAGCAAACGCTCTACCACACAGCCACTCTCCACATCCAGCCAGAAGTCTGCTTCATGTTTGGTCAGCAGTGTTGGCTATTTTTCTGAGTCATGCAAAGTAGTGATGCAGCAGTTTTGCCCTCAAAGCCCTAGCGATGAAGTAGGCTCCACACACAAGACGTGGACGATGGCTCTTTAGTTGCAGGACAGCAACTATTACAAACAGTATTATTTGTGCATATCAAGTCCGATGCAATGCGTTTCTCTCCCTTGAGCCCAAGAGAGGGTTTTCCTGTTTCTTGCTTCCAAAACTTCTTCAAAGCAGTCCATAAATTATAGCTTGTCTGTCTTCACCAACTCCTATGGGCAGAGTGTTATTGGAGTCGCCACACTCAGCAAAGCAATGGCAAAAGAGAGCCAGTGTGGTGTAGTGGTTAAGAACGGTGGACTCGTAATCTGGTGAACTGGGTTCGTGTCTCCGCTCCTCCCTCCACATGCAGCTGCAGGGTGACCTTGGGCTAGTCACACATCTCTGAAGTCTCTCAGCCCCACTCACCTCACAGAGTGTTTGTTGTGGGGGAGGAAGGGAAAGGAGAATGTTAGCCGCTTTGAGACTCCTTAAAGGGAGTGAAAGGCAGGGTATCAAATCCAAGCTCTTCTTCTTCTTCAAAAGAACAACCAGCCAACCTCTAACTCCCACCCCTCTTGCCACTACCTACGACACATGCATGCTCACTTTTAAGAGGGCTAGCAAATTGACAGTGCAATGATTCAGCCTTTCTGTGACCTTAATTAGAGTCACAAATTTTACAGCTGTTACATTACATAGGTTCTCTTTTACCCAGTACACTTTATTCTTTGTAAAGTACATTTTCTAACAAATACATTAGCAGTACAAATACTAAGAAGCACGTTTCCACCAGCTGGGTGACTGGCAAAAGATTTGTTTCCAGCTCAAGATACCATCTGCAGTAACCCTACTGAGCATGAGGGACCACAGCAGTGGAGGCAGGGAGGAGGATGGAGTCCTGCAAGTCTTGAGGCTGGAGTTCAGTGGTACGGCATCTGCACTGCATGCAGAAGGTCAAAGGTTCAATCCCCAGCATCTCCAGGTATTCTCTACACTCAGTGGCACAGCCTGTCAAGGATTCCAGCCAAAGGTTTCTCCCAGCACTATCTAGGAATGCCAGGATTGAGCCAGGGACATTATTCACGGAAAGCGAAAGCTTTACTACTGAGCTTTGCCCCTTCCCCATAGAGGGAACAATCACTGTGCATTTTGTAGTTTTGTCACATCTTTTTTGTGGCTGTGTGGAAACTGGCATGTTGGGATTTAGCCAGCAGTCACAAAATTAAAAGATGCCTGCTTCTTAGGAGAGAAGCAATGAAAAATCTAGACAACATCTTAAAAAGCAGAGACATCACCTTGCCGACAAAGGTCCGTATAGTTCAAGCTATGGTTTTCCCAGTAGTGATGTATGGAAGTGAGAGCTGGACCATAAAGAAGACTGATCGCCGAAGAATGGATGCTTTTGAATTCTGGTGCTGGAGGAGACTCTTGAGAGTCCCATGGACTGCAAGAAGATCCAACCTCTCCATTCTGAAGGAAATCAGCCCTGAGTGCTCACTGGAAGGACAGATCCTGAAGCTGAGGTTCCAAGACTTTGGCCACCTCATGAGAAGAGAAAACTCCCTGGAAAAGACCCTGGTGCTGAGAAAGATGGAGGGCACAAGGAGAAGGGGACCTCAGAGGACAAGATGGTTGGACAATGTTGTTGAAGCTACCAGCATGAGTTTGACCAAACTGCAGGAGGCAGTGGAAGGAGTGCCTGGCGTGCTCTGGTCCAGGGGGTCACGAAGAGTCGGACACGACTAAACGACTAAACAACAACAACACGACAAAAGGAGATCAGCCAGTGTAAGGCAGATCAAAGCGCAGCTGAGCTTCTGAGCAAACCATGAGAAGCAGAACTGTGAAAACGCCCCTGAGAGGGGAGTGGCAGAAGGTGATGAGATGTCCTTCAAGATCTGAGAACATCAGCTGCCACCACCCTTTTAATTGAGAAAAAGGGATCAGCAACTTTGGAGTAATTGAAAATTATGATGCAACCACATAACCTTGAGAATCCAGATATCCCAGTCTGACATCAGCTACCAGGTTTGGACAGAAGGTGGAGCCAAAGAACTTCAGTATTTAAAAAAGTTCTTGTTTTTGTATTTGTTTAAAAACCAAATTTAAAAATGTAGTTTTTTTTTATTAAAAAAGATAAAAACAAATAAGGATCCCAGCTCTGTGGTCCAATGGGACTTTTTGGTTTAGACAAAAAGTAGGAGTTGATATGGTGGAAGTTTATAAAAGTGATCCCTGGCCTGGAGAAAGTGCATAAAGCAAAGTTGTTCTCCCTCTCCCACAAGACTAAAACTTCTGGGCATCCAATGAAGTTGAATGTTGGAAGATTCGAGACATATAGAAGAAAGGACTTATTCACACAGCACAGAGTTAAACTATGGAACTCGCTGCCACAGCAGGTAGTAGTGGCCACAAACTTGGAATTAAAAAGAAAATTAGACAAATTCATGGCGAAAGCTATCCGTGGCTGCTGGCCATGATGACTATGATCTGCCTCCATGGTTGGAGGCAGTAAAGGTAGAATGTAAAGGACCCCTGGACAGTCAAGTCCAGTCACAGGCGACTATGGGCTTGTGGCACTCATCTCGCTTTCAGGCCGAGGGACCTGGCGTTTGTCCAAAAGACAGCTTTCCGTGTCATGTGGCCAGCAGGACTAAACCGCTTCTGGTGCAACGGGACACCATGATGGAAGCCAGAGTGCACAGAAACACTGTTTACCTTTCTGCTGCAGCGGTACCTATTTATTTACTTGCGCTGGTGTGCTTTCGAACTGCTAGGTTGGCAGGATCTGGGACAGAGCAATGGGAGCTCATCCCATCGTGGGGATTCGAACCGCCGACCTTCTGATCGGCAAGCCCAAGAGGCAGTAATGCTTCTGAATACTAGTTGCTGGAAACCACAGGAGGGAAGAGTGCACTTATGATCAGGTCTTGCTTGTAGGTTTCCCACAGGCATATATAATAATAATTTATTATAATAATTATAATAATAATTGGGTTTCCCCAGTCACACTGGGCGGCTTCCAACGAAAGATTAAAAATACAATAAAACATCAGACATTAAAAACTTCCCTGTACAGGGCTGCCTTCAGATGTTTTCTAAAAGTCAGATAGTTGTTAATTTCCTTGACATCTGATGGGAGGGCATTTCACAGGGCAGGCGCCACCACCGAGAAGGCCCTCTGCCTGGTTCCCTGTAACTTGGCTTCTCGCAGTGAGGGAACCGCCAGAAGACCCTCAAAGCTGGACCTCAGTGTCCGGGCAGAACGATGGGAGTGGAGACGCTCCTTCAGGTATACAGGACTGAGGCCATTTAGGGATTTAAACGTCAGCACCAACACTTGGAATTGTGCTCAGAAACGTACTGGGAGCCAGTGTAGGTCTTTCAAGGCCAGTGTTATGCGGTCTCGGCAGCCGCTCCCAGGCGCCAGTCTAGCTGCCACATTCTGGATTAATTGCAGTTTCCGGGTCACCTTCAAAGGTAGTCCCACGTAGAGCGTGTTGCAGTAGTCCAAGCGGGAGATAACTAGAGCATGCACCACTCTGGTGAGACAGTCCGCAGGCAGATAGGGTCTCAGCCTGCATACAAGATGGAGCTGGTAAACAGCTGCCCTGGACACAGAATGTGTGGGCACAGTAAGAATAGGATGCTGGGTTAGCATGGTATCAGGTGACCAAACAGACGCTTATCTTCTGATGCCCAAATGAAGCTGCCCCTGGGTACCGTCTCAATTTGCGGGAGGGGAACATGAGCAAAACTGCACCTTGAGTCCCAAGCTTTTGGCATGACCGTGGCTTATAAAGCAATGACGTGCATCCAAAGAGAGACAGAAACGAAGTGATACTCTGTGATTTATTGATCATTCTTTCAGAAGGAAGGGTAGATTAAATTACAGAGTTTATGATTACGCTTCTTGGAAACAATAAATAACACTGGATAGGGAAAAAAAGACGAAGGCACTGATGTTGTCATCATGTGTTCATCCGGAGATGACAGTAGAGTTGAGATACATCTGCAGACAGAACATCAGGGGTGGGTCAAAGTTGTGGTACCGAATTTTATGGAGGCAAGAATGATGCTGAAGTTCTCTATAGATCTCAGTGGAGCTAAATGGGGTCCACCTTGTGGGTTGACTTTTCAACTGGGGGGAGGTGGACTGTTCAATTAGGCGTCATCTGAATGAGGAGTCACTGGAGGAGTGCGGGGGGAGCGCACCGCCCTAGGAAGCGTGATCCCAGTGGGGTGCCATTGTGGCTCCCCCCCACCTGCGCTGAGCCAGCCCCGCCCCCGCCTGGTCTCCGCCCCCGGTGCCCCAGCATGAAGCTCTGCCACTGCCAGGAATGTGTAGCCTCTTTGATCATGGGGATTTGGGGTCTGTAGGAGTCAAAGCCTTTCACCTGCATATTCCCTGCCCCATCAATGCTCCCCTTGTATGCTCACAACAGCCTACTTCATAAGTGAGTCTTTAAATCCTTCAGTTGCACCCAATTGGCTCTCCCACTGCACCTGATTCCCAGGACCAGAAAGACTTGTGGGCTGCTGGATGGAATGGATTGTAGTTCCTTCCTCTGACCAGCAGGTAGAGCCAGGAGGAAGTTCTCCTTCAAGTACAGTTTCCTCTATACACTTATTCCCAGTGTGTTGTGGGAGACAGAGAACATACCCCATGGAAGTATCTCCCATGGCACAATGGCGGTCTTTGGATCTAGCCAATGAGGGCGATTGAAAATGGGGGTTCTACTAAGCATGAGAATGGATGCTAATTTGGTCACCTGTGCAGATCAAAGATCACCTCCAAGCAACCACCAATCACACAGGCCACCAATGGAAGGTGCGAGTGGATGAGCCACTAAATGATTTGTGGGACCAGTACCTTCTGGGAGTAATTGCAAATCTGGGTTATATATCTACTGCTTCATCTCAGGGCATTCCTATCTGTGAAGCAGGGATTCTTCTAGACCTGTGGTCCTCCAGATGTTGCTAGACTCCAGTTCTCATCTTCAGCTCCACCTGCTGATCAGAGGAGCAAAGTACAGCTGCTGCTCTGGGCTCCTTTGGGATATACATATAATTAAAAAAAACAAATCTCCAAGAGTTGGCCAATCTGTCTGGGGCTGTTTGAGTCCAACAATAACTGCAGAGCCACAGAATTTCCTGTCCCCATTGTAGGCCACATTTAGGATCATGAACCAGCATTTGCTAGACCTCACTCTGGATCGATGGATTAATGGAGAGGAACTGGTGTGTGGCCTCTGTATTATGGGGGGGGTGGGGAGCTGGAGGAAGATGGTAGAGGGTGCTTTATGAAATTCTATGAATCTGCTTGCTCCAGTTTAACAATTTGAAGCACTCTCTTATCATTGACATCATCCATCATTCCCATGGAAGATGGGAGACATAGAGCAAAACCCTCTGGAGGCCCCTGTGCAAGTTTTCCAAAGGAATCCAGTTAGCCACCATGAAAAAAGGATGCCAGACTAAACAGGCCATTGGTTTGATCCAGCAGTTTCATCTCATGTTCTGATGCTCTGTCTCCCCTCCTGCACTGTGCAGAGTCTCATGACAGGGAGGAGAAGGTGACTACAGAGCTTGGGGAATAGGGGCAGGACACGGTCTGGTTCAACCTTTGTAGGTGAGATCAGATGCATCCATCCAGATGAAGTGCACATGTGTGTGTGTGTGTGTGTGTGTGTGTGTGTGTGTGCGCGCGCACACACACACACACGCAGCAAGACCATAAGGCGAGAGAGTGAGCTCACCCTCATCTGTAAAAACTTGGCTGGAGGGCTGTGTCAACTTGTTGGGACGTCTTCGTAGCTTCTTTGCGGTGATGGACCTCTTGCCTTGCTCATGTTCTTTGGAATCTTGACTTCTGTATCGTGCACTTGCTGCTGATCCCATACTCCTATTAACCTGAAAATCTCTTCCTTACTTTCAATTAAGAGTCATTGTGTTTTGAGAAAGGAGCATGGCAGTTGATGGCACCAGAGCCAATGGCAGGCAGGGCCAACTAACTGTAGTTTTCTCCCCATCCTGCTCCTTTCCTCAGTGCTGAGTTCTGCCAAGGGCAGCGCTGAAACTGAGGAGGAGGAACGTGAGCAGCAGTGCCACCTCCTGGACTGGATGCAAGGCAGGAGGCAGGCAAGTGGGGTCTGGATGAGGGCAGACTGAGATTGGTGGGGCAGTGCCCCATTTGTCCTAACAGATCAGTCTCTGCTGTACCCTCCAAATCATGGAGAGCTATTGCAACAGCAGTGAGGCAGCGCTAACATGCTTGTACATCCATCACACATTTATTTAATGCCTGACAAGAGCTAATGTCTATTCAATTTATATGCAAAGTTCAAGTACATAACAAAGAAGCACAGCAGCCAATTGCAACAGCTGTGATTGATGATAACAGATGTTTTCACTATTATATTTTTTTAATGTTATCACCACTACTACTGCTACATTTGTAGTGTAACACCCCATAGCAGAAGACATTCCTGATCTTGACTGAGTCCTAGAAATGAATACAAGCAAACTTATTTAGGCCACAATTAAGAGGGGGGCGGGACTGGTCTTGACCGAGCTTAGAATGAATGCAAGAAGTTATTTCCAGGCCACCACTGATCTGTCAGCCTTTCAGGTGCCACAATACATTTGCTTGAATGGGATAAGTTTCAACAAGTAGATTCTGCTATTACAAATTTATCCACCATGGACACTAGAGGGAGATAACGCATCACACTCTGAACTGAACACCCGTAAGGTCAAATCCCACCTCGTTCATAGGTCTCTTCAAAAGAGACTTACTTTGGTTGTTGGGTAGCCAGGTAGCAAAGCAATATCAGACTAGTTCTGGTGTAAAGTTTCCCCACTTGAGGAGGGTTTTGGAGAAGATCCTGTGAAAGAACCCATTATGAGAGCTTTTGTAGTGTAGGAGAGCCAGTGTGGTGCAGTGGTTAGAGTGTTGAGACGAGGACCTGGGAGATCAGGGTTCAAATCCCCACTTGGCTCCATGAAGCCAACTGAGTGACCTTGGAGCAGGCCCTGTCTCTCACTCTAACCTGCCTCACAGGTTGTTGTGGGGGTTTAAATGAGGAAGGGAAAAAACATGTATACCACCTTGGGCACCTTGGGAAAAAAGGTCGGGGGAAGAAGAAGTCATCAAATAGAGGGGGAGAACGTTCTCCACTTTGGTATGCCAAAGGTGGAATCTTGCATTTAGTATCAGATTCACACAACCCACTGGTTTGTATGGGTTTTCCTATGAGTCTCCTGCACTGGACAGCTCCATGAATGGTCTGTCCATGGAATCTCTTTCCCCAGCACCAGCTTCCAGAAATCCCACCCCGCAGCACTGCCTTAAGAAGGTGGCAATAACAGAAAAACAGTTGAAGGAACACCTAAGGAGGGGCAATCAACCATATCAGAAACCATAATGTGTACATTGGATCTCCGTTGACCTTCCCTTGTAGGAGAACTACTTTGGGGGCCACTGGGATGGCTGCTTCTTCTGCTGGTGCTGGTGCTGTTCCACAGGAGGAAGAGGCTGGGTGTAGAGGTGGCCTTCAGCTTCTTTAGGAGAAGGAAAAGGAGGATGTGTTGGCTTCAGGGACTCTTGGCTCAGAGCACGGGGCAAAGCTGGAGTATCCTTATGCTCCTGTTGAGTCTGGGGTGGGCCTTCCTTCTCCTTTCCTGATGGAGGTCCCTGCTTGGACTCTGGATTATTTTCCTTGTCCATGTCAGATGTTGGAGGCTTGTCAGGTGTCTCCTTCATTTCTTGGGGCTCCTTATCTCCCTGGAGCAGATCTTCTGGTTCTTTGGTTTCTGGGGGGTCATGTTCCTGGTCTTCTTCAGGTTTGTGGAGCAGTTCTGGTTCTAGGGTGGGTTCTGGAACCATCTTGCTCAGGGCACGGGGCAGAGCAGGGCTCTGCTTCCGCTGCTGATGACTTTGCTCTGCCGACATCTTCCAACTCTTATTTCAACCTGGAAGAGGCAGCAACAACATTTCGTAAATACTGGTAGTAGAAAATAAATAAATCTTGCCACAAGGAGCAAGCAGGGCAGTGCAAATCAGGGATAGCTGCACCAAATATTTTCCAAATCTGTTTTTTGAGGGGATAAAAACTTGTAAAATCAACATGGTGGTTTAGTTAGTTTAGTTTATTAAATGTGGACATCACTGCCACCACTGGCAACATGCCCACAAAACATCTCTAAGTGATTTGCAACCAAGTGAAAATACAATAATAAAATGACGTCAGGATTGTTCTAAAAAAAGTATTTGAGCTTATTTCTTGCTTATCGTTTAATTTTTATTTATTTTTATTTTTACTTATTACATTTGTATATCACTCTATACCCGTAGATCAGTTGTGTTCTACTACACACACACACACACACACACACACACACTATAGTCTTGGGTTTCTTTTATACTCGGTTTCAATGTTTTATATGATTTTATAAGTCACTTGGGGTCATGCCCCGTGAAAAAGCAACTAAATAAAATTAAAGTAATAATAATAATAGATCTGATACAATGCTAGTGCCAGTCGGAGCTGATTGACTGAAATTAACAGACATGAATAATAGGTCAATTAGTATTTATGCACATACTCTGAGTGGGATATGAAAGAATTAACAATTAGTAATCAATCATTAATAATGAATAGTTAATAATAATAAATGTCACAATAGAACAGCACGTCGTTGGTGCTGCCCACAAATCCTAGAAAGCAAAAATCTTTTTGCCCGGAGTCAAAATGACAATCATCTCATGAGTCTCTCTCTCTCTCTCTGTGTGTGTGTGTGTGTGTGTGTGTGTGTGTGTGTGAACGTGCACTACTAACAGTATCTACTAACAAAATAACACACACATACATTTATTTTATTTTTGTTTCCTTATATTTATATCCTGCCCTTCTTCCATGCATGTGCTTCACAGGTGGTCTCCCATCCAAGCACTGACCAGACCCAGCCCAGTTTAGCTTCAGCAAGAGGATAACCCTGTCTGCCTTCAGACCATTACCTGAAGATATCTGAATATCCACCTTCCCGCCCACCCCTGAACAACCTCATCGGCCAGGTTGTTGAAACACTACATCTTCCTATTTCCTAAATTAGTCACTTAAGTGATACCAACCAGTCAGGGATCCTAGAGCGAAAGGGGGTGATGTCACAGTGCGGTGCAACCAACCTGGTTCGGCAGAACGATGACATATCTAGAGGTGCTTAATCTGGATCAGCGCAACCTGATCTCAGTTCCCCGTAAGAGGCTGATTTACGCTGAGTCAGACTCTTGGTCCCTCCAGCACAGTGTTGGCTACTCTGACTGGCAGTGCCTCCCCAGCCTTTCAGACAAGGAGCACTTCCCAGCCACACCTGGAGACACCAGGGATTGAACTTGTGATGTTTTGTGTGCAAGGCAGATGTCCGACCGCTGAGCCACAGACCTTCTCCAGGGTTATAGACCCAAGCCATGCCCTAGTTATCTCCAAAGTGCACTGCTGTAATGCCCTTGACAAGGGGTTGCTTTGGAAGGTGGCTCAGAAACTTAAGTTGGTTCAGAAACGTCACTGTTCAGGGAAGTTTTTTATGTATGACATATTAGTGTATTTTTGGTCTTTGTGGAAGCCGCAAACCCAGCCAGATGGGTGGGGGTACAAATAATAAATTATTATTATAATTAAGTTGCTGAGAAACAGAGCTACTTGGATTATGGTTACCAGATGTCCCTGTTTCCCGGGGACAGTCCCCGGATTTACAAATCTGTCCCTGGAATGTCCCCGGATTTCATTTAATGTCCCCGGATTTATATTTTAAGTGTTGTAGATTTATTAGTAGGGAATGAATGTTGTGTGATTTGTTCAACGGCACAAGACACATCATATGGCGACTTCCGGCAAGGCAAAATGGCGGGCGCCACGGCAGCGGGCAGCTCCTGAAGCCAGCCAGAGCCAACTGTGCTACCAAGCTGCTGATACTGCCACTGACACTGCCGAGGGGGAACCAGGGATGCCCGGCATGTCAACTGGGGGAACAGCTGACCCCCCCCCATGACCCAAATCGAGCTGGGAGCGAGAGCGCTTAGCCACCTGGCCAACAGCCCGGCGGCATTCCAGGGCCAGTAAAAACCCCAGAGCCAACGCAGGGAGAAGGAGGAAAGGAGAAGGAAGAGAGGAAGAGGAAGGAGAAAAAAGAGGGGAGCCCCAACCTTGCCGCCACCGCTGCTGAGGAAGAGAGGTAGGAGAGCACCGGGACGGTAAGGACATGTGGCCGAGCCCAGGGCCAAGCCTACTGCACAGCAGATAGTGCTCCAAGAGATCAGGCCAGGGCCCAGAGGAAGGCCATGCGACAGAAGAGACCCAGAAGACAAGATATTACTTCTTAATTTTTTAAAAAAATGATTTTTAAAAAATAACCTCTTTCTCCTCTTTTTCTCTCACACCAGCGCAGAAGCGATTTCCGGTGCCGCGAACATGTGTAGAAGCAATTTCCGGAGAAAAAATGGTGCAGCCCAAACAATATGAATCAGAACCATGTGGCGATTTCTGGACCATCTGCAGGCCAGATCCAGAACCCATTCAGGCCGGAATTGGCCCACGGGCCTTAGGTTGCTGACCTCTGCTCTAGCCCACCCATCCAGAACCTGGTATGCTCCTCACTGGACTACAACTCCCATCATCCCCAGCTATTCTAGACAATGGTCAGGGATGGTGGGAGCTGTAGTCCATCGTCATTTGGGGGACCCAAAGTTGAAGAGCGCTAGTCTAGTCCACCTTTCCACAACCTGGTGCCCTCCGAATGTCACTAGACTACAACTCCCAGAATCTCTGAGCATTGGCCCCGCTGGCAGGGGCTGGTGGAAGTCAAAGTCCAAGAACATATGGAGGGCATCAGGCCACAATGACACTCTGTTGGGTTGCTCCCTTCTCCTCCGCATTTGGTTGACCTTAGAATACCTTAGAATACTGTATTTTTCGCTCTATAGGACACATCTTTTCCCCTCCAAAAATGAAGGGGAAATGTATGTGTGTCCTGTGGAGCGAATGCAGGCTCCTTGGCTTCAGCGATAGCAACGTGAAGCCTCCGAAGCGCAGAGGGAGAGCTCCCCCCGTGCTCTGGAGGCTTCGCGTTGCTTTCGCTGAAACCGCCTGAAGCCCCCAGAGTGCAGCGGGAACTCCCACTGCACTCCAGGGGCTTCAGGCAGCTATCCACAATCCTTCGGTGCACAGCAGGAGTTCCCGCTGCGCTCCGAAGGCTTGCGGATAGCCGCCTGAAGCCTGGAGAGCGGGAGGGGTTAGTGCACACCGATCCCTCTTGCTCTCCAGGCTTCGCTTCGCTGGAGAGGCGCTGACCAGTTTCCCCTCGCTGCGCAGCGCCCCTTCAGGGAAGCAGGAGGAGAAATGGAAGGGGCTCCGTTTCTCCTGCCGCTTTGCTGAAGGGTGCTGAGCAGAGAGGGGGATAGTTTTTTCCCCCTGTTCTCCCCCTCCTATGTTCCGGTGCATCCTATGGTCCGGTGCGTCCTATAGAGTGAAAAATATGGTAAATGGCAAAAGATATATAGCATCATACTTACCCAAACCCTCAACTCAAACTGGGAGTCCTTTGTCGCTGCAAAGCTGTTTCTGGAGGGGAAGATAAGAGACTGGTCCTTTTTATACAGTTTGGGGTTTGGGGTGCCGTTGCAGTGAGTCAAACATACCCTTTTGCTTCGGAATGCATTGCAACCCCGTCAGCTCATTCAAATTATCAGTTTGGGCCATTCCGAGGACAGAAAACTCCCAAGTGTGGCATGTTTAGAAAATATACATCTCTGAGCTGTACCTTTGAAAAGCCTGCCTCGCCCCACCCAGCAGTTCCCCCACCACCACTAAAACAAAAATCACCACCCAACAATCCTAGGTCTTCTTTGAAAACACACACATATTTTGAATTATTCAAAGAGGCTGGAAAGAAATCACCAGTATAAAAATAAATTGAGATTCTTGTCATAAGAACATCAGAAGAACACCCGCCACTCAAAGGTTTTCAGAGGTAGACCATCTCTAGCCATGGAGGTTCCATTTAACTATCATGGCTTGTTTGTTTGTTTCATAAAGTTAATACACCATTGTTTTCCCAGTAGTGATGTATGGAAGCGAGAGCTGGACCATAAAGAAGGCTGATCACCCAAGAATTGATGCTTTTGAATTCTGGTGCTGGAGGAGACTCTTGAGAGTCCCATAGACTGCAAGAAGATCAAACCTCTCCATTCTGAAGGAAATCAGCCCTGAGTGCTCACTGGAAGGACACATCCTGAAGCTGAGGCTCCAAGACTTTGGCCACCTCATGAGAAGACTCCCTGGAAAAGACCCTGAAGTTGGGAAAGATGGAGGGCGCAAGGAGAAGGGGACGACAGAGGACAAGATGGTGGGACAGTGTTCTCAAAGCTACCAGCATTAGTTTGACCAAACTGCGGGAGGCAGTGGAAGACAGGAGTGCCTGGCATGCTCTGGTCCATGGGGTCACAAAGAGTCAGACACGACTAAACGACTAAACAACAACAGCACCATTGTAGAAAAAAACAGGGAGGGACCTCAGTGGCAGTCCATGTAGCAGCCTTCAGATGTTGTTAACCTACAACTGCCAACATGCTGGCTGGTGTTGATGGAAGTTGGAGTCTAAGAACATCTGGATGGCACCACATTGGCCACCCCTGGGGTAGACAGAGCGGAGTTGGGTGGTCCTGTGGACCAAGTCATTAAGAGTCAGCTGACTGTGTTCTTATGTTCTACCCACTCCAACTCCAATCATCTCTTCTCCCAGGGTCAGCAAACATTTTCAGCAGGTGGCTGGTCCACTGTCCCTCAGACCTTGTGGGGAGCCGGACTATATTTTGAAAAAAAAATAATGAACGAATCCCTATGCCCCACAAATAACCCAGAGATGCATTTTAAATAAAAGCACACATTCTACTCATGTAAAAACACGCTGATTTCCGGACCATCCGCGGGCCGGATTTAGAAGGCGATTGGGCCGGATCCGGCCCCCGGGCCTTAGTTTGCCTACCTATGGTTTAGATAGCCTAAAAGACCCCTTGCAACTCATTGAGTCCATGGCCACATTCACACCATCCACCTGAGGCCCTATAATACCATGTTGAAGAGTCATGGCTTCCCTCAAAGAATTATGGGAATCATAGTTCATTGAAGCTGCTGAGAGTTGCATTGGGGCATCTGGTTGGCCACTGTGAGAACAGGAGGCTGGACTAGATGGACCCAGCAGGCTCTTAGGTTCTTAAATTGCTACAAAAACCTATCTGCTCACAGAGCTGCAATTCCCTGTGTGGTTTAGCAATCAATCCCTCTTCACAGGGAGCTCTGGGAATTGTAGTTTTCTGGGGGGGGGGGAATCAGCGTCTCATAAGAACTCTCAACAAACTACACTTCCCAGAGTCTGCAGGAAGCACAGAGATACTTTGTATTTGTGGTCAACCTCATGTGGAAGACATGATCTTCTGTTAGCCTTCCCCTTATATAGAGACCCAAGAGAACTCTTTCTGAGTCCTTTGTCCACACAAAGCAAGCAAGCACACCCACGCAGAAATACAGTGCTACCTTGGTTTAAGAATAGCTTAGTTTATGAACAACTTGGAATAAGAACGCTGCAAACCTGGAAGTAGGTGTTTTGGTTTGTGAACTTTGCCTTGGAAGCAGAACATGTTGAGTTTGTTCCATTTGTAAATGGAGTCCCCTGCTACTATGGGAAAGCACACCTAGGTTTAAGAACGCTTTGGTTTAAGAACAGACTTCCAGAACAGATTAAGTTTGTAAACCAAGGTACCACTGTAGATTGGTTTCTTTTGAGTGACAATGATAACTTTGTAACACAGAGAGTTACCCTCTATGTACAATGGTACCACGGGTTACAAACACCTCGGGTTACAGATTCCGCTATCCTGGAAGTAGTACCTCAGGTTAAGAACTTTGCTTCAGGATGAGAACAGAAATTACGCAGTGGCAGCACGGCAGCAGCAAGAGGCCCCATTACCTAAAGTGGTACCTCAGGTTAAGAACGGTTTCAGGTTAAGAACGCACCTCCGGAACGAATTAAGTTTGTAACCAGAGGTACCACTGTACTGGCTGGGAAAAAACCTGGAAAAGGGAGTTAGATAACACTGCTTTCAATGGTTGTGGCGATTCAGAGGTTTAATCTGAAATGAAGCTGGATTTAAGTTCGTTGGCATCTCTGGTAAATTCTCTTTCTTACAGCATGGATGTTGGCAATTGGATTTTCAAAATGCAAAATAGTATCAGAATTGCAGCTGTCAGAGATGTGCAAAGGGAAGCTGTATTTTAATACTCAAAGTCTTTGCAGGTTTTTATATTATGGATGCAAGTATTGTATTACAGTGGTACCTCAGGTTACATATGCTTCAGGTTATATACACTTCAGGTTACAGACTCTGCTAACCCAGAAATAGTGCTTCAGGTTAAGAACTTTGCTTCAGGATGAGTACAGAAATCGTGCTCTGGCGGCACGGCGACAGCAGGAGGCCCCATTAGCTAAAGTGGTGCTTCAGGTTAAGAACAGTTTCAGGTTAAGTACAGACCTCTGGAACAAATTAAGTACTTAACCCAAGGTACCACTGTATTTTATTAATACCACTGCTTAATAGTGTTTGTCTTGACCTTTGGCTAGAACAATAAACTCAGGAACTGGGGTGGGGTGAGGCCTTTTAAAGTGGGACCACAGCACTTTAAATGTACAGTGTGAATGTGATCTATGATTCTAGGATGTTGGGCCAGATCTGATCCTGGAAGGCTGCTTTAGTGTTGATGCCTGGGACTTGGGCAATCTCCCCACAATTCTGTGTGTCTGGTTCTTTCTACGCAACAAATGATAGACACCTTACGAAACAGCACCAAGCTTCTCCTGTGACATAACTCAAGTTGTCTTCCGGCTTCCACTTCCTTTCGGCCTTCTCACTCTTTCTCGGCAGACCTCTCCAGATCCTCATTCCCTTAGGGAAGCCATGGACTGGGCAGGGAATGAGGTGCTCCCAGCCCTGGAATGAGCTTCCTTGTAACCATCTGGAGCTGCGGAACAAGATTTTCCAGGGCGCGCCTCACCCTAGATTACTTGATTATGGGTTGCCCTCTTCTCCTTTTTGTTATTATCCTTGACTTCTCCCCACCCTTTCTTGTCCTCATTTGTTCAACATGACTTCAAGGTGCACACACCTGCATTCCACCTGTTGTGGCTCATCCTTTGGACCAGATTCCATTTCTCTCTGGCACTGTGTGCACCTAGCAAAACCAGACGGACCTGGCCATGAGGAAGCCACGTGCATTTTAATTAAGCTTCTGTGGCAGAGGCCTTTCTTGGAGATTTGGCAGCCGTCTACTTCTGCGTCCTTGCCCACACATGCCAACACACACGTTAAGAGCAGAAGGAACTGGAACTAATTGCTTTCTAAAATGAACTTTTGAAGCACTGGAGTGTATATATGAGAACAAAGGAAGAAGCTGCTGGATCAGAACAGTGGCCCATCTGGTCCAGCAACCTCTTCTTACAGTGGCCAACCAAATGCCCGGATGGGAAGTCTGCAAGCAGGCAAAACAGCAACTCTCCCTACCTGTGATTTCTAGCCATTGGTACTCAGAAGCATTCCGACAGTGGAGGTAGAACGTAGCATTTCTCAAATTTAAACAAAAAATGCACATATTAGTGGGAAGTTTTCATTAAAATGAATATATCAGTGAAATTGGGACACGGGTGGCACTGTGGGTTAAACCACAGAGCCTAGGACTTGCTGATCAGAAGGTCGGTGGTTCGAATCCCTGCAACGGAGTGAGCTCCCATTGCTCGGTCCCGGCTCCTGCCAACCTAGCAGTTCAAAAGCATGAAGTGCAAATAGATAAATAGGTACCACTCTGGCGGGAAGGTAAACGGCGTTCCCATGCGCTACTCTGGTTCGCCAGAAGCGGCTTAGTCATGCTGGCCACATGACCCGGAAGCTGTACTCCGGCTCCCTCTGCCAGTAAAGCAAGATGTTCACCGCAACCCCAGAGTCGGCCATGACTGGACCTAATGGTCAGGGGTCCCTTTACCTTTAGTATTAGTGAAATTAACATTCAGAACTTCAGAGCATGGGAAGTCACCCAAAAGATATATAATTTGGCGTGGAATACTTGGCTTTTTTATTGTATTATGATTTGGAATGTTTTAATGTGGTTTTATTGGATTGTTAAACTGGAAAATTTAATAAATATTATTATTATTATTTTTAAAAAGAAGTTAACTTTCGGAAAATAATTGCATTACCAAAACCCTGCCTGAAATTCTGAAGAGTCACAGCTAGTGAGTGTAGACAATGCTAAGCCAGA
Source organism: Podarcis siculus (assembly GCA_034642415.1). Taxonomy (NCBI): domain Eukaryota; kingdom Metazoa; phylum Chordata; class Lepidosauria; order Squamata; family Lacertidae; genus Podarcis; species Podarcis siculus. Next base: position 4,722,506 of record JAXCMG010000055.1, on the reverse strand, counting down.
CTGAGAAATGGTCTGACTTTATTGGAGGCAGATTCCTATTTAAATCATACTTCCCCCCCCCCCAATCATGAGGTCTGGAATCTTGCTTTTTTTAAAAGGGGGGGCGGGTCTGACTCAGGATAAGGTAGCTTCCTTTGTTCCTGGGAAGAGCTGTCACTTAGTGGCAGAAAGTCCCAGTATTTAGCGTCCCAAGGCAGGGCTGGGAATGTCCCCTGCCTGAAAACCTAGAGCAGCAGTTCTTAAGATGTTGTTGGACTACAACTCCCATCACCCCCTGATCTCTAGCCTTGCTAGCTAGGAGTGATGGGAGTTGTAGTTCAACAACATCTGGGGACCCACAGGTTGAGAAAGGCTGCCCTAGAAAGCCACAGCTAGTCAAGGTAGCCAATACTGAGCCACCAACCTTCTGACTCAGGATAAGGCCACTTTCTACTTCCCTATACTTTTCCCATGTTGGTAATGTGCTCCACACCTAGAATTCAAGCACCTGGAAGACATTACGCTGTAATTGCAAAGAAACCAAACTTAGCTCAAACATAGAATCATAGAATAGAGTTGGAAGGGCCAACAAGGGTCCTTTAGTCCAACTCTCTGCAATGCAGGAATCTCAGCCAGATCAAAAACCATGGCCTGTGTGGGTTTTATAAATACAGTACTGGCTTCCAAAAACCAGAGGGAGTGCTTGTCTGCAGAATGCATGACAGAACAAGCCCTATTGGCTGAGAGGGTATAATTACGGATGCCTCTGAGATGTTCTCCAAGGAAGAACCAGTCTGACTCTCACAACTTTCCATGATTGCTCAAGCTAAATGCCGTGTCAAAGCATCTTTAGGAGATGGAAGGAATTCCAATGATCCCATTCTGAGTTTCCCAGTTGCTGGACCTCTGTGCTGCAACCCACCCAGAGCTTCCCCATTCTCCCACCCACCCACATTGATCATGGCATGGCCTTTTGGCTGGATCAAAGCCTGCAACAGCAACTCACTGGCATGGAGAGTAGGGACTGCCTCCTCTGTGCGGAAAAGACCAGAAGAGATCTTGAGGGAAATTAGAAAGAGAGAAAAACTATTACTCTCCCTCCAGCCCCTTGTGTGTTTATTCCTTTGCATAACTCCCCACTGCCATCCCTACACACTCACCCCAAACAAGGGCATTGTCTTTTAAACTAAACTCTCAGGTGAGAAAGGGAGAAAACCCACTCATTTGCAAACGAGATTCACTTTGAGCCTTTGTGCTGCCTAAATGGCTCATCCCCAGACTCGCCCCTCAAAAGGAAATTACCTGACTTAATTAGTTTCTAACACATGTTGATTCCAAGGGATTAGCGAGTTGTCTAATACACAGTTTAAGAAGTTTGCCTAGCTTGATCAGCCTTTCGCACGTGCTAATTCCAGATGATTAAAAGCGACTAACACACATCTTAATACATACGGGTCTTAATTACATTCTAACACTTGGGGGGTCTGATACATGGTATTAAAGCTCAAGCCTTAATGAAATGCTAACACCTAGAAACCTATAACATTATCAAGAAAGACAATTGTTTCAATATTCATGAATGATTTGATGACCTAAATAGATGGCTGCTGTTGCCTGATGCAACCTGGTGTAAGAGCATGAATGCTATGTGTCTGCTCCTGGGTACCAGATTTGTCCAAGGCAAAGGTGAAAGAGTTCAGTGTGAGAGACAGATGCAATCCTGTCCACACCTCCTCAAGAGTAATCCCCATAGAAATCAGTGGATGTTGACTTCTGAGTAAGCACTAGCAGGGCTGGGCTTTAAGCTTTTCTGGGGATCTGGTTTCTCTGTCGCCGCGTGGGAGGGGCAGGAGGAAGAGGAAGAAGTAGTGAAATCCGAAATGTTACTCATTTTTAAACAGTATTTATTGAGTCACCATAGAATCTCATGGCATGCTATCGTAAAGTCAGAAAGTCATGGTTGGTTGGTTGGTTGGTTAGTTAGCCTCAACCAGAGCCAGGGCCTTCTCAGTGGTGGCTCTGGCCTGGTGGAACGCTCTGTCTCATGAGACCAGGGCCCTGCGGGATCTGATTTCTTTCCGCAGGGCCTGTAAGACAGAGTTGTTCCGCCTGGCTTTTGACTTGGAATCAACTTGATCCCCTCCCCCTCTTTCCTTTTTCCTTTCTCCTTCTGTGATGGAACTCCTATTTGGGGACGTCCCTGGCTTTTTTCTGGATAGTTGGCCTTGGTGAAGATTTGACAATTTCATCCCCCAAAAAGTTTTTGATTTGCCTTTCTACTGAAATGAGGCTGCATTTTAATGTTGTATTTTAATCTTGTTTTTAAGTTGTATTTTGATCAATTGTTTTAATACCTGGTGTTAGCTGCCCTGAGCCTGGTCTTGGCTGGGGAGGGCGGGTTATAAATGTATTATTATTATTATTATTATTATTATTATTATTATTATTAATAATAATAATAATAATATCTCCCCCTTTTCTCCAAGTAGCTCCAGGTGCCACACATGGTTGTCCCCCCCTTCATTTATTCTCACAACAACCCTGTGAGGTAGGTTAGGCTGAGAGCCAGTGGTTGGCCCAAGGCCACCCAGTGAGAGCTTCATGGCTAACAGGGAGAAACCCAGCAAGATGGGCAGGGTATAAACAATAAAATTATTATTATTATTATTAATCACATCCTGGTCTCCCAAGTGCTAGCCCGATACTCTAACCACTACACCACACTGGTTATGACAGGGGTGAAAGAACTGGTCATCGTTCAGTTAAGGTTGTGTGCTTAGGAACATTGGGTTGTAAGCCCACAGTCTTACTCAGAGTCAACCCACTGAAATTCATAGACAGGACTCATTTCAGCTAAGTTAAATGAGTAGAACTTAGCTGGAGACAACTGAAGATGCCGTTCTTCATTGATGGACAAAATAAGCACAAACAGTGGTGCAGTGTTCAAGGGGAACAGGGGGTTGAAGAAACGTTATGATATTAGTAGTAGTAGTAGTATTAATTCAATTTATACACCATGCTATACTCGGAGGTATATGTTGCAAGGTCCCTGTCTCCACTCTCTTACAGCCACCAGATCAGCATGAAAATGGACCTTTTTAGTCACTAGGAACTCTTCTCACCCTTTGTGCCAAATAGAGGCCATTCAACTGAAAATAGTGGAATCAGTCACGAAGGATCGGTTCCGAGGGCCACTCTGGAGCAGGTGGAGGGGAAGAAAAATGCTACTAAGCAACAGATTTTCTATATTCCCCAAAGCGAAGCATTTGGGAACAGCGGGAACACAAGGTCCTTCAGTTTCAAGAGAACGGCGTGCAAGTTCTGGAACGTCCACACAACTCTAGATGTCACTCCAGAAGTAGATGTTGAAGAACTCCAAGTCGTTTGCCCATGAATGTGCACAGAACATGGCAGATTTAGCAGAAAGGGAACATGAGGAGTTCTATATTGAGTGTTGCAATGCATCCCTATTTATTATTATTATTGTATAATAGCGTAATTATAAGATATAATTGTATGATCTTGGAAGGTTAAATAATCATAGAAGGGGGTGTGTCTGATAAATAAATGTGTTTGTTTGTTTGTTTGTTGTATTTATATACCATCTCTTCCTCCAAAGAGCTCAAGGTGGCGTATGTGGTTCTCCCTCTTCTCATTTAAACCCTCACAACAACCTTGTGGGGTAGGTTAGGCTAAAAGGCAGCAGCAGGTGTCCCTTGAGGTCTCACACAGTTTCATGGCTGAGAGGGGATTTGAAAAAGCAGAGACATCACCTTGCCAACAAAGGTCCGTATAGTTAAAGCTCTGGTTTTCCCAGTAGTGATATATGGAAGTGAAAGCTGCACCATAAAGAAGGCTGATGGCCGAAGAATGGATGCTTTTGGATTCTGGTGCTGGAGGAGACTCTTGAGAGTCCCATGGACTGCAAGAAGATCCAACCTCTCCATTCTGAAGGAAATCAGCCCTGAGTGCTCACTGGAAGGACAGATCCTGAAGCTGAGGCTCCAAGAATTTGGCCACCTCAGGAGAAGAGAAGACTCCCTGGAAAAGACCCAGATGTTGGGAAAGATGGAGGGCACAAGGAGAAGGAGAAGGCAGAGGACGAGATGGTTGGACAGTGTTCTCGAAGCTACCAGCATGAGTTTGACCAAACTGCAGGAGGCAGTGGAAGACAGGAGTGCCTGGCGTGCTCTGGTCCAGGGGGTCACGAAGGGTCGGACACGACTAAATGATTAAACAACAACTCTGCCCAGGTCCTAGTCCAACACTCTAACTACTACACCACACTGGTTCTCACCGGTTGCTGTTCTGAATGGATCCTGCACTTCTGAATTTTCCAGGGCTCTTCAGAGCCTGAATATTGTCTCTGGAGCAGCCGAGATTCAGCGAACACACCAGCTGCTTGGGGCTGCCAGAAATTAATCGCCTTCACCCACTGCCGAGAAAAAAGTGCTTCCCCCATTCTGGCATTCCTATTTCCCTAGGAAGCTGATGTCACTCTGTTGCAAGCTTGACCAGGCGCCCTTCACAGGGGTGGCCATGGCCGCCCCACCCAATTCATCTTGCCAGTCTTGTTTCACCAGTAGGTACATTTGCAAGTCACCTGAGAGTTTTCTGTATGCGCTGGCTTCAGGCCGAGCGGTTGTGAAACAATGCATTAGTTCAGGGCAGGAATGAGTAACCCATCAAATACATTACTCCATCAGGTTTCTCATAGGGCAGAACATTTACATTTATGG
>JAXCMG010000055.1:4655688-4691016 GCA_034642415.1 Podarcis siculus | reverse complement strand
AAGGAAGGAAGGAAGGAAGGAAGGAAGGAAGGAAGGAAGGAAGGAAGACTTTTGGTTCCACCTGCCATTGGCTTTCTGACTCCCCCTACTGTCTCCCTAAAGGGATGTGGGTGGTGCTGTGGGTTAAACCACAGAGCCTAGGAATTGCCAATTGGAAGGTCGGCGGTTCGAATCCCCACGACAGGGTGAGCTCCCATTGCTCAGTCCCTGCTCCTGCCAACCTGGCAGTTCGAAAGCACGTCAAAGTGCAAGTAGATAAAGAGGTACCACTCCGGCGGGAAGGTAAACGGTGTTTCCGTGCGCTGCTCTGGTTCGCCAGAAGTGGCTTAGTCCTGCTGGCCACATGACCCGGAAGCTGTACGCCGGCTCCCTCGGCCAGTAAAGTGAGATGAGCGCCGCAACCCCAGAGTCGGCCACGACTGGACCTAATGGTCAGGGGTCCCTTTACCTTACTGTCTCCCTGCTTTATGCCCCACCAGCCACTATTGACTTAGCTTCAATGTTGCTCTTGTAGAACTGAACAGGGAAGATGGGGACAAAACTAGAATTCCTTGGTTCTCATTGACTCTGGTTACACCAATTCTTTGGGCTCCCTGCCTTCCACCCCACCAATCCCAGTAGGCACCAGTCACGACGGGTCAACATGGAAGCAGTGAGTGATTGCTTCAGTTCTGCATGCTAAGCTTAGATAAAGTCTGAAGCCAGCAGGGATGGAACACAGATGCTTTATATCAAATCCATCTACCTAGGAATATAAGATGAGCCTGCTAGGTCAGGTCAGTGACTCAGGTGCCCAGTGCTCCCCCCCCCCTAGAAAAAGAGCTGCCGGTACTCACCATGAAGTCGTTACAGTAACTGTCACACTTTTTAATAACAAAGGAGGTGCCGGTACTACATGCTCTTGAGTATCTCCTGGATGAAAAGCAATGCAGGTATCTAACTATCTTGTTCTCTCAACACCTCAGTTTTGTCTACATTGATGGTCAGCTGTCCTCCAGGGTTCTAGACTTACCTGGAGATGATAGGGATTGAAAATGGTACCTTCTGCATGCAAAGTAGGTGCTCTGCTGCTTAGCTACAGCCCTTGCCCTGTAAAGAGTAATATTCCAGTCCTCATGGTTCATAATAATAATAATAATAATAATAATAATAATAATAATAATAATTTATACCCCGCCCATCTGGCTGAGTTTCCCCAGCCACTCTGGGCGACTTCCAATCGAGTGTTAAAAACAATACAGCATTAAATATTAAAAGCTTCCCTAAACAGGGCTGCCTTCAGATGTCTTTTAAAGATAAGATAGCTACTTATTTCCTTCACATCTGGTGGGAGGGTGTTCCACAGGATGGGCGCCACTACTGAGAAGGCCCACTGTCTGGTTCCCTGTAACCTCACTTCTTGCAATGAGGGAACCGCCAGAAGGTTGGACCTCATTGTCTGGGCTGAACAATGGGGGTGGAGATGCTCCTTCAGGTATAAAGGGCCACTTAAAATACGGATGTAGGAAGCTGCCTTGCACCAGCTTAAACCATTGGTCCAGCTAGCTCAGCATTGTCTGCACTGACTGGCAGGGTTTCAGACAGGGCCATTCCCAGCTCACCTGGAGATGTTGGGGATTGAACATGGAACAGGTGCTCTACCCACTCAGCTCTAGATACCCAACCAAGGCCTCAGGCACAGGTCTTTCCTCTCTCAACTTCAGATGAACCTGAGACCTTGCGTGTGGCAACATGTGCTCTCCCACAGCAAGCTGCTAGGCCCTCCCTAGCTCATTTTTGTCCTTGCTTGGATGAGCTTAGGCAGGAATTCAGGTCCCTGGGTTCCAGAGATGATGGGCATGCCCCAATTTATGGATGTACCATTAGGTGGGAGTGGCTAAACTTAGGGCATGCCATGAGGTTAGGTTGCTTCCAAAGATTCCAAGATTAATTCTGCAAAGCGGTACATCATTGTGATGGAGTGAGGGAGTTCCAATGCAGTTTCTTCTTCCTCTTCTTCCAGGTCAGCCTACAGTCAAAGACAATGTCTCAACAACACAAGCAACAGTGCAAACAGCCCCCTGTGTGCCCACCAGGGCCCTGTGGGAATCCTGCAAAGTCCAATGAGCCTCAGTGGCATGGGTCAACTGGCTCTCACTGTCACAGCTCAACTGGATCTTATGGCCAAGGGTCAGGTGGATATGACTGTCAGAACTCAACTGGATCTTATGGCCAAGGATCAGGTGGATATGTCTGTCACAACTTAACTGGATCTTATGGCCAAGGGTCAGGTGGATATGACTGTCAGAACTCAACTGGATCTTATGGCCAAGGATCAGGTGGATATGTCTGTCACAACTCAACTGGATCTTATGGCCAAGGGTCAGGTGGATATGACTGTCACAGCTCAACTGGATCTCATTGGCAGGGGTCAGGTGGATCTCTGAGCCAAGAGCCAGGGCAATGGCCATCTGGGAAAGATGGTGACAACCAAGTTCCAGCCTGTCACCCTCATGGCTCCCAGTCATACTAAGTTACCTTCACAGAGTCAGCCATCAAGAGGTAGAAGGCACCACAACTCCTGAAGTCAACACCATGACCTTCTGTTCTACTTTCATTAGCCACAGAACTCTATTATTTCCTATGAAGCTGATTTCATGCATATATTTATCCTGGCAAGTCACAAAGGCTACTTCAGACCACACAGCTATGAGAGGTGGAAGGAGATGGGACTGCCAGGCCATCTCCATTGGCTCTGCTGAATGACCAGCAACTTCTGGCTCTTCTCCATTCTCCCCACCTCCAGTTATTGCTGCTTATTACAAAATCCCTGTAACTGACTTCCCAAGCTTGTTTTTTCCTTCTCCCTCCCAGACCCTTTTCCTTTTGTGACATTTCTCTTAGACTGGGAACCTGAGGGCAGGGAATGTCTCAACACTGATATTTGTAAGCCACTTGGGGGAGGGGGTTACTGAACATCTGGATAAAATAATAATAAGCCTATCAAAGGGCTGTAACTACCAAAGCAGGGTTTTCTGAATCTGGTCTTTCATTTCTTTCTACACCTTCCATGTTGCATCTGCAATGATGCTTGGCTTCCTTATGTACCTCAGCCAGCAAGAGATTAAAGTAGCACTATAAGCAATCAATTTGACTCCATGTTTTCTCATTGACTCTGTTGACCCCATGCACTTAGCTTAATCTCATTATGTTTGTAGTCCATGCATGACAACTTTGGTGCAGAATTTACATGCAAGCTTTACCCCCACCTCTGTCCTCACCTGTGGTGGCTTTCCAAAAGTCCAATAGCATCTAGAGAACCTCAGATTCCTCAAACCTGTCCTGGACACATGTCCCAACCAACCAGGGACCATATTTTAAGTGCACTTACAGAGATGGGAAACAAGGATGGAAAATCCTTGACCTTTAGGTGTTTGTTGGACTCCAGTTCCCATCAGCTCCCAGCCAACATGGCCAATGGGCATGGATAATGGTGGGAGTTGAACAACATCAAAGTGGGGCCACTCAGGTTGCTCACCCTGCTCTGTTGGGTGATAAATTTTGGAATTAGAATCCAGATGTGGTTGGACTCTGGGGTCCATCACTCCCAGCTAACATGGCTAAGAGTCAAGGATGTTGAGAGCTGCAGTTCAACCATATCTGGAGAGCACCAAACTGGAGGAGGCTGGTATAAACTATATCTCAATGGCAGAGTATCTGCCTTGTGTACCAAAGGTTCCAGCTTCAATCGCCAGCATCTCCAGGAGTCAGGCGTAGGTCAGCAACAAAACAATAGATCACCCAAGGCCAGTGAAGATAACTCTTTATTCAAGGAAACAATTCACCGTTCAGGTCTAGCGATCTCAGCAACTCTTTCCAGGAGGTCTTGCTCTGCTGAAGCAGCTGTGATGCCTGAAGGTCCCCATTTTCCCAGTGTGCACTAGAATTCCTCCTCTCCAGGGTCCTTCCCACGCAGTGTCAGGCTGTGTCTGCGCACAACCACCCTCTGCTCTGGCCGTTTCATATCTCAGCATGTTCTAGGAGACCAGGGTGAAGGGGAACTGGTCTCAGCAGCAGGAGGAGACTCCTTGACTTCTTCAGCCTCCTGTCCCTCTGTCTACTGGCTCCACCCCTCTCCAGCCCCCTGCTTCTGCCTCAAAGTCTGAACTGTGTTCTGCCACAGCCTCTTCCTGCTCACCAGACCCTGTCACCTCTTCTGCTTCTGACATCTCCTCCTCCCAGTCCACTCCTTCTTCTCCCTCTGACCTCTCATCATCGTCCCACCACCAATCCCCTGGCTCTGAGCCTTCTTCCCCTGAGGGTTCCCTGGCCGGTGCCTCCTACCACTCCTGGGCATGCAGCCAGGTTATGACACCAGGTAAGTCTGAGAGAGACCCCTGTCTGGAACCCTGGAGAGATGCTGCCAATCGGTGCAAACAATATTGAGTGAGATGGGCTGACGTTCTGATTCCAAAAGGAAACTTCTGATCTTTCTCTTTGCACCAACCCTTTATTCAGAACCTTGAAGGCTGCCAGCTCTATCCCCAACATCTCTAGGTAGAAGTGGGAAAGAGTCCTGTCTGGAACCCTGGAGAGCTGCTGCCAACCAGTGTCAACGATGCTGAGCTAGCTGGACCAGTGGTGTGGCTCAGTATAAGACCGTTTTCTTTCTTTCTTCCATCCTCCAACACCTCAAGCTTATTGCACACTCCATATCATCTCCCGACTGAACCTGCAGCCTCAACCTGCCTCATGGAAGGGCCAGTCCCATAGCTCCTAAGGAAGACATGGAGGAGATCACCCTCTCTTAGGAACTGCTATTCACAGATATACTGCCACTGGGGAGAGAGGCTCCATGGGAGTCACCTTTTCCCCACCCCTCCAGCAATAAAGCACCTTTAGGTAACCTGGGAGGTTATGCCCCTGAATTAAAAAAAAATAGCTCCTTCCAATTATCTGTCTGGAGAAGCTGCAAACTTTTGATCCTCCCCCTGGGCTAATAGCTACAACTGCTCTGGCATGTTGGAACAAGATGAGCTGCGAAGGCGAGTCCCGGTTGCTTTGCGCTCTCCTCGTCCCCATCCGTCCATGAACCCCCAGAAGAGTTATTTGGCAAAGATGACAAAAACACACCCAGCCGCTTTCAGGCTAATTGCTACTCTACCCTGGGAATTAAAAACAAGACAAAACACTTAAGATAGATCAGACTGCAGCGAGACACAATGAATTAGGAGACGAAGTAAGGTAGTTAAAAAAACAACTCATTCCAGGTTCTTCACTCATGCGAAGCTGCTCTGTACCAAGTCAAGTCATTGTCTGCTGAGCTCATGCTCCTTCTCCTCAAAAGAATGCAAGTCCCCAGTCCTCATGGTTCTGATTTGAATAGAGGCATAGGAAGTTCCTTCTATACAGAGTTAGCCCACTGGTCCATCTCCTGCAGTGCTGCCCACACTGACTGGCAGTGGCTCTGCAAGGTTTCAGGCAGGGAGTCTTGTCCAGACTGACCTGGCAATGCCAGGTTTTAAACATGGGACCTTCTGCATGCAAAGCAGCTGATAAATACTTTAGTAAACAAAAGCCTGCGGGGTAGCTTAGTCAGTAGAGTGTGGGACTCTTAATCTCAAGGTTATGGGTTCGAGCCCCTCAATCTTTGGGCAAAAAGATTGCTGCATTGCAGGGGGTTGAACTAGATGACCCTCATCACCAGCGCCACCTTGCACTTAAGATTGAGGGGGGCCGGCATCACACACACATGATGTACGCTTGTGACATCATATGTGCAACATGCGACATGTGTCTGACAGAAGGCCAGACGCTGCACCAGACGCAGCACCCATGTCCTGCGGTCGGGAAGAACCAGGCACTGTCCTCAGCCCCATGCTGGGTACCCTGCCCCAATTGCTGGAGCACCCCGCAGCTGGGATAATAATAATAATAATAATAATAATAATAATAATAATAATATAATTTATACCCCGCCCATCTGGCTGGGCTTACCCAGCCACTCTGGGTGGCTTCCAACAGAATATTAAAATATAGTAGTCCATCTTAACATTAAAAGCTTCCCTAAACAGGGCTGCCTTCAGATGTCTTCTAAAAGTCTGGTAGTTGTTCTTCTCTTTGACATCTGGTGGGAGGGTGTTCCACAGGGCGGGCGCCACTACTGAGAAGGTCCTCTGCCTGGTTCCCTGTTACTTCACTTCTCGTAATGAGGGAACCGCCAGAAGACCCTCAGAGCTGGACCTCAGTGTCTGGGCAGAACGATGGAGGTGGAGACACCACTCCACACTCATGCGCCAGAGCACCCAGCACATTGGGCCTCCCCACCCAATAATATTAAGGGGGTCCAAAACAGCTCAGCCCCCATTATTTCAGTCCTCGTGGTTCTGAACAAAGTGCTGCTTGATGATGATGTCAGGGATCGAACCAGAGGGTTTTCTGCATGCCTAACAGGTATGCCACACCTAAAGCCAGAGCTCTTCCCTTTCCTCGTTCATTTCCTCAAGTGACAAGGAGCAAAGTCATTCTTGGCCCTGAGGCAGCACAGTGATTAGGAAGAAGGAGAGTCCCTTAAATTTGGGAGTGAGATCCCTCTAGTGGCTTCCTTTCGCTCCATTCACAGTTTTTACTTGTGCTACTCAAAAGTGGGAATGCTCACAAGTAGGGCATGAGGGACATGGGTGGCGCTGTCGTCTAAACCACAGAGCCTAGGGCTTGCCAATCAGAAGGTCGGCGGTTTGAATCCCTGCGACGGGGTGAGCTCCCATTGCTCGGTCCCTGCTCCTGCCAACCTAGCAGTTTGAAAGCGCAAAGTGCAAGTAGATAAATAGGTACCACTCCGGCGGGAAGGTAAATGGCATTTCTGTGTGCTGCTCTGGTTCGCCAGTCATGCTGGCCACATGACCCGGAAGATGTACGCCGGCTCCCTCGGCCAATAAAGCGAGATGAGCGCTGCAACCCCAGATTCGTCCACGACTGGAATTAATGGTCAGGGGTACCTTTACCTTTACCTTAGGGCATGAGGAATTCTTGAGGGGGTGTTGTGTTAACTTTTGAGGTGGCTAAAGTGTCTGTGTAAGTCTCCTTGCTTGCATCTAACAAGTCTCTGCGGTTTGCATTCCACAATCCATATTCCTAGAGTGCAGAATATCCTGGAGGCAGTCAGAACTTCTTCTTCTTCTTCTTCCTCTTCTTCTTCTTCTTCTTCTTCTTCTTCTTCTTATTATTATTATTATTATTATACCCCACCCATCTGACTGGGTTGCCCCAGCCAATCTGGAAGGCTTCAAGAATATAGAATGGTGTTTTGGTTTCATGACACTTCCGTTAAGGAGTTGGTTGTTGAACAAATATTTGTTTTCCACCCCTCTCGTCTGTAGATTTTGACATGTCCATACATGAAGCACAACTGAGTGTCTCTCTATCTCCCCCTTTCTGGTTCATATGTGATTATTTTTCAGGACATTTAGATCTGATTATTGTGGGTTATTATTATGGTGCTGGAGGAGACTCTTGAGAGTCCCATGGAATGCAAGAAGATTAAACCTCTCCATTCTGAAGGAAATCTGCCCTGGAAGGAAAGATCCTGAAGCTGAGGCTCCAAGACTTTGGCCACCTCATGAGAAGAGAAGACTCCCTGGAAAAGACCCTGATGTTGGGAAAGATGAAGGGCACAAAGAGAAGGGGACGACAGAGGACGAGATGGTTGGATAGTGTCGAAGCTACCAGCATGAGTTTGACCAAACTGTGGGAGGCAGTGGAAGACAGGAGTGCCTGGCGTGTTCTGGTCCAGGGGGTCACGGAGAGTCGGACATGACTAAACGACTAAACAACAACATTGTGGGGTAGTCATCAGAGCAAATGCTCTTAACTTTTTTCTTTCTTTTTTTAAGTCCTGGAAATTTTGGAGTCATCCTGACATCTTATAGCAGAGAATCTCATCAATCAATTAAACTGCTACCAGTTCTACCAGAAAGGAGACAAAAATATTAAAATGGAGATCTAGGTTTTGCCACAGAGTATAGCTTTTTATTTATTGTGAGGCAATGCTCCAGGTTTTGAAATTCTAGGAAGGGAACATTGTGTATAGTTGCACTGTACATAAACATCCCCCTTGAGTGCATGCAATAGCCCAAGTGGGAGGAAGAGCCGGTGACTTAGACATCCCAAGAAAAAGGTGCAAATATTAAATATGGCAAAGGACCAAGCTTTTGGGTTCCCTCTTCCAAGAGACAAGATATGAGGTGCAATTTGAAAGGCCAGGCGGCAAAGCCTGATTGATGCCACACGCAACTCTGGAATTCTGTTCCCGGGTTCTGGGAGCCTTTCAATGGCAGCCTCAGCATCATCAACAAGGGCCTTGCTTAGCACATGGATCCACCGGGACACATTTTGAAGAGCATGAGCCGACGGCGACTGGGATGCACTGTGGCGGTGCGCAGACTGATTGACACGGATCAGGGCACTTTGCGCCGCATGGAGCCACCACCTGTGCACACGGTGGAGCACAGACAGAGGGTCCACATGGATCCACACATTTGGGGGCACATACGTCGCCACTCTTGGGAGCGCATGGAGGAGCGCAGACGGGAGCACAGGGGTCTCCGCCAATCTTAGCGCATGGACCTGAGCATGGTGGGGAGCAGACGGTCACGGACTGGCCAGGGGACTGCTGGATGATGCTCGGGCCACAGGGTGCTGAACATGGGCAGACATCTCCACATTTCACAGAGCCCTTCTGTCCACAGATTGGGGGCGGGAGGCAGGGCTGCTTGCACTGCTGGAATGGGCAAGCCATCTTCGATGGGTCCTCAGAAAAGTCTGTTGGGAGAAAAGCAAGAGAGAACAGATTCATGCTCCAGGCTTCACCCCTCTGCTTTTTGGACATTGGGGGGACCTGGCCCTCAACCCCCAATTTTTTTGGAGCCCTTAAAGGACTTAGCCCCCAAGAGCTGGTGCCCCTGGTCTTTACATGTTCCTGTTACCTTCAGCTATGACAGAAGAAACTCATCAGTGAAGAACTAAGATACATTTCAGGTCCTTTTCTCCTTTGCTTACTTCAAAAAAATCTATTTCTATCTCTCAAGGTCCACCAAGATTCAAATATGGACATATTTAAAGGATCCAAAGCTCCCTTTCTTCCCAGGAGTTTATATATCACATTACAGTGGTACCTCGGGTTACATACACTTCAGGTTACAGAGTCTGCTAACCCAGAAATAGTGCTTCAGGTAAAGAACTTTGCTTCAGGATAAGAACAGAAATCGTGTTCCGGCAGTGCAGGGGCAGCAGGAGACCCCATTAGCTAAAGTGGTGCTTCAGGTTAAGAACAGTTTCAGGTTAAGAACGGACCTCCGGAACGAATTAAGTACTTAACCCGAGGTACCACTGTATTTTACTTTAGAAACTTGCATCCCACCTATTTTTTTAGAAAAAAACTCAGTGTGGTTCGCTAATCCAAACCACACCCATGATTAGAGGTATATCCCAATCTCCACCCAAAGGGATGATCAATCTATCTGTCTGTCTCTGACTGACTGTCTACCTATCTCATTGCAGACTTAACAGAATTACTATTTCCACTGCTTTGAGTTAATAATTCATATGTGTCATGTTGTTATTCATTCTTGTGATAAATGATAAGAAAAATTAAATGATTACATAAAGTGAGACTTCTAGTTGAGCAATTTTGGAGAAACATCATTTAGAACCCACCCATAAGAAACTGCTTGCACCAGCTCACCAACATCAGTCTTCCCTATACTGACTGACAGCAGCTTCCTGGGGGTTCAGACAAGGAGTCTTCACAGATGCTTCAGATTGAACGTGGGACCTAAAACCAGTTGCTCTACCCCTAGAATAAGATCCCAGTCCTCATGGTTCTGAATAAAGGACTGATTTAAATGGGAACATGAAAATATTCCTTATATACTAAGGTTACCAGATTTTTTTCAAAGAATCCGGGGACACTTTTTTTTTAAGGAGGGATTTATTAAAAATGTTTTTGTTTTTTTAAAAGAAGTAATATCTTCTCTTCTGTGGGCAGTTGGCCGGGTGGCTGGGCGCTTTTGCTCCCAGCTCAATTTGGGTTGCTGGGGGATCAGCGGTTCCCCCAGTTGACATGCCGGGCATCCCCGGTTATCCCTCGGCAGCGGCAGTCTCATCAGCCCAGAGCCAGCCTGGTAGCGCAGTTGGCTCTGGCTGGCTTCAGGAGCTGCCTGCTGCCGTGGCGCCCGCCATTTTGCTTCGCCGGAAATCCCCATATGATGTGTCCTGTGCCGTTGAACCAATCATGCAACATTCATTCCCTACTAATAAATCTACAACACTTAAAATATAAATCCGGGGACATTAAATGAAATCCAGGGACATTCCAGGGACAGATTTTGTATGGGGGCAGATTTGTAAGTTCAGGGACTGTCCCCAGGAAACGGGGATGTCTGGTAACCATATTATATGCCCAGTTTCCCCATTGGTTCATCTAGTTCACTCTTGTCCATCTTGATTGGCTCTCCAGAGTTTCAGAGAGGAGCCTGCCTGGAGATGTCAGCGGTTGCACCTGGGAGCAAGGCAAAGGATTATGCCCTGCTATTCAGCTATGGCTCCTCCAAAGGACACAAGAAGATTCCCTGCTGCACCTGACCAAAGGCTTATCTCAACCAGAATCCTGTTCTCCATCCAGCAGCCAATCAGATTCCTCCAGGAAGGCCACAGGCAGGACATGAAGGCAAGAGCCCTTCCTCAGTGTACATAAGACCATCAGAGAAGCCCTGCTGGATCAGGCTGAAGGATCTAGCCCAGCAACCTCTTCTCACAGCAGCCAAATGCCCCTAAGAACCTGGAAATCTAGGTAGACTGCCTCTGGACCTGGAGGTTCCATACGAACATCAGACTACTCCTGCTGCTGAATCAGGCCCAGGGATCTAGCCCAGCACCCCGTTCTCACAGCGGTCTGCCTGCAAGCCCACAAGCTAGCAGAACAGGAGCACAACAGCACAAACGCTTCCTCCAAGCCACCTCACGCAGTCCATAAACCATGGGAGCAGGGGATACAAATCAACACCATGTGCCGAAAGACTCACCTAAATGGATCGCCAACCAAAAGCCAAAGAGAGTCAGTTCAGGAGTAACAGCGAGCAAGCTGGTTTTATATGGTTTCGTTCAACTGGGTTCCGGAAATGATGCACCCCGAGGGGGTGAAGCATGCGTTCCTCCCACACAACTCCAAATTGCTTGTTTGGGTTGCTATTTACTCAGGGAAACCTCCCAATCTTAAGGGCTACCACATGACGACAAGCTTCCTTTTTTGTGGGAAGGGGGAGGAATTCCATGGAATGTTATGGGGCAATGGAAATACAGTCAGGCCGAGTTGCGGGAAACATGCTGGGAGGAGGATGATGATGATGATGATGGTCCTGCCTTTTCCCCAAATTGGGACTCAAAATGGCTTACACAAATTGAAACAGCACAGATAAGATAACGAAGATGTACAAAAGATGGTTGATAAAAGGTAATTAAGCTCTAATAGAATTGAAACCTTATTTAAAAACCCCACATTCATTAAAACACAGATAACAAAAGCAGCACAGGAATATGAAAAGCTCTTTTTAAAAAAGAAACTTGTTCCCAAAAGCCTGTTGGAATAAAACAGTCTTCCCCTGCCAGTAGAAGGACAACAAGGAAGGAACCAGTCTGGCTTCTCTAGGGAGAGAGTTACAAAGTCTGGGAGCAGCCATTGAGAAGGCCCTCTTCTGCATCCCCACCAAGTGTGTCTGTGAGCGTGATGGGACTGAGAGAAGGGTCTCCCCTGAAGATCTCAAAGCCCAGGAAGGTTTGTATGAGGGGATGTGGTCTATCAAATAGAAGGGACCTAAGTCGTATAAGAAGAATCCAATCTAAAGACAGTCTTCAGTCACACCATACTTTGAAACCACTAGGGTGGCACTTGAAACAGCCATGGCTTCCTCCCAAATAATTCTGGGATGCTTGTGAAACATGGACCACCTATAAACGCCATCTCCAATTCCTCAAAAGATTGCATCAACGGTTTTCCAAAAAAATTACACATCATTTGGGAAGACAGGTGAACTAATACCAGTGTACTGGAAGAAGCAAAGATCACCAGTGTTGAAGCAATGATTCTTCAACATCAACTTCGTTGGACTGGTCATGTTGTGCGGATGCCTGATGATCATCTTCCAAAGCAGCTACGCTATTCCCAACTCAAGAATGGATAGCCAAATACCAGTGAACAATAAAAGCTGTTTAAAGATGCTCTCAAGGCAAATCTTTAAAAATGTGGTATAAACACTGACAACTGGGAAACACTGGCCTGCGAGTGCTCCAGTTGGAGAACAGCCTTTACCAAAAGCATCATGGACTTTGAGGACACTCGAACTCAGGACAAAAGGGAGAAACGTGCTAAGAGGAAGGCACGCTTGGCAAACCCTCACCATGATCAACTCCTGCCTGGAAATCTATTTCCCCACTGTGGAAGGACGTGTGGATCCAGAATTGACCTCCACAGTCACTTACGGACTCATTGTTAAAACCGTGTTCATGGAAGGCAATCTTACTTGGTTACGAGTGATTGCCAAAGAAGAAGAAGTTAAGGGTGTTGAGAGTTGTTAGGAGACCCTTATTTCCCACAGAAAGCTACAATTCCCAGAGCTCCCTGTGAAGAGGGATTGGTTGTTTAACCACTCTGGGAATTGTAGCATTTTGAAGGGACAGAACATACGAAGAACTCTGCTGGGTCAGATCTAATCCAGCATACTGTTCTCACAATGGACAATCAGATTCTTCAGAAAGCCCACAGGCAGGGCATGGAGGCAAGAACCCCTCTCTCCTTGACACCCATATGGACATAAGAAGCACCCTGATGGATCAGACCAAAGGTCCATCGGGTCTAGCGTCATCTGCTCACAGTGGCCAACCAAACTAAGCCCCAATGGGAATCCCAGAAGCAGGACCTGAGCACAACAACAACTCTCCCCATTTGTGATGCCCCATAACTAGCATTCAAGAGTATCCTTCCTCCATCCGTGGCTGGAGAACATCAGGGTTAGGATCCAATAGCCTTATCCTCCATGAACTTTGATAGCCTTATCCTCTATTAAAGTCATCCAAGTTTGCAGCCATCACTGCAAGAGCCCTCCATCACTGCAGCTGGGTCTGGCCCAAGAACCATCTGGTCCTGCATCCTCTTCTCCCAGTGGCCAATCGGATGTCCCAATGGGAAGCCCACAAGGAGAGCCTGAGCACAACAGCAACACTCCCCTACAGAGGTTTTCAGCAGCTGGTATTCAGATCCATATAGCCTCTGACAGTGGAAGTGGAACCTAGCTCTCAGGGCTGGTGCATCTGAGATTATTCCATAAATGGGATGGGATGGATTGATGAATGAACACTTGCAAACGTCTCTAGGGCTGGGGATAAAGTGATTTGTTCCTCCCAGTGTGTGCCCACTTCTTTCATTTAAAAAGAAAATACAAGTCACAATGATTGCATGTAGTCTCTGTGTTCAAAAAATGTGGGGGGCAGAGTGGAAAGAGCTATTCCTTTCATGCTCTTCTTGAAGGCACCTCGTGGGGCACTTTGGGAAGAAGAATTCTGGACGGGATGGGCCTTGAGTCTGATCCATGATGGCTTTTCTAATGTTCTCCTCCATCTCTGCCTACACCTGGTTTTATTTGATTAATTGATGGGTGAATGGATGGGTTGCATATGTTCCTGACTTTTCTTCCAAGGAGCTCAATGTGGAATACATGCTTCTTCCCCTCCTCATTTAATCCACACACCCAGTGAGCTTCATAACCGTGGGGATGTAAACTCTGGTCCCCCTGGTACAAGTCCAGCACTCTAATAACTACATTCCTACTGCCCATTTTAAAGTATAAGTGCTTTTCACTGAAACTCTGAAACACAGAGGAGGAAAAGAAGGATGCTCGCAAAAATTATGATGGTAGGCCTGACTAATGCATGGCCAAGAGCTTTCTAGCTATCACCTCATCACTCTTGTGATGCTGTCACTACAAGCGCACAACGCAATTAACTTCTGAGTTCACCCAGAAAACATCTTGGAAATGCAACATTTTTGGTGTGCTTCCCAAATTGAGCCAATTATGTGATTTTATCTAATGTGCAGTGATGGGGAGTTGGGAGGATACTAAATTCCTCGGTAGTTAGCTGATAATGGGGTGCACATTCCATCCTCGGTGGTGATAACAAGCGAAAAGCCCTCAAAGAAGATGAGACATTTCAGTCATTCATTAAGAAACTGGAATTTGATGAGCAACCTCTGCATCTGAAGACAATGACAGGATACCTCCAGGGCTGAAGCAGCTCCATCTAGTCCAGTATCCTGTTTCCCACAGTGGACAGCCAAAAGCTCACATGCATAGGAGCACGAGAAGCTGCTTTATATCAGGTCCACTCCTTTGTCCATCTGCCCCAAAAGTCATGGATTAAGATGCCCTCAGACTCTCCCCACCCAGCACCTGAGAGGGCCTCCTCCAAGATGCCACTGATAGCATGATGGGATGCAACACCATGGGCTTCCCATTTCTGATTTACACCTCTGGAAGTCCAGTTAATATGTGATTCCTGACTGGTTGGGACATGTGTCCAGGAAGAGGAAGAAGAAGAGGAGGAGGAGTTTGGATTTGATATCCCGCTTTATCACTACACTAAGGAGTCTCAAAGCAGCTAACATTTTCCTTTTCCTTCCTCCCTCACAACAAACACTCTGGGAGGTGAGTGAGGCTGAGAGACTTCAGAGAAGTGTGACTGGCCCAAGGTCACCCAGCAGCTGCATGTGGAGGAGCCGAGACGCAAACCCGGTTCACCAGATTACGAGTCCACCGCTCTTAACCACTACACCACCAGGACAGGGATGGGGAACCCAGTGGCTCTGTGGATGGTGCTAGACTCCAGCTCCCATCCCCCTTGCCCATTGCCCACACCAGGGCTGGCGAGAGTTGAAGTCCAACAACATTTGGAAGGTAACCGGTTCCGCATACAGCAAAGATTGCAAGGAAGAAAGGTTCTTAAAGATCAATGAGCCATTTGGATTTATGAATGAACACTTGCAAATGTGACAAGGGCTGGGGATAAACTAATCTGCTCCTCCCAGAACAGAATAGTAATAATAGTAATGGTAATAGTAATAGTAATAGTAGAGTGGTACCTTGGGTTAAGAACTTAATTCGTTCTGGAGGTCTGTTTTTAACCTGAAACTGTTCTTAACCTGAAGCACCACTTTAGCTAATGGGGCCTCCCGCTGCCGCCATGCAATTTCTGTCCTCATCCTGAAGCAAAGTTCTTAACCCAAGGTACTATTTCTGGGTTAGCGGAGTCTGTAACCTGAAGCATCTGTAACCTGAAGTGTCTGTAACCCGAAGTACCACTGTATATCATTTGTACCCCACCCATCTGACTGGGTTGCCCCAGCCACTCTGGGTGGCTTCTAGCACATATAAAAGCATAATAAGACATTAAACCTTAAAAAGCTTCCCTAAACAGGGCTGCCTTCAGATGTCTTCTAAAAGTCAGATAGTTCTTTATCCCCTTGACATCTAGTGGGAGGGCATTCCACAGGGCAGGCGCCGCCACCGAGAAGGCCCTCTGCCTGGTTCTCTGTAACTTGGCTTCTCACAGGGAGGGAATCGCCATAAGGCCCTCAACACTGGACCTCAGTGTCCGGGCAGAACGATGGGGGTGGAGACGCTCCTTCTGGTATACAGGAGAACTTTTGATGAAGGCTGGTATATAACTCAAATAAACAGGTCAACAATGTAGTAGTTAAGTGTGTTGGGCCACAGCCTGGGAAGCCAGGGCTCAAAACCCCACCCAGCTATGAACCTCATTGGCATGTCCTTGGCTCAGGCACTGACTCTCAGTCTAACCTACCTTACAGGGTTGTTGTAAGGATAAAATGGGCACCACCTTGAGTTCCTTGGGAGAAAAGACAAAAGAGAAATGGAAGAACAGCAATAACATTATGTATTTCTGGCAAGGTTTTTGTTTTTGAACTTTCACTCAACACTCACATGTGCCAAATCTACGCAGTACAAATTTGCTCAAATCAGATATATCCAACTAGGCATTTAAAGTGCTAATTAAAAAGTGTTTCACAGTTAGTCAGGATATAATTAAGACTCTCTTTTTTAAAATGAAATTTTGTAGTGTGTGTGTGTGTTCCATAAACCTAGTTAATTCACTGAGGTTTTAAAGTGCTTGGTTCAGTCATTCTGTATTCACAGCAGAATATAATTCGTATTCCTCTTGCCTTAATTTGCTTTGCATGATTACTCCTTGGAAAGCCTCATCTGTTCCAATCTGCACTGGAGCTTGCTGATTTATCACTTTAGCTGCCCTGCTTAATCTGTGCACTATTTTTAGACGGCTACTGTTCTAAATGGGATGTGGGTGGCGCTGTGGGTTAAACCACAGAGCCTAGGGCTTGCCGATCAGAAGGTCGGCGGTTCGAATCCCAGCGACGGGGTGAGCTCCCGTTGCTCAGTCTCTGCTCCTGCTAACCTAGCAGTTCAAAAGCACGTCAAAGTGCAAGTAGATAAATAGGTACCGCTCCGGCGGGAAGGTAAACGGCACATAGAGCACATTGCAGTAGTCCAAGCGGGAGATAAACAGAGCATGCACCACTCTGGTGAGACAGTCCGTGGGCAGGTAGGGTCTCAGCCTGCGTACCAGATGGAGCTGGTAGACAGCTGCCCTGGACACAGAATTGACCTGTGCCTCAGTGGAGAGCTGTGGGTCTAAAATGATCAACATTTCCCTTGCTCTCTGATGCTCAGAGCTGGGCTGATCTGGGGGCTGGGAAGAGAAGTGACCACCTCAAAAAATCCCAATATACCCATGGGCCTAAAAACATTGGTGACCCCTGCTATAGAGGGATTCTCACTGCTCATTAATTTTTGGAGAAAGGCCTGGGAAATACCCCACCATGCATCTCTTTCCCCTGTGTTGTAACTGCATGTATTAAAGTATAAGTAGTAATAGGAATCTTAAAATGCTGCATATATTCATGTATAACAATGCTAGCTAAGGCAATGTCAATGGAAGATAAGCAATCATCGCAAGGACATGACCCTGTACCATATTTAATGTATTTGTCTCTCTGTCTCTCTTTTTATTATTTGCAATTAGATGTACTAATTAATAAAATAAAATAAAAATACAGTGGGAGGGTGTGATATGGAGTTCAATTAGTTCCCAGACTCAATTCAAAGTGCTGGGTTTGACCCAGAAGGCCTTATGTGACCCTAACCCCTCAAGGACAGCCTGTCACCACATCAACCAATCTGAATATGGTGCTCATCACCTGAGGCCCTTCTCCACATCCCCCCTCCAAGGGAGGCATAGAACTGGACCTCTCAGTGGTGGCCCCCTTTTGTGCCCTACTCTTATCAGGGAAGCATACATGGTGCCGTGATTGTTAGCTCTTAGGCACCAGGCTAAGACATTTTCATTGACCGAAATCTTCGGTAAGAACATAAGAAGAGGCAGGGCTGTCTTAAGCATATGCAGCGCTGGGGTGCAAAGATCCACCTGGCGCCACCACCACCCCAGGTTGCCCAGTCCCAGGCGTGCAGGAGGGCAGAGCCGGCCAGCCACCTCAGCATCTTGCTGGCTCGGTCGCCCTCGAACTCACGGCCACAGCCTCCCGCAGCAGAAGAGCCCTCCATGGGGCTCCAACCAGTGGGCGGGCTCTTCCCTGGACTGAACTCTCAGGCCCTGGACTCTTGGCCTGGCACCCCTGAGAGCCCAGTGCCCGGGTGCCCCGCACCCCTAGCACCTATGGGTAAAACGGCCCTGAGAAGAGCCCTTCTGGATCAAACCAATGGTCCATCTAGTCCAGCATCTTGGTCTCCCAATGGCCCACCAGGTGCCTGTAGGAAACCTTCACAAGAACAACTCTCCCAGCCCTGTCATTTCAGCACATGGTAAAATTTAAGTCAGCCTTTACTATAATGCTGATTTGTTTGTAGGGTGAAGTAAGATTTCTCCTGATTGTGTTACTGAAACAGCACTTTGAAGAATTTTGCATAGCACATTGTGTGTGTGTGTGTGTGTGTGTGTGTGTGGCTGTTAATTGATGTTATCTGTCTGTATTTTGTCTCATTAAGTCACTTTACCTTTTGCATAAAGTGAGTAACAAATATAAGGAATATTGATGCAATATAAATCTGAAATCAAATACAGTGTTCAGCATGCGCACGATTGCCAATGTGCACACCTGAAAGGGGGTGGAATGGGGGGGGCAGAATGGGCTTATACTTGCCCCTACCACAATGTGCATGGTGTGTCAGAATGCAGTCCCTGTGCAACGGGGAATTGCCTGTACTCTGATTATTTCTGGAGCATGATACCAAAGCTAACATTTATTTTTATTTTTAAAAAGGTGTATTTGGGAGTATTTCAAATAGCATCTCAGGAGTATTAAGGAGTATTTTTAAAGAGTTCCTTGGGAGTATTAAGGAGTATTTTAAGGAATCCCCTGGGGAGTATTAAGGAGTACTTTAAAGGAGTATCTGAGGAGTATTTCAGAGTGACTTTCAAAGAATACCTCAGGACTATGTGAGATTTTTAAGGAGTACCTCAGGAGCGTTCAGGTGCACTTAAGGAAGTATTAAGGAGTATTTTTATAGGAATACTTCGGGAGTGTTTCATTCCTAAGATATACTGCAACAAGAGGCTTGACCTGGCATATCTACCATCCTATTTAATTATGTCCTTAAACCACAGTGATGTCACTTATTGGGACTGGAATGAGCTTTGCTCCCCAGAGACGCTGACGGTGCCCTGAAGGCGCTTACTGCTCATTTTATATTAGGAAACATTTTATCATGTTGTAATGTCAATTATCCACAGCTCCATCTCACTTTAATTAGCAGCACACAAACATCAATCATCTGCTTCCTGGTATCACCTGCAGAGTGATGGATTTTTTTTCCCCAGCAAGGAAAATGTAGGGATTGTACTACTGACTTGGTTATGTAGGCCTCAACTCCACTATACGTCCCCACTGTGGAAGGATGTGTGGGTCCAGAATTGGCCTCCACAGTCACTTACAGACCCACTTCTAAAACCGTGTTCATGGAAGGCAATCTTACTCGGCTGCAAGGGATCGCCAAAGAAGAAGAATATGTTTTAAAGCAGTATCACGCATCAGTCATGGCTTCCCCCCAGAGAATCCTGGGAACTGTAGCTTGTTGAGGGTACTAAGAATTGTTAGGAGACCACCCCTTATTCCCCTGACAGAGCTACAGTTCCCAGAATTCCCTGGAAAGAGGGGCTGACTGTTAAACCACTCTGGAATAGTGGGGTCTCCTAACAAATCTCAGCATCTTTAACATAGCAGAGTTCCCAGGATTCTCTGGGAGAGGGTGTTATGTACTGAAGTTCTCACCCTGGGCCAGCAGGGGGATACTGTAGATAGTTATGCAAATGAAGGATCGAAAGTGACGTTCAGTGATTGGATGGATACTGTAGATAGTTATGCAAATGAAGGATCGAAAGTGACGTTCAGTGATTGGATAGTTTTAGAAAGTTGCTACAGTAACGTTGTAGTGGAACTCTATATAAGCAGGCTGACTGAGCCCTTCAGTTCAGTTCTGTTGTGGCCTCTGAATAAAGAAGAGCTGTTTGAAGAATTGCTGTGTCGTCTGATATGTTCACCCACAACTTAACAGAGAACATGACTGTTCAAAGTGGATTGATACTGCTTTAAATGTATAGTGCAGTTGGGCTCTGCTTTCCTTCTCCCCCATATGGGATATTAACACAAATATTGTTTTGTGTAACTGAAATGTCCCAGATATAATCTCCAGCATCTTCAACTAAGGCTGAGAGATACCCATGAGAGACACCGATGGTCTGACTCAAGGCCACTTCCTATGTCCCCTATTTAACCAGCCCTTTGTGCAGAACCATGAGGACTGGAATCTTGCTTTATTTTCAAGGGAAGTACCTGCTGAGGTGAAACAAGAATGTGCTGGTAGGCCACTGTGTGACCACAGGGCCGCCACACCCCTTACCTGGGCCATGTGGCAGTACCTATGAAGTGGCGGTGACAAAGGGCAGGTTCTGGTGAGATCTTGTGAGATCTTGGGGAAAAAACCCATATGATTCTGTGCACTCCACAAGATCTTGCAAGATTTGGTGAGATCTTGCCAGAAGCTGGCACTGCTGCCAGTGCCATCAGAGGTGTCAGAAGTGGGGTGGGTGAGGGAACAGCCAGGGTGCTGCTTCTTGGGCTTCCACTGACCTCATAGGTGGCCTTCTTCTGGGAAGTACCATAGCTGAGAGCATAAAGAATGTCCCAAGTTCAACTCTCAGCAAACTCGGGTAAAACTGGGGAAAGACTCCTTCCTGGAACCCTCAAAAGCCTCTGCCGTACAATGTGGACAATACTGAGCTGATGTGAATTGGTATAACGCAACTTCTGGCGTTCTTGAATCCTAACCAAATGCCACCAGCTAGATTTGTTGTTGTTTAGTTGATTAGTTGTGTTCGACTCTTGGTGACCCCCTGGACCAGAGCACGCCAGGCCCTCCTGTCTTCCACTGCCTCCCGTGGTTTGGTCAAACTCATGCTGGTAGCTTCGAGAACACTGTCCCACCATCTCGTCCTCTGTCGTCCCCTTCTCCTTGTGCCCTCCATCTTTCCCAACATCAGGGTCTTTTCCAGGGAGTCTTCTCTTCTCATGAGGTGGCCAAAGTCTTGGAGCCTCAGCTTCAGGATCTGTCCTTCCAGTGAGCACTCAGGGCTGATTTCCTTCAGAATGGATCGGTTGGATCTTCTTGCAGTCCATTGGACTCTCAAGAGTCTCCTCCAGCACCACAATTCAAAAGCATCAATGATGGCAATGGTTGTGTTTCGTAGCAACAACAACATGACCAGCAGAGAAAACCTCCCTGGAATGTGCCTACTGACGCACAGGGCTTGAGGAAGCCACAAATGCATCCCGTATAAATATTAATAGGAAAGCCAAGATACCAGTCCTCTCCGTCAGTTTGTTTTATTGATATTTGGGGATCGGTATCCTTGGCTCCTGTTTAATTTGCCAGCCCCGTGGTGTGGGTCACGCCCCCTCTGTGTTATTTAGAACCTGTATAAACATTCAAAGGCAAAGCATTTCTATCTCAACAGATAATGAGTTTCTGAACTGCCTAGGGCAACATCTGCCTCAAGGCTTTTCTGCCTGTGTCCCAGCAGGACGTTCCTGCCTAACCCGAACCCTTCCCAACCTTCTGTTTTCTGTCACTGTTTGAGCCTCAACCTCTGCTGCCTTGCAGGATATCTTCAGGAGAAGAAAAGCCTAATAAGTAAACCCTATAGATATGTGGTGGACTTGTAGAAGGGTAAAAAAGTACAGTCATACCTCGGGTTGCGAATGCTGCGGGTTGTGCATTTTCGGGTTGTGGACTGCATCGAACCTGGAAGTACCGGAACGGGTTACTTCTGGGTTTTGGTGCTTGCGCATGCACAGAAGCACAAAATAACATCATGTGCATGCGCAGAAGTGCCGAATCACGTCACACGCATGCACAACCCGAGGTATGACTGCATTGGGAAATGATCCATAATGAATTGGGGGGAAATGTTTAAAAGTACTTTCCCCAAAAAGCCAGAGGTCTTTCTGTTGAGGATAATACAGACTGAAATTCCCAGGTGTCAAAAAAGGTTGTTTATGTATGTTGCTACTGCGGCCCGTGTTTTGTTAGCCCCAAAATGGAAAATGAGTGAGATTCCCAGCCAAAGAAGAACAGCAACTGAAGCTGACTGAATATGCGCAGCTTGCAGACTTAACATATAGAATAAGAGAACAAGAAGAACATACGTTTAGAGAAGATTGGAAAACGTTTATTGAATATATGGGAAACAACTGTGTACAGGTGGAAACTCTGGCAGCACTGAGATAAATTCAGCAGTGTAAAGAAGTTTTGATGGATGCAATAATGGAATAATGAATGGTATAGTTTTTGTAAAATAGACAGGGATTTATGCAAAATGAACCATGGAAAGAGCAGAAGGATGTAAAATGAGTATTTTAAAATGGGAAACAGAAAACTTAATTTTAAAAAGTGTGTGTGTGTGTGTGTGTGTGTGTGTGTGTAGTAAACCCAGTGCCAGATTTATGTATAAGCTAAACAAGCTATAGCTATAGCTTAGGACCCCACTCTCTTGGGGCCCCCCCAAAAAAAATTTAAGGGGGAAAAACTGGATGTAAATTTCCAAAATATAAGATAAAAAACAAATAAAATAAAACCTACATACAGCAACAGTGTTTTGTGTTGTGTAGGCTCCTATGATGTAAGTCATGGGCCCCGCCTGCTAGCCTGCTCCCTAAAATATCCCTGCTTTGCTCCTTTCTATATATAGGGTGCCTGCATTCTGCATGGACTTCGCATTCTGCATGGACTTTTCAAAAATTACTTTGATAAAATACATATTTTGTTATGCGCAAATGCCTTTAGTTGCCATTAGGTCCATAAATGACCACATAGCATATATTCAACACAAAAAACAACGGCCATTTCATTGTTGACAAAGGAGAGCTAGACATACAAAGGGCCCCATTATCTTCAGTAGCTTAGGTCCTCATCAAACCTAAATCTGGCCCTGAGTTAAACCCTACACAAATCCAGAGTAGAGTCCCTAAGTCATTTGGACAGCGCCCTATATTTTTTCTTCTGGCAGCTGCTGCTAGTGTCAAACATACTGTTCTGCTTTCCTTTGCATCACATCAGTGAGGCTGAAAGGGGAGGGGTCTTGTCATCTGGGCAGCCCAGGACCTCCAGATACGTGGTCCAGGCTTGTGCCCCAGGCAGGTCACTTGAGTACTGCTAATGCAGCCATTTGACTTCACCCCTTGAGTTGCACTCCATTGTCTCTTGAGAAAGGCAACAACTATTTCCTGTGACAGCTCATCCAGGATGAAATGCATTTGGTCCAACTTCAGTGAGGTTTAAAAATGTGAAAATGTCAAAGTCACACACCCTGCTTTGAACAAGGGTGTCTAGTCAGGGTGGGAAAACCATCTGACCGACTCAGTTTTCATTTAACTATCTAATTCCCACTGTGTGTGACAAGGTAGAAGTCAAAACACAGCCAAACTTTTGAAACGTCCATGTCTCTGGTTTTCGCAATGTCGTCCTCCAGCCAAATAATGTGTATAAAAGTGCATATACAACTAGGGTGAAGAGTGCCTATTAGTAAACATAAAATATAAATGTGTGTGTGATGATATAAATATTGGGTAAAATACATTTAGAAGAAGGAGGAGGAGGAGGAGGAGGAGGAGGAGGAGGAGGAGAAGGAGAAGAAGAAGAAGAAGAAGAAGAAGTGGCTATATTGTTGTTGTTGTTGTTTAGTCATTTAGTTGTGTCCGCCTCTTCATGACCCCCTGGACCAGAGCACGCCAGGCCCTCCTGCCTTCCACTGCCTCCAGCAGTTTGGTCAAACTCATGTTGGTAGCTTCAAGAACTCTGTCCCACCATCTCGTCCTCTGTCGTCCCCTTCTCCTTGTGCCCTCCATCTTTCCCAACATCAGGGTCTTTTCCAGGGAGTCTTCTCTTCTCATGAGGTGGCCAAAGTCCTGGAGCCTCAGCTTCAGGATCTGTCCTTCCAGTGAGCACTCAGGGCTGATTTCCTTCAGAATGGATAGGTTTGATCTTCTTGCAGTCCATGGGACTCTCAAGAGTCTCCTCCAGCACCAGAATTCAAAAGCATCCCTTCTTCAGCAATCAGCCTTCTTTATGGTCCAGCTCTCACTTCCATACATAGCTTGAACTATACGGACCTTTGTTGGCAGGGTGATATCTCTGCTTTTTAAGATGCTGTCTAGCTTTGTCATTGCTTTTCTCCCAAGAAGCAGGGGTCTTTTAATTTCGCGATTGCTGAATGGGGTACCTATATAGGCAAACCAAAATGTGCATATCAGGGAAATATGCACTAAAACATTCATGAATTTTCATAGGGACTTACAAAAAACACAGACTGTCCTTGCCTGGTTTCCTGCCTTGACCCTGTCGGACTGACTCCTAGTGGAACCTTTGGATTCTGGACTGGACCTGGACCATGGTTCCCAGGTTACCCCTGGGCCCAGAACAGCCGTATCCGGAAACCAAGCCACTAGAAGGATGTTGTTGTGGGTCCTAAGAGATGTTTTGGCAAAAAAGGAACACCTGAAGGGTGATCTAGGCACAGCTAGGCATTTGAAACCTTCAGAGAGAGGCTGTTTCCACCCTTTCAAATTATATCAGGGCTGTTTGACTGCAAAGCTATAATGGCTTAATAACCATACCCAGCCCCATCCTTTTAGACCTGATTACAGATACTCCGGTTTATCTCCATCTAAGGTCTCCAGGCATTTCCTTTTACCTTTTTTCTCTAACGCTCTCGTTCTCTTTCCACATCAGGCTCCCCCAACCCGGTCCCTCCAGATGTTTGGATTGCAACTCCCATAATACCTGCTCAGGCTAAGAACATAAACATTGACCTGGATCAAGTCAATGGCCCGTCTAATCCAGCATCTTGTGTTCTCACTGAGGCCATTCAGATGCCTCTTGGAAACCCACAAAATTGACCTGAGCTCAATAGTTCCTCTCCCTTCCCATACCCTCCAGGGGTCCTGTTTTCCCGGGACAGTCCCGGAGGATGGTGGAGGGTGTGTGTGTTGTGTCCCATTGGTGACACAATCACCCTTCTTCTGATAGAAAATGCTCAGATGGAGAACAACAAAAAATGGGGATTCAAGGAGGGTCATTTGGAGGGGAGTGAGAAATGTCCCATTTTCATCTGAGGAATGTTGGAGGGTATGCTCTCCTAAGATTCCTAGCAACTGATACTCAGAAGCACGGCTGCTTTTGACCATGGAGACACAACAGAGCCATTGTGGCCAGAAGCCTTGTCTCCTATGAATATGTACAATCTTCTTTCTTTCTTTCTTTCTTTCTTTCTTTCTTTCTTTCTTTCTTTCTTTCTTTCTTTCTTTCTTTCTTTCTTTCTTTCTTTGTATTAAATAAATTTATTATATATAAATATATCCCTCTCCAAGTCCTTAGAATTATTTTCCCCTTAGGCTGTGTTTTCTGTTGTTCTTTTTTATTATACGTATATATATATTTGGTTTGACATATTTAAGTTTACAATCAAAGCACAACACATCCAAAGTTACATGATTCTCCCAAATCTCTGGACTTCCCACCTTCCCCTCCATGGGATCTGTTATTAAAACTTTTCTACTGCATCTTTTTAAAAAAATAATCTGAGTTTTTTATAACTTCGTTGTATCCATAATTCTCGTTACATAGAACAAACCTATCTCTTCTTCTTCTTCTTCTTCTTCTTCTTCTTCTTCTTCTTCTTCTTCTTATTATTATTATTATTATATTACCTTTCTCACTTCCAACATTCAGTTTCATTGGGTTCCCATGGGTTCTAGTGTTATGGGAGAGGGAGAGAGCTTCTCTCTCTTATTCACATTTTCTCTGAACTAAATGGCCTCTAAATAACCTTTCCTCATCGGGGAGCCATTCCATCGCCTCGATCATTTTGGTTTCCCTTTTCTGAACCTTGGGCCGAGGAGAGTTGCAGCCCCAAGCATCCGGAGGGCACCAGGTTGGAGAAGCCTGTTGTAGACACAGAACAATACAACTAAGGCCCTCCAGCTTCAAGGCTCCTCTAATGTCCTTAGATAACCCACCACCACCTGCCACTGTAAGTGGTGCAAACCACAGACAAGTTTCCCCACATCTTCTGCTCTTTGGGGAAATTAGGCTTGAAAGGATCGTTCCCTATGTTGAAATAGGACTTTAATTTCCTGGGTTATCTCTTTTTTAACCACCCTGTCCCCAAAGGCAGGGCATTAACCTCGTAATCAAAACGTTCTAAGGAAACGACAATTAAGATAACATATGCTAAAAGATACTTTTGTGGCATGCCAGTCCGCTGAACAATGGCATGCGCTGGAACAGATAGACTACAAAGCATACCCTCCAACATTTCTCCAATGAAAACAAGGACATCCTAAGGAAAAGAGGGACATTACAGGATTAAATCAGAAACCGGGATGGCTTCTGTGAACCCGGAACTGTCCCTGGAAAACAGGGGCACTTGGCAGTGGCGTAGCGTGGGGGGTGCAAGGGGGGCCAGCCGCACCGGCCACAACATCTGGGGTTAGGGCAAATCCACGGGTTAGGGGGCGCAAATCCACAGGTTAGGGGGCGCAAATTACTTGCCTTGCCCCGGGTGCTGACAACCCATGCTACTCCACTGGCACTTGGAGGATCTGCACAGACATTTTGCAATGAGGTTTTGAAGTTGGGCTCACTGCCTAGAGCATAAGACAGCGAGTTGGGCATGAGATACAAAGCTAAAAAGCTAATAGCATGCAATTCATTAGGCATGCAAATGCTAGACAATGGACAGAGACCACACACAATTAAGAGTGGAATGCACTCAGTTTCCAGACTTCAAATAAGTTGCTCCGAAGGAGCATTTTAGGGGAATATTAAAAATGGCAGCTGTATTTAAAAGTTGGCTGTGATTAGGGGCATGGGAAGATCTGTAGCTCAGTGACAAAAGGGGAAGAAATTCAGTTCTGATCTATTGGCACCTCCACCTAAGTTGCTCTTTGCAAAACAATATAGCAAAATTCTCCAGGTAAGTAAAGTGTACTAGAACATACCCTACAGCAAAGTGTGCCTATGAATGCATATACTTGTGAAAATTGCACCCCAAATCCATTATAATAGGGGAAATCGCTTTGCCAAAAAAGTACCATTCGTTAGGTAAAATTGCATAGAAAAAGAATTATATATTGGGGGGGAAATGCACTAAATTGCTAGAGAATTTTATTGAAGACTTTTTCTATCAGCATATGAATTGTTATGTATGTATTAGATATCAATGTGTGACAAGCATAGAAAAATGTTTGTAAACGAAAAAGAAAAACCATAAGGGAATTCATTTGAATTTTGAGCTCTTGGTTCCGTGCTACCCTTATTTCAGTATTATCTATTGCTCCCTTCAGCTAAAGGTCTGAAATGGTTCTTTCGGCATATGAGTGTCTAGCTCATAGTTGCACTGCATCATCAGTTCTGTAGTCTTAATGGATTGCTTATAGTTGCACTGCATCATTAGTTCTGTAGTCTTACCGGATTGCTTATAGTTGCACTGCATCATAGATCCTGTAGACTTAAGGCAGCACAAACAGCTATGCTTTTGTGTAACGGTGCTTACAGAATGCTTGTTTTACAGGTGAATGAATCGAAAAGTCTGAACATAAAAGTGTCTGCATTAAAAGTGTACAATGGAGAGAAATGGTATTCCATGCAACAGGATGGCTCTATGATGCGATGCCAGCAAGACTGAAAGGGAACAGAATTAGCTGCTCAGCCCATGCCTAGGCTGTAACATAGGAAGCTGCCTTAGATGTCCTTTGTCCATGTAGCTCAATGATGCCCACACTGACTGGCAGGTGTTTCAGACAAGGCTCTCCCAACCCTACCTGGCAATGCCAGAGACTGAACGTGGGACGTTCTGTGTGCGAATCACTGAGCTACATCAAAATAACGTGGGCATGCTCACATCCCACATTCAGGACCGGACCACTATAACATTTGTGATAAATGTCACAGAACGGAAGGGAAAGCTCTCCTTTCTGCAAATTCCAGAATGTCGAGTTTTCGTGAGACGGGTTGAGTAAACATAATAGCGGATTAATAAGTCGACGAGATAAACTGTTGTTGTTTTTCTTCTTCTTCCCACTTCAGGACCAAAGGAATGTGTTCCCTAATTTGCCAGCAGCCAAAAGCATTGAAAGGAAGATTTTTTTTAATGACAAGTTAGAGGGGGGAAATTGCAGGAAACACTACCGGGTAGGACACTATTATTTTTCCACGTAACGTGGCATCACTGCAAGGCTTGGAAGCAGTATATAAGGTCTCCTTTCCCAGTTGTTATCAACCTGCTGGACTGTTAAGTCATCTTTTCTAGAAGGAGCAGAGGGTAAGTAACATTTCAACAACTTTAGCAGGGAAGGGTCATGGCTTGGTGGCAGAACATCTGCTTGGCATGTAGAAGTTCAATCCCCAATTGCATCTTCAGGTTGGGCTGACAATTGCCCCCTGCCAGAAACTCAGGAGAGCCACTGCTAGTCATTGGAGACAATACTAAGCTATATGGACCAAGGGACTCAGTCGAAGGCAGATTCCTTTGTTTCTAGGAGGATAATCCTTTGGACCTCTAGATATCATTAGATCAGGACTCCCATCAGCCCCCTTCTGCAGAGGCAATTGAATCGACTGAATTAATTCAGCTCTGTAATTAGATTTGTGTGAGAGTTCTTCATCATCATCATCAAACCTTTATTGGCATCACTTACAAACATTCAAAATAAATAGGCCAGTGCGATCTCATCGCCATTTCAACAGTACAATCATTTGCCAAAGGGAAGAGGAGGTGAGCAATCTATTTTGTCCCTGTGGGTCTCCAGCAAGGGCAGGATCCTGTGTTGTACTTTGGCGGCCAAAAAATTGAATAGAGGAACTTGGCTACTGGCTTGGTGAGCTCCTGGTCTCTCCCCTGTAATAAGAAGCGCATGACCTCCGTCTCTGGTTTCCAAGTTGGAATACATAGATGGTCTAGAAATTGTTGGTGGAGATCATCATACATTTTACATTTAAGGGCCATGTGAGCTGGAGTTTCCACCAGGTGGGCATCGCATGGGCAGATCCTATCTCCTTCTGTCATACCCACAAACCTACCCCAAAGGAGGCTAGAAGGATTAGAATTGAACCTAGCCCTTCTTTCTTGCGGGTTAATTCCTGCACCCAAGAGAGTCGAAAATAAAGAGGGAGACATGTTTTTTCCCCAGCTGAGATTAGTTCCTGGCGATCTATGTCTGTGGGAGAGCTGTAGAGCATCTGCTTTGTGTCACAAGTTCAATCTTCTGCATCTCATAGAATCATAGGAAGGATCCCTGAGGATATTCTAGTCCAGGGTTTCCCAAAGTTGGGTCTCCAGCTGTTTGGGGGCTACAGTTGGAGGATGGATGGCGGCTAATGGATTGAGGTTGAATCCTGACAAGACAGAAGTACTGTTTTTGGGGGACAGGGGGTGAGCTGGTGTGGAGGACTCCCTGGTCCTGAATGGGGTAACTGTGCCCCTGAAGGACCAGGTGCGCAGTCTGGGAGTCATTCTGGACTCACAGCTCCCCATGGAGGCGCAGGTCAATTCTGTATCCAGGTCTACCAGCTCCACCTGGTACACAGGCTGAGACCCTACCTGCCCACAGACTGTCTCCCCAGAGTAGTGAATGCTCTAGTTATCTCCTGCTTGGACTACTGCAATGCGCTCTATGTGGGGCTACCTTTGAAGGTGACCCGGAAACTACAACTAATCCAGAATGTGGCAGCTAGACTGGGGACTGGGGGCGGCTGCCGAGACCACATAACACCCGTCTTGAAAGATCTACATTGGCTCCCAGTACGTTTCTGAGCACAATTCAAAGTGTTGGTGCTAACCTTTAAAGCCCTAAACGGCCTCGGTCCAGTATACCTGAAGGAGCGTGTCCACCTCCATCGTTCTACCAGACACTGAGGTCCAGCTCCGAGGGCCTTCTGGCGGTTCCCTCCCTGTGAGAAGCCAAGTTACAGGAAACCAGGCAGAGGGCCTTCTCGGTGGTGGCACCTGCCCTGTGGAACGCCCTCCCATCAGATGTCAAACATTCAGAAGACATCTTAAGGCAGCCCTGTTCAGGGAAGTTTTTAATGTATGACATATTAGTGTATTTTTGGTATTTGTGGAAGCTGCTCAGAGTGGCTGGGGAAACCCAGCCAGATGGACGGGGTACAAATAATAAATTATTATTATTATTATTATAGTTTCCATCATCCCTGGCCACTGGTCCTGCTAACTAGGGATGATGGGAGTTGTAGTCCAAAAACAGCTGGAGACCCAAGTTTGGGAAACCTTGATCTAGTCCAATCCCTTGCGATGCAGGAATACGAAGCTGTCGCTTACGGGAATCGAACCTGCAACCTTGGCGTTATCAGCCCCACACTCTCACCAACTTTGCTGAAGGGCTGGAGAAGATTCCCCTTCTGAAATCCTGGCAAGCTGCTGCGGGTCAGTGTAGAGAAGACTGAGTTAGAAGGGCCAATGGGCTGATTCCTTACAAGGCAGCTTCCTACGCTCTGTCCTCCCTCCTCAGCCTGTGTGCTAAATGTTTTGTGACATGGGGAGATTTATTACTTGGTGAGCCACAATGCCCCTCATTGCAATTGCGCATGGGGCTGGGGGGTTTGCTTGCTTGTTCATTAAGAATTATATCCCATGGGATGTTGGACCTTGACAGATCACTGGCTTGATCCAGAAGGCTCTTCGTATGTCCCCCCTCCTTCTACAGTGTGGACTTTGCTAGCTGCCTTTTCATGGGGCTGTGCAGGTTTTATATATATATATATAGCGAGTGTCTCTGGTTAGCCAGATTAAGGGCGCCCAGAGTGCCGAGCCAAGTGGATGCAAGATTAAGAAGATCCATAATTGACATGA
This sequence comes from Podarcis siculus, assembly GCA_034642415.1. Lineage (NCBI taxonomy): Eukaryota > Metazoa > Chordata > Lepidosauria > Squamata > Lacertidae > Podarcis > Podarcis siculus. The sequence goes on along the minus strand of JAXCMG010000055.1, from coordinate 4,660,455 downwards.
TCCATTTGGGATCCATATTATGCAAGTTTACCTCTGTTTGGGACTCTCCTTTTCTGCCTACTCCATACAGTTGGGTTATGGTAATAGGCTTTCCAGAGTGGTGTGGTAAGGATTTGGTTTGGCTTGGCATTTTGTTTGGGCAGGCGAAAGAATTTTAAGAATTATGAACAGGGATCTTGAGTCATGATTGGGTTCAGGGTAGTCTCTAGTCAACTTCCACAGCCTTTGGCTCTGGGATCCTGGGGGTGGGGGGGTATGCGTGCTATGGGGCTGGCAGGGGCATCTTGGATGGCAGGGGCAGGGTGCAAGTGTCTGTGTCACATACGCAAGGCTCAGTGCCATTCCAATTCTGGGTGACCCCAGAATTTAGCAGAAAACATGTCCAGGGGATGGGAAGGATATGCCTGTTCTGTATGTGACACAAACCCATCTGCCCAGATGGTTATCATTGAGTTAACAGGCCATGCAGATTGCCTAATTTGTCTTCATTCAAGATGTGCCGAGATTAGGACTTTTCATATGTAATTCTTGGTTACAATGATGGCAGTGGTTGTGATTCTTTCTTAGATTATACCGTGCACTTTCCTACAAAGGAGCCCAGGGCAGCCAATATATCAACAGTAATACAACTGAATGATAGCCTTCTAAAAAGAGTATAAAACTCCTAAAAGCAAGCATATGCTCTCAAACTAATAATTTCAGGGTTGCCAGGGACAGAAGTCTCAGCAAACAGGCAAGTTTTTCAGTTTCCTCCTAAGTAACACTGTTGTGTACCACCTTGCTGCTAATAGGCTTAAGGTGGACTACAATGACCAGTTGCTGGAATCTGCAAGAGGGAAGAGGGCTTTAGTGTTTGGGTCCTCCTTGGAGGTTTTTCACAGGCATCTGGTGGGTCACTGTGAGGACAGGATGCTCGGCTAGATGGGCCATTGGCCTGATCCACTAGGATTCTTCATATGTTCTTATGTATGTTAATTTAAGATCTACAACGAGGATAGCTGATGTGGTTTCCCCCAGAGGTTGTTGGGTTCCACCTCTCAGCATTGCTGATAATCACTTGTGCCAAAGGAGTCCAGCAATATCTAGAACCATGTGGGCTCCCTACATCAATTAAGGAGATAGAGGAAGAATAGGAAAATAGGAAAATTACCAACTCATTGATACTGGGCCAAAAGCAAAGGCTACAGGGGCTGCAAGAACACTAATTGCCAAAAATTGGGGGGGAAATGACACCAACAAAAAAAGAATGGCAGGATAATTTACTGGAATATATCAAGCTGGCCAGACTAACAGAGGCAATTATGGGTCAATCCAAGCAAAAATTTCAAAAAGAATGGGGAAAACGTAGATAATACCTTAAAAAGCAGTGTCCCCAAATTAATACTTGGACTTGTTTTGATTAACTTCTGCAAGATGACCTGGAAGCAAAGAAACAAAGTGAGGTTTGGCCGAAGGGGACGGCCTCCTTCCCCTGGCCCTCACCCCGCTCCCCGCCGGCCCTCCATTGTCCTCCCAGGCCAGGGGCAGGACGATGGTCAGTCTAACCCAGATGAGAGGCACTGGGCCAGGTAAGCCCAGCAAACCCCGCCCACCTGTTGGGAAGGGAGGGTGGAAATTTTGATACTTAGGTTTTTAAGTATTAAAGAAGGAGTAATGATAAAGTATGAAAGAGACAGATTACTAGAAATGAAAAAGAGAATTGTGTCAAGGATGCAGGAAGTCAAATGGAAGAAAAGAAGAATGGAAATAGGGTATACATATATTGTTCAATAATATATATGTGTATATATATATATATATATATATATATGCTTTCGTAGATTTTCACGGGTACAGGAATGCAGGTTTTGGTGTCCTCGGGTGTCTTCCCGTGTAAAAGTTGGGGTGTCTAGGCGACGTTTCGACGAGGTCTCACTCGTCATCTTCAGGCTGGTGCTTTCGGCTTCTTGTTACTGGAACAGAGGTATATATATAGCAAAGGCTGCAATCCAAATATTCATTCGCCTGCAAGTAAGTCCACTTGGCTAACTTCCAAATAGGCATTTATGGGATTGCGCTAAAAGGCTGCAATTCTGCAGAGACTTTCCTAGGAGTCTCTTTCCACAGGGCATGTCTTTGAAGAAAAGTAGAACTGCAAAACAAAATGAGTGATTGATTGATTTGCAATGATTGCGTCAGTACCTGGCTATATACTGGATGTTTCCATTGGTCTCTAAAACCGAGCTCCTCCTTCCTTTCAGGTTCTTTGTACCACAACCACCCAGTAGAGAAAGATGGAATTCCTTCACTCGTATCCAGAACTCATCGATGTCTCTGGCCCCGTCTTGCTGGACACTGGCGCCACTGTCCTGATCAAGCAGAGCCCAGAATGCCTACCCACCAAGACTCCTTACTGCGTCCAGCCATCCCACGCCCAGTCCATCCACATCCCGCCTTCTAAATATTTTGACCCCTGCGCGAAGTCCTGTCACCCTCGGTGTCTGACCCCCTGCAAGTCCATCTGCGGACCTCAGTCCTGTGGAATAGGCCCTTCTAAATGCGTTCCCATCTACGGCGGACCGCAGTGCGTCTCTCCATGCTATCCACTCTGCAGGCGTCCCTACTTGCCTCAGTGTCTCCCTCCGTGCCGCCCAATCTGTGGGTATCCGTGCCAGCCTCAGTGTGGCCCTTGCGGCCCCATCTGTGTGAGACCGCAGTGCGTCTCGCCATGCTATCCTATCTACAGAAACCCATGCTTGTCTCCATGCCGACCCATCTGTGGCTATCCATGTGCCCCTCAATGTGTGTACCCCAGGCCAGGGATCTGTCTCCAACCAAGCTACCAGTATCCTCAAATTCCCTGTGGGTATCCACCCTGCGGCTACCCGTGCTGCTCTCAGTGTGGGCGGCCATGTCCTTGCGACAGCCTAGATCTCTTTTACGAAGGCTACTAAAGTTCGCATGTCTCTCTCTCCCCAACACAACCCCATTCCATTTCAGTATTATTCCCCGGGTTTGTTCTGCCATCGCTTGCCTCCCGTCTTAATGTGGAGAATCTCAAAACCGAATTTTGCAAGCAGTACACGGTTGCCTCAGTTTGTGCCTCCCCTCCCTCCCTAAAGGCTATTGATGTGCTCCAGGAGCACACCTGTTCATTGATAGCATCCTGGTGCTTTTTTAAAAAACAACGAGATCATATAATTGCATCAGGATTCCTCTTTCTCTTTTCTATTGCTCTGAGATTTAGTTCAGTGCTCAGGTGCTCCTGAATTTATCAATGACCTGTAAGAAGGAAAAAAGGGACAAACTTCTTTGTATTTATGGACATTGCCTTTAGCCTGGCAAAGGAGCTAAATTGAAGCATAAGTATGTTTGTTCGTTTATTTAATTTCTATATCGCTTTATATTTTTCATGAGAAATCTCAAAGCGGTTTACAGCATATTAAATTGATAAAACATAAATTGAACCATCTTAAGATAGTCAAATATAAAATGTACAGTCAAAGCAACATAGCAGAAAACTAAAACTAATGTGCTTACTAAAGTTGCAAGGCTCCATGGCAACTTGAAGTTATTTGCACTGTGATCCTATGCCCAGATTCCTGGGAGTAACCTCCCCTTGAACTCAATTAAACCAGAGGGGAGGGCAACCTCCAGCCTACATGCCTAACCAGGTGCTCTAGGGCAGCCTTTCTCAACCTGTGGGTCCCCAGATGTTGTTGAACTACAACTCCCACCACCCCTAGCTAGCAAGGCCAGAGCTCGGGGATGATGGGAGTTGTAGTCCAACAACACCTGGGGACCCACAGGTTGAGAACCGCTGCTCTAGGGCTCCCCATCCCAGCCAAGCCATGACTACCTGTTCTACACCTGATGCCCTATATGACATCAGGTGAGGGGCCTCGAATGGTAAACCTCAGAGTCAAGGGGCATTGCAGGCGCTGCTTCTCCAGCACCAACTACCAGCCAGTTGTTGTGGCTTGGGAAGTGCCACAGGCCTGAGATCATTTCCATGTCATTATGAACATCGTGATGTCAGATGATTGGCAGGTGGGCAGCCCATCCCCACCTATCAAACTTGGCCTGTGTGGAGATAGGGATCTCGGGCTTGAGGTATAGGATTGCACTGTCTGACCAACAAAACCCAGGGAGAAATTTGGATGGGGAGGATTTGGCAAGCACCCCAAATTAAGCAATCAAATGATAATCTTTGTCTCATAGCATGCTGATCTGGCCAAGAGCCATTTGTCTCAAGTGGCTTCCATCTCTTCTAAAGTGTCCAGTCCATGACCTCCTAATTAGGGTTGCCATATTTTGAAGAGCAAAAAAGAGGACACATTTGCCGACTTCTGCTTTTAGCTATGGATCGCGATGGCAACACTCATTTTTCATAGCCATGAAAAGGAGGACGTGTCCTGGAAAAAGAGGATGTATGGCAACCCTACACACCTTTTAAAACAGCAATGGGTGTGTTCAGAGTTGTTCCAGATTGAGGGTGGGTGAATTTGTGGTGGGGTAGAGACCAGGTTTCAGCAGATTCTCTCAGCTCAGGTTTTCTTGCAAAGCTCTTCGGATTCATAAGGTTCTTTCCAGCTAATTCCTTCTCAGAGTAAGCCCATTGAATTAACTGGGTGTGGTCAAGTTATACCCATTGATTTCAATGGGTCTATTATGAGTAGGATTTAGCTGGGTGCAACCCAAATTCTAATGTGTTTATTTTGCCACTTTCTCTGCTATGAAGTCTGTGGGTGAGCAGTGAATTGGTGTTAGGCTAAGCCCAATATCATC
>JAXCMG010000055.1:4632791-4655678 GCA_034642415.1 Podarcis siculus | reverse complement strand
TGGTGATGGGTTCAATATTTCAACTGTTCAATGTCTGATATTCTGTGCTGGTGATGGGTTCAATATTTCAACTGTTCAACTGTTCACTGTCTGGTTTCATGATCTTGTTGATGACTGTCTACTCTTAATGGCCCGATCCCTTACGGCAGTGCTTCTCAAACGGTGGCCCAGGAACCATCAGTGGCATCAGACCACTTTCAGGTAGGGCTTGGGGCCACAACTCATTCTCCCAGCTTAGTGGTGCTATAGACCTTTCATCTAACCAATGGCGGTACCAGAAACTTTTCCACGTGGCGTGGAATGGTGGTCAGGAGACCAAGAAGCCCAGGGGAAGGGAGGCGAAAATGCAACAGGAGCTTTTGAAAGAAATTGGGCAGGTTAAAAGTTAATGTTTTAAAAATGATGGTGAAGGTGATGATGATAAACTGGGAACATAAAGGAAGGAACTAAGAGAGGGAAACTGCTACAGGCAGAAGAACTGAATGTAAAAGGAAGAGGGATGAATTAAACTGGCAGTTTGGTGGGGTATAATTTAAGGGTGAAAGAGGAGGAGGAGACATGATAGGAGATGAGTACAAAATACAGGGGGGTAGGAGCTGAAAATATAAAATAAAAGCCTTATGCACTCAAAGCAGGCGTAGCCAATGGTGTTATGAACTACAATTCCCACCATCCCTGACCATCCCAGATGTTGGCTGGAGTTGATGGGAGTTGGAGTCCACAGTATTTAGAAGGAACCCAATTGGCTGCCTCTTCCCTGGAGCTTTTGCATCAGCCAGTGATGTCTTATATGTGAAGGCTGAGTCTCAATAGACCTTCTGAGCCAATATTTGTTGGAGGAAAGCATAGTATCCTGGACACAAGGCAATCATTGTGGCAAATCAACTAGCCAAGAGTGATTAGATGTCCATCCACAGTCATGTTTTGAATTGCCAGCTGGTCATGCCAAACTCCACTTCCATCTGCCACCATTTGGTGACCAGCTCCACCCCTGCGCTGCCATTTTGTGACTGGTGGGTCTCAATTTCAACCCTCTGAAGTGGGCCCCAGGGCCAAAAAGTTTGAGAAGCCCTGCCTGATGGGTGTCAGACTTGACATAATAATTTTGCTGCTGGTAGATCTCTTGTTCTGTTCAAGAAAAAGACCAGCCATTCCTTGCCTCTTCTGAATGTTTGGGAAGGGTTTGACTGATGATTTGCTGGTGATGGGTCGCTTCTGTTACAAATCTGTGTGCATCAATAAAACCTGTTTCTTCGCATGTCCCGTCTCAAGCAAATTATTTATTTTAAAGTGGGAAAAGGGGCAGCTTACAACGTTTAGCTCAGAGGAAGCCCCCTTATACTGAATCAGACCCATGGCCCATCTACTTCAGTATTGTCTACACTGGCTGGCAACAGCCCTCTAGGCATTCAACCCTACCTGAGATTGGAACTGGGACAATCTGTATGTTAAGCACTCATCTATGAACCTTCCTTGTAGCATAGGATCACAGGACATTGCCTTATATTAAGTCAGACCATTGGTCCATTTAGGTTAATATTGCCTACACTAACTGGCAGTTAGTTAGGGACGCGGGTGGCGCTGTGGGTAAAAGCCTCAGCGCCTAGGGCTTGCCGATCGAAAGGTCGGCGGTTCGAATCCCCGCGGCGGGGTGCGCTCCCGCTGCTCGGTCCCAGCGCCTGCCAACCTAGCAGTTTGAAAGCACCCCCGGGTGCAAATAGATAAATAGGGACCGCTTACTAGCGGGAAGGTAAACGGCGTTTCCGTGTGCGGCTCTGGCTCGCCAGAGCAGCGATATCACGCTGGCCACGTGACCCGGAAGTGTCTGCGGACAGCTCTGCCCCCGGCCTCTTGAGTGAGATGGGCGCACAACCCCAGAGTCTGTCAAGACTGGCCCGAACGGGCAGGGGTACCTTTACCTTTACCTTTTTAACTGGCAGTAGCTCTCCAAGGTTTCAGATTTGGCTGCCCTTTATCTGAGCATTGTTAGGAGATTTCTGTTGCCCTCGCAGAGCTATAATTCCCAGAGTCCCCCAGGATCGATTGCTAAACCAGTCTGGGAACCGTAGCTCTGGGAGTGATTCATACTACCCTCCAAAAGTGAGGTAGAACATAGTCATCATGCTTATGGTCACCACTCAATGGCACCATCCATGAGGCATATGAAGTTCCACATGTTCTGCAGAATGGGGGAAAAGGTGGGAATTCTTGGGGAGGGTAGACCCCCCCAAACAGCCCACTAAGGATGGAAAACTATAAATAGATATTTTCATCCTTCAATGAAACTGACATAAACATATGTTCCCCCCCATGTGCCCATCAGGTCTTTATGAGAAAACCACTCCAACCATGTGATCCAAGCAGGCCAGTCTATGACAGTGAGGCAGAACCTGGAGGCCACATTTCTTTCTGGCCAACCTTCTGAGGTCCACATCCCAGTAGTCAGAAGGACCAGTGGCAAATGTGGGCAGAGCAACAACTCTCATGTTTTCCCTTGGTCCTATAGGGTAGCTTCATAGATCCCTGTCTCTGTCCTCCCTCCAAGCTAGCAAGAAGCATGATTCATCTTCAGGGGCACACCCCAGCCAGGCAGAAATACTCAAGGAGTTGGTGCCAAGCCAGGCCAAGGGGTGTGTCTGAAAAATGGGTTTATTGGGGACCATTCCAAGGACCAGGCATAGAGAACTGGAGGGTCTCATTCCCCACCTCACACCTGGGGCTGTTGTCCCCCACATCTCTTCTACTTCTTCACCCAAACACCCCTGACCATCTCTTAACAGACTGGAGGAAAAACCAACGATCACAACATCTGAATGAATTGCAAATGTTTTATTTCAGCCAAAGCGAGGGATGAGGGTGGGAGGGGCAAATAAATAAAATGGCTCATCAGGCAGATGTCGTACAAAAGGAATCGCTTGCAAGGTGGAGCACAGAATGCCTTGCAGGTGGGACTAAGATTACTGGATCCCTGAGATATCGTCAGAGAAGTGAGCTGGCGTGGCAAGGTCCGAAGGGGTCTTATCAGGGTGAGCTTCTTCAATCACGAAGGCGTCCTAGCTACTGTTGGAGAACAGGGTGGTCTTGCGCATGACTACTCAAGAGTCAGTCCCAATGTGCTCACTTTCCAAAGCAAGTGGATCTGGGACAAGGACAGACCAGTCTCTCAGTCTCTCCACTTCCTGTTGCTACAGCAACTAGGGATGCTCAATGAGTATGTCCATTTTCCCATGCATCTTCTTAAAGGTAAAGGTAAAGGGACCCCTGACCATTAGGTCCAGTCGGGAACAACTCTGGGGTTGCGGTGCTCATCTCACTTTATTGGCCAAGGGAGCCGGCGTACAGCTTCCGGGTCATGTGGCCAGCATGACTAAGCCACTTCTGGCGAACCAGAGCAGCGCACAGAAACGCCGTTTACCTTCCTGCTGGAGCGGTACCTATTTATCTACTTGCATTTTGACATGCTTTCAAACTGCTAGGTGGGCAGGAGCAGGGACTGCGCAACGAGAGCTCACCCTGTCACTGGGATTCGAATCGCCAACCTTCTGATCAGCAAGTCCTAGGCTCTGTGGTGTAACCCACAGCGCCACCCGCGTCCCTCCATGCATCTTCTTACCCCGGTATAAATATTTTTCACAATTTCCCCTAATGCCACCCATATTTATATGCTATTTTCACATGTTAGGCACAGTTTTCCCCCAATGTACACATGGCAAAATACAGAGCAGCGCAGATTTCACGGGAGAATGGTGTTTCAGTAAGGAAGCGACGGCTTTAAAATCCAAACCAAGCTGGAATTGCAACCTGAGGCTGCTCGCATCTTATACAGAGATGGGACATAAGAATGTAAGCATGGCCCCTGCCGGGTATGGTAATTTTGTCCAGCGTTGTGTTCTCACAGTGGTCAACTAGATGGGGAACCAACTGGCAAGGACTTGAGCGCAATGGCAGCTCTCCTTGCTTGCAATTCCCAGCAGCTGGTTATTATTCAGAGACAAACTGCTTCTGGCGGTGGAGGCAGAGCCTAGCTATTGCGGCCGGCAGTGAGGCCAGGGAGAGGGAGAGCAAAAGAAGCAAGGAGCTTAGGAAGCAGGTGCCAGAATTCCTGATAGGTAAGCAGGTGGCTGATGTTGCAAGCAAGCAAGGAATGACTGGATCTTTGGTCCTGCAGCCCCTGAGGAGGTCTCCATTAGTGGCAGCTCTTGTGCTTGGGCTTCTGCTCCTCCTGCTGCTGGTGGTGGTGCTCGTCCGGCTTGGGCTTGCCGCAACTGGGGGGCTTCGGAGCGTGATGGGTCTCTGTGCCACAGCATGGGGGCTTCTGCTGGGGTGGTGGGTGGTGGACCACGGGGGGCACATTGGAGTGCTTCTTCTGTTGCTGTTCCTGGCCGGACATCCTGGAAGGGCTTAGGCAACGCTTTGAAAGAGAGAAGGAGGAAATCTGAATTTTGTTAAGAACGTAGGGAGATCAGATTGAAGGGGGTCCATCTAGTCCTACAGCCTGTTCTTCTCATAGTGGCCAATTAGATGACCCACTGGGAAGCTCACAGAGCCCAATAGCAACTCCTCCCGTGGTTGCAAGCAAGTGGTATTCAGGAGCTTGCTGCCTCTGATGGTGGATGTAGGGTTCAGTCACAGATGCCCTGACCCTCCATGAATTGCTCTAATCCTCTTTTAAGGTAAAGGTAAAGGGACCCCTGACCATTAGGTCCAGTCGTGACCGACTCTGGGGTTGCGGTGCTCATCTCGCTTTATTGGCCGAGGGAGCCGGCGTACAGCTTCCGGGTCATGTGGCCAGCAGGACTAAGACGCTTCTGGTGAACCAGAGCAGCGCACGGAAACACCGTTTACCTCCCTGCCAGAGCGGTACCTATTTATCTACTTGCACTTTGACGTGCTTTCGAACTGCTAGGTTGGCAGGAGCAGGGACCGAGCAACGGGAGCTCACCCCATCACAGGGATTCGAACCACCGACCTTCTGATCAGCAAGTCCTAGGCTCTGTAGTTTAACCCACAGCGCCACCTGCATCCCTACAATCCTCTTTTAAAGCCACCCAAATTGGTGGCCATTGCTAAATCTTCTGGGATTTTTATTATGCCTCATCAGAGCCTTTTCAGTGATGGCTCCGACCTGGTGGAATGCTCTGTCCTATGAGACCAGGGCCTTTCAGGATTTAACCTCCTTCTGTCGGGCCTGTAAGGCAGAGCTATTCCGCCTGGCTTTTAATTTAAATTCAGCCTGATCTTTTATTTCACTTCTCTTCCCTCCCCCTCCCCTTTTATGAAGATCACCTGCTCTAAGACCCCACAGCTAATTCTCCCTTGGCCTCCTCGCTGGCTCAAGTAGGTTCAATTCAGCCTGCTAGCCCTGGGGATTATCTAATTGATTTTTGAATTTTATTGTTATTCATGTTTTTATACTGTATTTTATGCTGCTTTTATAATTAAGTGTTTTAAAGTGTTTTAAATTTGTTGTTAGCCGCCCTGAGCCCGGTTTTTGAACCGGGAAGGGCGGGGTATAAAAATTTATTATTATTATTATTATTATTATTATTATTATTATTATTATTACTATCAATGAGCCCCTTTGTAGACCTCCCTTTGTAGGTTTTATTTACAATTCAGCCGTATTCAACTCTTGTGAAATAAAAAATAAAGGAACCCTCAGAAGCTGTCTTATACCAAGTCAGAGCCTTGGTCTGTCTTGCTCTGCACTGTCTATGAAGATTGACAGAAGCTCACTGGAATTTCAAACCAATAGTCTTTCCCAGTTGAAGCTGGGACTTGAACCCAAGACCCTCTGCATGCAAAGCAGATGTTCTCTAGCACTCCCAAGTTGCAAAGCTTCACAAGCTTTGAGGAAAAGAATCGCAAAGCCGTAACAGTAGCAACAGGTTTCATCATCTTGAAATTAAATGTTCCTCTTGTCTGTAGGATATTATTCAAACGCCAATCAATTTATACCATGCCTTTCAACCCCTCTCTAGTCGTTTCTTTTGGAAAGACCAATGGAAGATTCTTCCACAACTTTCCACCAGCATGGATTCTTCTTCTCATTATTTGGGGTGAGACAGGCTATAAGGCTAAAGTGCCCATTCTCAATAAGAGGTTTTCAGAACCACCCTGAACTTCACCTCCTACTGTGGTCTTCCACCAGTCTCCTTGGCCCATCCTCATGTCCTCCTAAATCAGCCTTCCTCAACTGGTGGGTGCCCAGATGTTGTTGGACTACAACTCCCATCATCCCTGAGCTCCGGCCCTGCTAGCTAGGGGTGATGGGAGTTGTAGTTCAACAACATCTGGGGACCCACCCGTTGAGAAAGGCTGTCCTAAATGAACTACTTCATTGTTGTCCATGGTGGGATAAAGATTGTGACTGACTGTACCCGTGAAGCTGAATGTTGGGAGTTGCTGTGGACGCATCTCCAGCAGAGATCTGGCAAATCAAATTTGCCTAACAATCATGTAGTTCTATAGTAGAGACAGGGAACCTGCAGGTCTCCAAAGGCTGCTGAAATCCAACTCCTAACACCACTGACCGTTGGCCATGTTGGCTACGGCTGATGGGATTTGAAGGCCAGCAACATTTGCAAGTCCTGGCTTCTATGCTCCCTGCTTGTAGAACAACATAGGGAATGCCTTGCTTGGCCCTGAATGAGCTGGTGGCTTCCAACGGTTGTCAGACTCCAGCTGTTCCTAGATTCCAATTCTCATCATCCCTTGTTGGCCAGGGCTGATGGGAGTTGGTGTCTAGCAGCATCTGAAGGTCCACAGATTCCACACACACACCCCTTGTTGTAAAATAACACAGGGAATTTAAGGACATTAGAATAGTCTTGCTTGGTCAATGGCCCATCTAGTCCAGCATCCACACAGTGACCAACTGCCCCCCAAAACCTAGGAATCTAGATAGACTGCCAATGGCCTGGAGGTCCCATAAGAACTTCAAAAGAGCCCTGATGCATTGGACCAATGGGACATCTATTCCAGCATTGGCTACCCAGATGCCTGTCAGAACCCCACAAACAGCACCTAGGTACCAGAGCCCTCTTTCCCCCTGCAGTTTCCAGCAACTGGTACTCAGAAGCAGAACCAAATTCTGGATTGGCCCCACGTAACCTGATGACCTCCAGATGTTGCTGGACTCCATCTCCCACCACCCCTGACCATTGGCAGTGGCTCATGGGAGCTCAAGTCCAGCAACATCCAAAAGGCACCAGATCCTTCCCTTACCCCACCCTTGTTCTATGGCAGTGGTTCTCAACCTGTGGGTTCCCAGATGCTGTTGGACTACAACTCCCATCATCCCTGAGCTCTGGCCTTGCTAGCTAGGGGTGATGGGAGTTGTAGTTCCACAACATCTGGGGACCCACAGGTTGAGAAAGGCTGTTCTATGGCAAGGAGTTTGAGCTCAGCAGCAGAATCAGTTTCCCCAGAAGTCAATGACTTACCTAGTTCAGTTGAACTGCAGTAGAAATCAGAGAAGGTGAGTCGATGGAGTGCAATCAGAAGGAGAGGGCTTTTATAGGAGATCTGGAGTCTCGGCTCCTGGCAATTAATCGCTGAGGGATGCAGATTAGGGTGCCTTGGAGGTCTCATTATCTTGAGTCACCTGACCCTTTCTGCTTTATCTGACTTCTTTACATAATATATTTGCAACCCTCTGGAGCAAATGAATATTCAAACATCTGGCCTATCCCCCATTGGGAGGTCAGGCTTTTCAAAGTCACGAGCCTCAAAGTCATATCATTCATTATTGTTGTTGGAAAATAATTGACATCATCATTTGGTGCAAAATCAAATTAAGTCTTCCTTACCCTGCCAAGCTAATGGTGTGTTAGTGATTTTGGGGGTGCATCCCCACCAGATCTGATCTGGAACCCAGCTATACATGAAAGTAGTTCCTATAATATTCATGTGTACTGGACTTGAATTCAGCTCCCTTTGCAGGTTGTTTTTAATTCAATTCAACTATAGTTTTAATTCAATACATTCTATATGTTGGGGTGTCTGACTGATTGTGTTTTTACCAATCTGAAAAGCAATGGTATTGTTTAAGCTTAAATATCACAATTGCTTGGGGAAATAACTTTTTTAAAAAATGCTTATATTCATGTGTGTGTGTGCTGTTAAATCACATTCAGACTACACATTTAAAGCACTATGCTGATATTTTAAACCAGGCTTCCTCAAACTCAGCCCTCCAGATGTTTTGAGACTACAATTCCCATCATCCCTGACCACTGCTCCTGCTAGCTAGGGAGCATGGGAGTTGTAGGCCAATAACATCTGGAGGGCCGAGTTTGAGGAACCCAGCTTTAAACAGTCATAACTTCTTTCAAAGGATTCTGGGGGCTGTAATTTATTAAGGGTGCTGAGAGTTATTATTTCCCTTTGTTGTTGTTGTTTAGTTGTTTAGTCGTGTCTGACTCTTCGTGACCGCATGGACCAGAGCACACCAGGCCCTCCTGTCTTCCACTGCCTCCATCATGTTTGTAGCTTCGGGAACACTGTCCCACCATCTCGTCCTCTGTCGTCCCCTTCTCCTTGCGCCCTCCATCTTTCCCAACATCAGGGTCTTTTCCAGGGAGTCTTCTCTTCTCCTGAGGTGGCCAAAGTCTTGGAGCCTCAGCTTCAGGATCTGTCCTTCCAGTGAGCACTCAGGGCTGATTTCCTTCAGAATGGATCGGTTTGATCTTCTTGCAGTCCATGGGACTCTCAAGAGTCTCCTCCAGCACCAGAATTCTAAACAATTCATGCTTTTGAATTATTCCCCTTACAGAGCTACAATTCTCAGGGCGGTTTTATGATCAAGCCCTTGTCAAAGGGAACTGTAGCTCTGTGAAGCAGAAGTAGGGGCATAGCTGTCAACGTTTCCCTTTTTTAAGGGAAATTCCATTATTCTGAATAGGATTCCTCGCAAGAAAAGGGAAAAGTTGACAGCTATGAGCAGCGGCCTCCTAATAACCCTCAGCAGCATGCCTAACAAAACTACAACTCCCAGAGTTCTTTGAGGGGAGCCACGACTGTGTAAAGTGGTACCACAGTGCTTTAAAAATGTGGTCTTGGGTATGCATTATACTTTAGCAAAATAGCTTCTAAAATTCTGAAGGCTGAGGGGAAATGCCAAGAACCAGGCGAACGAATTGTAAATTGAACCATGAAATTAACTAGAATTCCTTTTTGAAGGGGATGAACTTGAACTTTTTGAAGAGGGCGAACAGGAACGGGAACTAATTGCTTTCTAAAATGAACAAAAGAAGAACTTGCTGGATCAGGCCAATGGCCCATCTTGCCCAGCATGCTGTTCTCACAGTGGCCAACCAGATGCCTCAATGGGAAGTCTGTACAATTTGCAGAATTTGTGCCCTTATAGTCATTCCTCTACTGTTTTCATTGGAGGAGGTTGTGGAACCTGCAGGTGTAGCTTCTGGACCAAGGCCAATGATACCATCACCTCTACCGCAAGGATAATTCATGGTGTTCATCTCAGTGCTTAAAGACCTAAATTACTCAGGTCCCAAATATCTGCAAGGCCATATCCTTCCCTATACAGTAGTACCTCTGGTTACGTACTGAATTCGTTCCGGAGTTCCGTTCTTGACCTGAAACTGTTCTTAACCTGAAGCACCACTTTAGCTAATGGGGCCTTCTGCTGCTGCCACGTGGCCATGCGATTTCTGTTCTCATCCTGAAGCAAAGTTCTTAACCCGAGGTACTATTTCTGGGTTAGCGGAGTCTGTAACCTGAAGCGTATGTAACCTGAAGCGTATGTAACCTGAGGTACCACTGTAGACCCTCTTGGGTGCTGAGATCAACAGATGTAGTCCTCTTAGCAGTTTCTCCACCCTCAGAGTACAGTCATACCTCGGGTTGCAGACTCTTCAGGTTGCGCACTTTTAGGTTGCGCACTGCGCCGAACCCGGAAGTACTGGAACGGGTTACTTCCAGGTTTCGGCACTCGCACATGCACAGAAACACTAAATCACACTTTGTGCATGCACAAAAGCACTGAATTGTGACCTGCACTGAATTGTGACCACTGCAGGTTGTGAACACTGTGGGTTGCGAATGTGCCTCCTGCACGGATCACATTCGCTACCCGAGGTTCCACTGTATTGGGATGGTGGTGTTTTAGGAGAGGGCATTCTCTGTGGCAGCCCCTAAGTTGTGAAACACCTTCCCACAAAGGTCTGCACCTTCTCTATACAGCAAATAATGAAGACTCACCTCTCTACCCTGACTTTTGACCCCCATTATTTTTATGATCGTAAGTTGTTTTAGACAGTTTCAATGTTATGTTTTAATTATGTTTCTATGTTACGTTGTGTTTTGATTTAAGATGTTAATTTAATTTGACATCTAAGATGTTTTAATTCGTCTTAGAATGAAGGGCAGGTTAATAATAATAATAGGATTTAGATTTGTCCACCAAGGTGAGCCAGGCCTGAACTCCAGTGGAGAATTGGGTTCTGCTCTTCATGGACTTACTGGGGAAATAGCCAAGTTCATAGTTCAAGCCCCAACTCCAGTTTCAAGTCTTGCCGCCATCGCTGCTGTGGACCCATCCCAGGAAAAGCAGCTTCTTTGGGATTACATACATTCCACATCGAGAAATCATGCATAACTCTCCAGATATTGCCTGCATGCAATATGATCTCAGTATGAATTAAATGCAATTGTTCTGCAATAAACTGCTTATGAATCAGTCTAGCTCATTAGAATGTTTCCTTCAGCATTAAAAAACAAACTCACACATAACTATATGACAGGTCTGCCCAGCGAGATGATATAGATATTTCAAGTGAGCCTGGGTGGGAACTCTAAATTTGCATGTTTTTGGTTTGCAGATTTCCAGAGGTGAGTCTCCAACTCAATAATCTCTGAAATAAGGTGCATTTGTATTCTTTTCTGCTTTGACCATGTCAGCTACGAGAGAGAGAGAGAGAGAGAGAGAGAGAGAGAGAGAGAGAGAGAGAGAGAGAGAAAGAAAGAAAGAAAGAAAGAAAGAAAGAAAGAAAGAAAGAAAGAAAGAAAGAAAGAAAGAAAGAAAGAAAGAAAGAAAGAAAGAAAGAAAGAAAGAAGTGTTTTCTTGACTGGTACCCATGAGGTAATCATAGATATCTCCTACCTGGAACCCTGGAGAGTTACTGGCAGTATAGAGCTATAGGGATAGGAATGTTTCTTGCCTGAAACTTTTGAGAGCTGCTGAACTTGGGCCCATCTCTCTCTCTCTCTCTCTCTCTCTCTCTCTCTCTCTCTCTCTCTCAATAAATAAGAAAATTAAAAAATAGTATCTGAAGAAGTGTACTTGCACACGAAAGCTTATACCCAGAACAAACTTAGTTGGTCTCTATGGTGCTACTGGACAATTTTTTAATTTATTTTGACTGTGTCAGACCAACAAGGCTACCTACCTGAATCTATCTCTTGCTTATCTGCTTCACTGGGATGTTGTGATGACAAAATGGCAAGGGGGTGAACCTTACACACCACTTTGATCTCCTTACATTTGTGGGGAGGGATTTCTTAGCTGTGCACCGGGAAATATGAACCTTTAAAAAGGCTGAACACCCGTTGTTCCGAGTTCTCCATTCTTTCTGAATCTTTGTTGTGACAAATAAACGATCACAGGTTTCCCAGCCCGCTTTGCTCTAATATTCCTGCTTGTTGCTTCTTTAATTTTCTACTCTGACCGAGAGAATCTAGCAGAACCTTAGTGGGCTTCTGAGTCGCTTAGGAAGGGGGACTGGCTGCAGCAGCAAACCCACCCCCTTGCCATCATTTTCATGTAACAACATGCTGATATACCCAGTCCAAAAGCCAATGTTCCTTTGCTCAACGGGTAATATGGTATGAAAGGGGTGTTAGGAAATGGGACAGAAGGGTGTTAACAGAGAAATCTGAGGGCTCCCTTGGACAAAAAAACAATGACACCAGCCAGGAATACCAGAGCAAAACAGCAGCCAGTAGGTTTGGTCTGTACTGAAGACTGTCGCGACAGGACTCCCACCTGCCACAAGGTGGAACAAGATGGAAGCCCTGAACAAAAGAAGACCTCAACTTTTATTAGCTACTAATCCCCCATGCTACACCCCCAAGATAACATCATAACTACATCACAAAGAGGAGGAGTTGTGGTGGTAACCTGAGTGTCTTGTCACCTGGTTGGTTCCCCATTTTCCCTTCCCATGAGTACTTTCCAGAGGACAAAAAGGAGTTTGCAGTTTCCTGTCCCCAGAGGGAAGAGCTGATCACTGTCCTTTGTTTCAGTACGTGCTGAATCCATTCCTATATGCAGGTCCTTTGTAAGTGTGATGGTCTTCTGTCTAGGACCATGAAGGTTGGCATGCCAACTGGGCAGGTTTCCTGTGGACGGGTTGCTATGCTCGAGAGATTATGGCTGCCCTGTATCAAACCTTCCCCATTTTGTAGTCCTTCCTTCATGGAGTAAAATAAAAGTGGAACGGTGCAGATCTGACATATGGTTGATTTTCTACGAATTTATAACAGAAGCGTTGCTTATGTCGTGTGTGAGTATGTGTGTGTGTCAAGTTTGTACAAACTGAATGATTGGGGGGGGGGTTCCTGCAACAAGGGTTAGCATTATAATAGGGAAAACTAACACCATAGCGGGACGCGGGTGGCGCTGTGGGTAAAAGCCTCAGCGCCTAGGGCTTGCCAATCGAAAGGTCGGCGGTTCGAATCCCCGCGGCGGGGTGCGCTCCCGCTGCTCAGTCCCAGCGCCTGCCAACCTAGCAGTTCGAAAGCACCCCGGGTGCAAGTAGATAAATAGGGACCGCTCCGGTGGGAAGGTAAACGGCGTTCCGTGTGCTGCTCTGGCTCGCCAGATGCAGCTTGTCACGCTGGCCACGTGACCCGGAAGTGTCTCCGGACAGCGCTGGCCCCCGGCCTATAGAGTGAGATGGGCGCACAACCCCAGAGTCTGTCAAGACTGGCCCATACGGGCAGGGGTACCTTTACCTTTACCTTTAACACCATAGACCCCACATCTGAATGCAAACTGTGTCTCCAATGTGACCCCCTCCAGGCCACACACCCTTCTCAGGCCACAACCCCATTGAGCCTCCTTGAGTTTTGTTCCCTAACTGAAATACACCCTTGACCCCCCCCATCATGCCTCTTGCTTTTTTAACTTGAAGGATGGAGATGAACATGTGTTTAGAAGCAAACCCAGTGTACAAAGTTGGAACTCCATCCCATCAGATGTCAAGGAAATAAACAACTATCTGGTTCAGCAGTTCTCAACCTGTGGCTCCCCAGAGATTGTTGGACTACAACTCCCATCACCCATAGCTAGCGCAAGGATGATGGGAGTTGTAGTCCAACAACATCTGGGGACCCACAGGTTGAGAAATGCTGATTCTGGTTTTTAGAAGACATCTGACGGCAGCCCTATTTAGGGATGTTTTTAATGTTTGATGTTCTGTTGTGCTTTTAATTTTGTTGGGAGCCGCCCAGAGTGGCTGGGGAAACCCAGCCGGATGGTATAAATATTATTATTATTATTATTATTATTATTATTATTATTATTATTATTATTAGAAATTCATTGCTCTGCCCGCTTTCCCCCCTGGCCCTTCCCTTTGCTATTTTCCAGGCACAGTCCCTGATTTAGAAGAGTCATTCCAAATTCTTATTTGGTCCTGGAATGTCCCACTTTTCCTTAGGATGTCCCTATTTACAGCAGAGAAATGTTGGGAGGGTATGGAGCTATCCGACCCCCGAGCCGTCTGAAGGCAGCCCTGTATAGGGAAGTGTTTTAATGTTTAATGTTCAATTATGTTTTTATATATGTTGCTAGTCGCCCAGAGTGGCTGGGACAACCCAGTCAGATGGTCGGGGTATACATATTAAAATTATCATTATGGAATGGGATGTCCCTATTTTCATCGGAGCAATGTTGGAGGGCGTGTGGCCCCTGGAAGGTTGCAGAGAAGGAAATGTGGCCCTTCTGCTGAGAAAGATTTTTCTTCCAGACAGAAGTTCTTTGTGAGCATTAATGCAGAGACATCACTTTGCCAACAAAGGTCCATATAGTTAAAGCTATGATGTATGGAAGTGAGAGCTGGACCATAAAGAAGGTTGATCATCAAAGAATGGATGTTTTTAAATTATGGTGCTGGAGGAGACTCTTGAGAGTCCCATGGACTGCAAGAAGATCAAACCGATCCATTCTGAAGCAAACCAGCCCTGAGTGCTCACTGGAAGGACAGATCCTGAAGCTGAGGCTCCAGGACTTTGGCCACCTCATGAGAAGAGAAGACTCACTGGAAAAGACCCTGATGTTGGGAAAGATGGAGGGCACAAGGAGAAGGGGGTGACAGAGGATGAGATGGTGGGACAGTGTTCTCGAAGAGACCAGCATGAGTTTGACCAAACTGTGGAAGGCAGTGGAAGACAGGAGTGCCTGGCGTGCTCTGGTCCAGGGGGTCACAAAGAGGCAGACACAACTAAATGACTAAACAACAACAACAACATTGAATTATTTTAGGATTGAAGAAAAACAACTCTATAAAAAGGAAGGAGGTTGATCGGCTCATGACAAATACTGAGAAGGCATTTTAGCTCCCTCGCCTCTCTTCTCACTGATAATTCTTGTGTGTCCGCTGTGAACAGTTCCCCCAGATACATTACCCAATTGCTTGGGGTTCCGTATGGTATGTTTTTCGGAGTTCATCGGTTAAGCAAGCCATGCTAAGGTGCATTGAGCGATATTCCTTTAACTGCCAGCAGAGGAAACTGTTGCCTCATCCTGCCACAGAAAGTGCTCTACTTAAAGCAAGGACGGATGCGGACCCTGGCACCATCTAGTGGTTGTCTGACTCCATTTTCCATAACTGCCTTCACCAATGGTCAGAGATGATGGGATCTAAAATCCAGCAGGTCTTGGAGGGCAGACCCTCCAAGTGTCCCTATTTTCCAGCGATGTCCCTGATTTAGAGAAGCCGTCCTGGTTTCTGATTTGATCTTGGAATGTCCCACTTTTCCTTAGGATGTCCCTATTTTCACCGGAGAAATGTTGGATGGTATGGAGATATGCAACCCCCCAAATCATCTGAAGGCAGCCCTGTACAAAAACGAAGCTTTTTAATATTTAGTGTTTTATTATGTTTCTATATCTGTTGTTAGTCACTCACAATGGCTGGGGCAACCCAGTCAGATGGGCAGGGTATAAATATGAAAATTATTATTATGGCATAGGACATCCCTATTATCACCGGAAAATATTGTAGGTTATGGGAGGACCACAGACTCTGTAACCATGTCAGCGACACTATAGATTAAAAGTATGCTACATTTTTGAATACTAAAGGGAACTGGAGTTGTCTCCATTGCTAGTCCTACTCAAAGTAGACTCACTGAAGCTAAGAGGCATGACTAAGGAGGTTTTCAGACATGGCAATCATGGTGTTAGCTTTCCTGGTTATAATGCTAGAACCAATTTGCAATGTTCCCTTTATGGTGGTGGTGGTGGGAGAGAGCTGAAAATTATGACAATATATTTCACATCTGGCAACCCAATGCACCACTCTGGTTTCAGATACTACATGGGTAAAGGTAAAGGTAAAGGGACCCCTGACCATTAGGTCCAGTCATGGCCGACTCTGGGATTGTGGTGCTCATCTTGCTTTACTGGCCGAGGGAGCCGACGTTTGTCCGCAGACAGTTTTTCCGGGTCATGTGGCCAGCATGAGAGCCAGTGTGGTGTAGTGGTTAAGAGCGGTAGTCTCGTAATCTGGTGAACCGGGTTCGTGTCTCCGCTCCTCCACATGCACCTACTGGGTGACCTTGGGCTAGTCACACTTCTCTGCAGTCTCTCAGCTCCACTCACCTCACAGAGTGTTTGTTGTGGGGGAGGAAGGGAAAGGAGAATGTTAGCCGCTTGGAGACTCCTTAAAGGGAGTGAAAGGCGGGATATCAAATCCAAACTCTTCTTCTACTTGCACTTTGACGTGCTTTTGAACTACTAGGTTTGCAGGAGCAGGGACCGAGCAACGGGAGCTCACCCTGTCGCGGTGATTCGAACCGCTGACCTTCCGATCGGCAAGCCCAAGAGGCTCAGTGGTTTAGACCACAGCACCACCCGCATCCCTTAATAAAATCCATAAGTAAAGGTAAAAGGACCCCTGACCATTAGGTCCAGTCGTGGCCGACTCTGGGGTTGCGGCGCTCATCTCGCTTTATTGGCCGAGGGAGCTGGCGTACAGCTTCCGGTTCATGTGGCCAGTAGGACTAAGCCGCTTCTGGCGAACCAGAGCAGCGCACGAAAACGCCGTTTACCTTCCTGCTGGAGCGGTACCTATTTATCTACTTGCACTTTGACATGCTTTCGAACTGCTAGGTTGGCAGCAGCAGGGACTGAACAACGGGAGCTCACCCTGTCGTGGGGATTCGAATCACCAATCTTCTGATGGGCAAGTCTTAGGTTCTGTGGTTTAACCCACAGCACCACCCGTGTCCCAGTACATGGGTAGACAAGTCTAAAAAGCCTGGGACACACATTTTCACAGCTCTTTAGCAGCTATGGTGGCACATTTACCAGAAGTAATGTGTTTAGCATTAGCTCTGGAAGTGTATACTCAATTCTGAGCAACCTAAGCCCCCTAGACCCAAATATACATCAGGATCCCCCTTCCCTCCCAAAAAATGATAGAATCATAGAATTGTAGAGCTGAAAGGGACCTCCAAAGCTCATCTGGTCGAGCCCCGGAAAATATGACCATAAAACTTTCATCTCCCCTTATTGGATTTGACCACGTCAAACAGGAAAGAAAACAAAATGTTCAGAGTGTGCTTTACGTTTCAGAGAGAAAAACACCCTTCCCATTGTATTTGGTCTCATCCACATTTTTGCACCATTGCAGCCCCAGGCAACAGTGGGTGGGTGATTTTTTTGATGCAGGCTGTAGCCATGGACATGCTATGTGATCTGATGGTGAATTTGGGGTGACCCAATGTAAAAATCCTGAGGATCCATGGGCTTTTGTCTGCCCCCTCCCAGGCAGCCTCCTTTATCTCTAGCGTCCCTTATCTCTCTCCCGATCCCACTGATCAGCTGTTTCCTTTCAACACTCCCTTCCCTCTTGTTTGCCTTGGTGTCTTTTCCTTAGCTGGAGCAGTTTTTTGCTCCTCCTTTTCTTCTAATTTCTCTCCCTATCAGTGGAGTAGCGTGGGTTGTCAGCACCCGGGGCAAGGCAAGTAATTTGCGCCCCCTAACCCGTGGATTTGCGCCCCCTAACCCGTGGATTTGCCCTAACCCCAGATGTTGCGCCCGGTGCGGCTGGCCCCCCTTGCACCCCCCACGCTACGCCACTGCTCCCTATTGCTTTAGTCTTCCTGTTTTCCCCCTTTGCAAGTTTGCTGTCTTTACCTCCTCTCTCCCAGGCAGCCTCCTTTATCTCTAGCATCCCTTATCTCCCTCCCTGATCAGCAAATAATCAGAGGCTTTGTTTCAACACCCACTTCCCTCTTTCAAAAAAAAAAAAAAAGCATGATCTGCTTTTTGCCCCTGGGCAATTCAGCTCCAGGGACCACGCATTCACTCCATAAGACGCACAGACATTTCCCCTTACTTTTTAGGAAGAAAAAAGTGCATCTTATGGAGTGAAAAATACGGTATATCTTGTGCAAGAAACACCACACAAATCAGCTTAATTTGACATGTTTTTATTCATGTTGCAGAACTCGGCTTTCACTAGCCGACGAAGTTGGGTTACATTGCTGACTAAATTAGATGAAGCTTAACAGTCCCCAGCGCCTGGCCTGCCAGCCGTTCGCCCTTTTCACAAAAGCCTTTTGTGCTTTTCAGGCGATGCCAATGTGTTGTTGGTTATTTACACTTGGGGGTGCAGGGCTCCACGCATTTGGTGGCACACTTCTTCACGCACTGGGGGGCGCAGGGGGGCGCACAAACCGGAGCACAGGCCGGGGCACATTTGGGGCCACAGCCTGACCCACAGGCTGGAGCACATTTGGGGCCACAGCCTGACCCACAGGCTGGAGCACATTTGGGTCCACAGCTTGACCCACAGGCCGGAGCACATTTGGGGCCACAGCCTGACCCACAGGCCGGGCCACATTTAGGGCCACATGGCGGGCAGCAAGTCTTCACACACTGTTGAGGTGCGCATGGTTGACACGACTTCACACATGGAGGTGGCAGGCAAGCCTGCTTGCACTGATGTTGATGGCAAGACATCTTTTTGCTGCGCCTGGAAGCTGAACCCTAGAAGACAACAGAAAGACATGCACATGTGGTGGGAATGTGGAAAAACCAGGAAGTTTGGGGATGAAATATATAAAAGAGGTGTTAAAAATCCCATTCACAAAACGACCAGAAGCCTTCTTATTAGGAATATTGTCAACTGAAATTAAAAAAAGAAGTAAGATCTCTCTTTATGTATGCAACATCCGCAGCTAAAATTTAATTGCAACGTGGTGGAAGAATGAAACTATACCTACAAAATCAGAATGGCAAGTTAAATGGTTAGAATATCTGCAAATGGCAAAAATGATGGGGAGGGTAAGAGGATATTCAATGCAAAAAGTAAACCAAGAATGGATTATATTTAAGGAATATCTAAAGAACTACTATGATAGCAAGAACCTCCTAGCAGATCTTGAAGGAGCTTCCTGCAGCCCATCGGAAGCCGCAGAAGCCACGTCAGACGTTTGGCTTTCAAAAAACGTTCGCAAACCGGAAAACTCACTTCCGTGTTTGCAATGTTGTCAAGCCAATTTGCTCGACAACTAAGGTGTTCGACTACCAAAGTACCACTGGGCAGGATTGCCTTGAGATATCTCTGGGTCAGATAACTCCATACCCTCCAACATTTCTCCAGTGAAAATAGGGACGTCCTAAGGAAAAGTGGGACATTCCAGGATCACATCAGAAACCGGGACGGCTTCTCTAAATCACCACTGGAAAATAGGGACACTTGAAGGGGCTGCCGTAACAGCTTCTCACTTTTTCATACAGAGTCCCAAATTCCCAAGGGGCCTTCCCTTCTGTACAGCGTTTCAGCCTGTTACTGAAAATTCACATCTATGCATCTAACAGAGAGCCAGTGTGGTGTAGTGGTTAAGAGCGGTAGTCTCATAATCTGGTGAACCAGGTTCGCGTCTCCGCTCCTCCACATGCAGCTGCTGAGTGACCTTGGGCCAGTCACACTTCTCTGAAGTCTCTCAGCCCCACTCACCTCACAGAGTGTTTGTTGTGGGGGAGGAAGGGAAAGGAGAATGTTAACCGCTATGAGACTCCTCAAGATAGTGATAAAGTGGGATATCAAATCCAAACTCCTCTTCTTCTTCTAACACTTTTCTTAGAACAATGCCTCCCTCTTTCTTCCCTCCCACCACTCAATATGGCATCACTTCCTGCTTTCATGAAGATCCCGGTCACCTGAATGCCCCTCAGAGAATGTTTCACTGTTTCTCCACTCCTCAGTTGATGGGTCTCCCATGAAGAAGGAAAGTTGGGTGTGGGAGCTAAGGGAGCAGGGCCTGTCTATATAATATAATAATATAATAATTTAGTATTTATACCCCACCCATCTGGCTGGGTTTCCCCAGCCACTCTGGGCGGCTTCCAACAAAACACTAAAATACAATAACCTATTAAACATTAAAAGCTTCCCTAAAAAGGGCTGCCTTCAGGTGTCTTCTAAAAGTTTGGTAGTTATTTTTCTCTTTGACATCTGATGGGAGGGCGTTCCACAGGGCGGGTGCCACTACCAAGAAGGCCCTCTGCCTGGTTCCCTGTAACTTGGCTTCTCGCAGCGAGGGAACCGCCAGAAGGCCCTCGGAACTGGACCTCAGTGTCCGGGCAGAACAATGGAGGTGGAGGTCTATGAGACCGCCACCACGACTGCGATGGGTGCTGAGCTGTCATGGGAGCTGAAGAGCATCTATTATGGTCCTTTGGCTCTGCTTGCTTTGTTCAGTCACTGGTCTGCATCCCTGAGAAGGAGGCATGTGGGTTCGGGCAATGATGTAGAAGATATCCCAGTTTTCATCTGAGCAGTGCTGGAGGGTTTGTACTGCTGAACTATGGCCCTTCTTCCAGAAGAAGACAAGATCCTAGTCCTCATGGTTCCAATCCCTATCTGGAGATGCTGAGGGCTGGTCCCAGCACCCTCTGCATGAAAGCAGGTGCTCTACAGGTGAGCTACGGTCCTACCCCATCAGACGCAGGACATCTTCAGGCAAAGATAGCTTCAAAGCATCTTCAGACAGCCCTAAAAAGGAAGGAAGCAGCAAGCCCAGGATGAAAATTACTTACCCAATGCACCCACCAGGACCGAAGGAGGAATACAGTGAAGTGTGGTCTGGAGCCAAGGGAAGCGAGAACTTTTATATGCTTCCCAAGGCTCCTAAAAAAAGAAATGACCCATTGGTTGTGCAAGAAAACCAAGCCAGTGACTACACTGCCAACAAGATCACAAATGATTCCTAGGAATTATTGAGTGGAAAATATTAACCTATATGCTTGGGCACATGCCTTTGGAAGTACCTCAGAGACCTGCTCCACTGTGCCATGGAGATATTGTAATGCAACTCAACACCTGCAGGGATGGCGATGATCACAAAAAGTCGTTTCCCTCTTGCCCTAGTTTTGAAAACACACAGCCCCCATGAGGTTTGGGTGCTACAAGTAAACTATGCCATGCAAAATGGAAATTTGAACATAACTATCAGTGCCTTGGGATGTGGGTGGCGCTGTGGGTTAAACCACAGAGCCTAGGACTTGCCAATCAGAAGGTCGGCGGTTCGAATCCCCACGACGGGGTGAGAGCCTGTTGTTCGGTCCCTGCTCCTGCCAACCTAGCAGTTCAAAAGCATGTCAAAGTGCAAGTAGATAAATATGTACCATTCCGGCGGGAAGGTAAACGGCGTTTCTGTGCGCTGCTCTGGTTCGCCAGAAGCGGCTTAGTCCTGCTGGCCACATGACCCGGCCAATAAAACGAGAAGAGCACCACAACCCCAGAGTCATCCGCGACTGGACCTAATGGTCAGGGGTCCCTTTACCTTTATCAGTGCCTTCTTCGCATGAAATCATGTAATGAACCATGCTTGGGAATTATTTCTGCAGCATGCAAGAGGCATTATATTGAGGAAATCTGATTGCAAATAAGTGTGTGTGTTACTTTTGAGTTTGACGATTGAAAGAATACTGGTTTATACAAGATAGAATGGTTGGATCTTAAGGAATGAATATTATATGTAGCTGCAGGACAGAGAGCCGGAAGTCCTTTATTCTTTTCTGTGGTTTTTCTTTTCTTTCCCTTTTCTCTCCCTTTCTCTTTTTTTAAAGTTTCTCCTTTTCTCCTTTCTAAGTAGCTGTTTTAGTATATTATCAAAAGATACTTTGTAATGTGTGTATTTGTGTATATCTATGAATAAGTATCAATAAACAAGTTAATAAAACTTATTAATTATTATAAATACACACACACACATAACAGTGGTACCTTGGTTTTTGAGCTTATCGAAACCTGAATGTTTCAGTTTTTAAACGCCCAAAACCCGGAAGTAATTGCTTCCATTTTCGAACGAGCCTTGGAAGTCAAATGGCTTCTGCTGTGAGTTTTTCAAAATTTTCCCAATTGAGCTTGCAGCCAGCCTTTTGCGCCCCGGTTTTTGGAAGTTTTGGAAGTCGAAAAGTCTTCCAGAACAGATTACATTCAAGAACCGAGGTGCCATTGTATATATAATTAACTTATGAATGAGTTAATAAAAACTAGGCCACATTCACACCGTGTATCAAAAGCACTACGACACTACTTAGAACAGCCATGGCTTCCCCCAGAGAATTCTAGGAGTTGCAATTCATTAAGGGTGCAGCGCGTTGTTAAAGGTAAAGGGACCCCTGATCATTAGGTCCAGTCGTGGCCGACTCTGGGGTTGCAGCGCTCATCTTGCTTTATTGGCTGAGGGAGCTGGCGTACAGCTTCCGGGTCATGTGGCCAGCTAGGAGACCCCTATTTCCATCCCAGAGCTACAAACACAGAGTGGTTCAACAATCATTCTGTCTTCCCAGGGAACTCTGGAAACCGCATCTCTGTGAGGTAGCACAATGGGTCAGTGTTTCTAGCTGTTAACCAGAAGGTTCGTGGTTCGAGGCCACCCAGGAAAAACAGGGCAGGGTTCCTCCATTGCAGAGGGTTGGACCAGATAATAATAATAATAAATTTTATTTATACCCCGCCCTCCCCAGCCAAGACACCTGAATCAAAACAAATGGCAATCAGGTTTTCTGCAGGTGGATCCTGGCTCTCATTCAGTAGTAAACAGCAGATTTTCCCAGAGGAAATGGTGGGATAAAATAAAATCACTCCAGACTCATGTCTGGAAAGTACGGATCTGTGCTTACAGATCACAGCATTAATTGAAATCTAGATGAGCCCTTAAACAAAAGCACACCTTGAAACATGCAACATTCAGATTTGGTGAAATCTTGCCTCCTAAGTATGACAAGTCAAACCCCCCTGCATAGCTGTCAATGTTTCCCCTTTTTTAAGGGAAATTCCCTTATTCCAAATAGGATTCCTCGCAAGAAAAGGGAAAAGTTGGCAGCTATGCCCCCCTGGGTGGCTTGGAACTGAATCTAGAGTTTGCTTATGGTTTCTGCTCTGCAACCCACAATGTCCAGGTGTCGTTTCACAATCCACAGGCAGTAATGCTGATTCCCCACGGATGATGAAGCCCTTTTGGGTTTTCTATTCTGGGCCTCTGGCTTTTAAGCACAACAGATGATTAAGCTCCATGCATTGTGATGGTCCAGAGGCGTCCTGTATTTAAAGGGCAGCAGGGGAACCAGAGGGAGAGAGAGAGAGAGAGAGAGAGAGAGAGAGAGAGAGAGAGAGAGAG
>JAXCMG010000055.1:4619596-4632781 GCA_034642415.1 Podarcis siculus | reverse complement strand
GAGAGAGAGAGAGAGAGAGAGAGAGAGAGAGAGAGAGAGAGAGAGAGAGAAGACGCAGAACAGCGAGTGAGGAATGTAGGTTTAACACTCAGCCAGGAAACTAAAATTGAGCCGCATGGAAAAATAACACAGAATTATATGTTCCTTCTCCGTCTGCCTCATGCGAAGGTGTTATTAAGCTGGAGAAGAGCCCTTAAGGACTCTACAGTGGGGCAAGTGTGACAGCAGCATGGCTATTAGGATGGTGTCCTCATTTTCCGTCCATAAAAAGTTGAACTATAATTATTTGGCCTAAGATGAGCTGGAGAAGGGCGTGTCCTCGTTCAAATGATCAGGTTGTGAATCCATGCCTGGGAAGGTCTGGAGCTCAGATGTAGAACACCTGCTTTGAATGTAGAAGGCCCCAGGTTGAATCCCTGGCATCTTCAGGTAGGGGTGGGAACGTCCCTCATCTGAAACCCTGGAGAGGTTCTGCTGGTCAGCTTTGACAATACAGAACTGGACAGACCAGAGTTCTGTCTCGATACTGACAGTGGTGAGCTACATGGACCCATCGCCTGACTCTGAATGAGGAAGCTTCCTCAGCCCTTATTTAAATAAGCCTTTGGTTGAGAACCATGAGGACTGGAATCTTATTTCGTTTTTAGGGCAGGACCATACCTCAGTAGGACAACACCTGCTTTGCCTGCAAAAGAAAATACTGAACCATGTGGACCCATGATCTGACTCCATATAAGATATCTTCCTATGTTCTTTTGGGAAAGGGCCATAACACTGATTTGTGGGCAAAAGGTCCCATGTTCCATCTCTAGTTAGGGCTAGAAGAGACATGTGCCTGAAAGTCTTGAGAGCCACGGCTGGCCAGTGTAGACAATATAGAAACTGATGGACCAATGGTCTGACTTGGTATATTGTAGCTTCCTATGTTCCCATTAAATCACACCAACATTCAGAACCTTGAGGGCTAGAAACTTAGTTTATTTTTTTGCTGAACCAATGGACCTCTGGCTTGATCCAGCAGACTCTACATATGTTCTTCTCAACATAAAAGACTGACTGTGTCATAAATTCTGTCGGAAGGCAGATGAGCAAAAGGATATGGTATTGGTCCTAGCATTCAACTTCAAGAAACACCTCAGCTTTCAAGTACCTAGCCCTCATGGGTGCATATCTCTGCTTGAACGTATTTGAGCAAAGCAGTCATGCACAGAGGACACCTGGCCAGTAGATGGCACCTGTGGCAAGAATATGACAAACAGAGGAAGCTTGTCATCAGTTGTGAAGTTTCTGGGAAGCTATGTTGGGGCAGAAGAGGCTGGTTACTGTGAGGGTGTGCAAGGTTTTTATACAGTATTCTGACCAGTGCAATCCATCGGTGGTGTAGGACTACAGTATTGGGCAAGGACTAAGGAGATTCAAGTTCAAATCCCTTCACTTCCATGAGGCAGCGGGGTGACCTTCAGACGGTCATACTCCGAGCCTAGCCTACCTTCCAAGACTTGTTGAGGATTAATTGGGGGAGGTGGAGGGAGAGAGAACAATGAGCACATTAGAGGAAGGATGGGTGAAATGTGCCACACCCTTAAACAATGGTTAGGACCATATCTCATATTCACCTGGAGCCCTCTGCCCAGTACTGGTCACCACAGTTCAAGAAGGATATTGACAACCTTAAAATGTGTGCAGAGGAAGGTGACTGAGATGATAAAGGGCCTGGGAACCAAGCCTTATGAGGAACGGTTGAGGGACATGGGGATGTTTAGCCTGGAGAAAAGAAGACCGAGAAGGGATATGATAGCCATCTTCAAATCTAAAGGTCTGTCATGGAAGATGGAGCAAGCTTGTTTTCTGCTGCTCCAGAGAGAGTGTCACGGTCTGGTCTATGGGCAAGCGGAGTCCCAGCTGAGGACGTCAGGACGGGGGCAAGATGGTGGGGTGGGAGCAGGAATGAGAGTCCAGAAGCTAGGTTTCCGAGGGTCAGGAAGCAGGGAGTCATGAAGTCAAGGGTCCGAGGGTTGAGAAGCAAGGAGTTACAGAGTCAGGGGTCCGAGGGTCGAGAAGCAAGGAGTCGAGGTCCAGGGATCAGGAAGCAAGAAGCCAAACGCAGCAAGGCAGGAAACATGTTGCTGTGGCAAAAAGCTGAAGGGAAATGCTGACCTTATATCCCTTCCCAGCTCTTGCCATCAGGTGCTGTGAGTTACCAATCGGCCTCACCTGTGCGGCCGCACCTTGCCTCTGCAGAACAAACTTAGGAAGGCCCCAGTCCTGCGAAGCCCTACTGGTCCCAGGGCCTGGCTCCTGCACACACTTCTGACAGAGGGGGACCCAAACCAATGGATTCAAATTGCAAGAAAGGAAGTTCTGACTAAACGTTTGGAAGAATTTTCTGGTGGTAAGAACCGTGGAATGGACTCCCTTGGAAGGTGGTGGACCACCCTCCTTTGGAAGTTTTTAACAGAGGTTGGATGGTCATCTGTCAGGGATTCTTCAGCTGTGATTCCTGCACTGCAGGGATCTGGACTAGATTACTCCTGGGCAGTCCCTTCCAATCCTATATGATTCTATGTGTAACCTTTCAGGTGTGAGGAATCCATTCCCACTAGAGAAAGCCAGCTATGTTTATTGAAATCCCTCTCATTTCCCCCAAATCCTTTACATGATGGATGGGTGGGGATCTCAGGCTTGGGGTTCCTCTAACAGGCCCTCCCTCCTAGACCACATCCCTCTGCAAACCCAGCTTTGCACCCTCCCACTTGAATGTTTTTGGCTTGTTGGAATTCAGCCTTCAACTCCGATAGCGCTTCTTGCCTTGTCTGGGGAGAACAATAGAGTCTCAGAATTGTAGAGTTGGAAGAATCATATTGAAATAAAAAAATTAAGGTCTTATATATATATAATAAAGGTTCATAAAGGTTCTAAAAGTCTAGAACGTACATGGATATGGGGACCACAAGTCTGGAGCAGCACAGGAAGACCACCCTGAAACCATTTTGACTCCCAAACTGACCAAATGTTTTCTCTGCAAGGAGGGAAGGGGTGAGGGAACCTTCCCATTGTCTCAGGAATTGGGTAATCACCATCTCAAAGAAATGGGCAGACTACCAGGAAAGCCAATCAGATAAGGCATTATCAGATAACCTGGAAGACAGGAAAAACAACATTCAAATTTCTGTTGTAGATCACCTTTTCTGTGATGTAAGTATGATGTATCTGGGGGTGGTCTTGAGCTACACCCTTTCTGTGATGTAGGTATGATGTATGGAGGGGTGGTCTTGAGCTCCAGGGTGGGAAATTTAAAATGTGTATATAAGGGGGGCACACCTTGGTTCGGGGTCCTCCTCCTTCTCCTGCGTGTGAGGGGAGCACCCTGTTGCAACAGTTCGATAAAGATCAGGCTTACAAGCTGCTTTGCTTCTCAATATTCTCTGCTTGGCCTCTGTTATTTTTTTTCTACCGATGGAGAACCTACGAAAGACTCTATAAGGGCTCTTGTGTCCCCCATAAGGGAATAAGGGCAGATTTTGTTTATTACAATAGAACTGTAGAGTTGGAAAAGACCCCAAGAGTCATCTAGTCAAAGCCAGAAGAACATAGAGAGGGATGTTTCAGTGTGTGTGTGTGTGTGTGTGTGTGTGTAGGAAGTCGCCTGCTGTACAAAAGGTAATAATATCATTTTGTTGCTCCACCCCCTTTAATCCACTGGCCTTGCCCACCCAAGATGTGGTCCCTGGAAGGTTTCACAGAAGGGAGTGTGGCCCCTGAGCCACAAAGTTCCCCCTGTTCTGCCTTCAATGCCAAACCTTCATCCCTGCTTCAGATTTCGCCAAGGGAGACTTTTGACGAGACTTACCGGGACATCTCTCTGCTACGGCAGATGGAGGAAGACCAGAGAGTCGTGCAATGCCACAGAGAATAGATTTTTTTATTTGATACACCTTTACATACATGGGGGGGGGGTTGGGGGAGCTGCTTTGCAAAGGGGAAGACTCCAAGCAGAGTGAAACTGACTTTCCAAGCACAGCAAGATCAACTTTCCTCCCAGAAATTCTCATCTTGACATTACTTTTTCCGAATGGTGATGACCGACAGTCAACATATATCATGTTTCATATTGGTGTCCGCACATCTGACATTCCATGATATTTCATCCCAGATTATTGTTTTTTCCCATTTAATTCGACAGCTGATCATTAACCATATCTGACATTTGACGTGTAATGGCATTTGGCAGCAGAGGAGCAAATTCTTTGCATGCAAGATAAATAAATACCGTATTTTTCGCTCTATAGGATGCACTTTCCCCCCTCCAAAAATGAAGGGGAAATGTGTGTGCATCCTATGGAGCGAATGCAGGCTTTCGCTGAAGCCTGGAGAGTGAGAGGGGTCGGTGCGCACTGACCCCTCTCGCTCTCCAGGCTTCAGGCAGCTATCCGCAAGCCTTCGGAGCGCGGCGGAAGTTCCCGCTGGGCTCAGAAAGCTTGCAGATAACAGCAAGCTCTGGGAGCGAAGGTGAGGTTGCGTGCTCCCAGACCCATTCTGGGGACTGGGGTCAGGGGAAGCTCGGGCTTCCCCCGCCCCAGCCCTGCGGCTAAAGAGGAAGCCAAGACAGCCAGCAGGATGGATCCCACTCGCTGTCTTGGCTTCTTTGCTCTTTGGGGCTAGGAGGGAAATATATTTTTTTTCTTTATTTCGCCCCCTAAAAACTAGGTGCGCCCTATGGAGCAAAAAAATACGGTAAATATCAGGTTTGGTCCCCTGCATCTGTGGATAAGGCTGAGAATCTCCTTTGCCTGAATCCCTGGAGAGCTGTTGCCAGTCCGTGTAGACAAGCCTGAGCTAGATGGAGTCCAACAATCTGACTTGGTGTAAGGCGGCTTGCAATTAAATCAGCCCTTTTAGTCAGAACCCTGTGGGCTAGGATCTTACTTCGTTTATTAGGAGAAAGAGAACATAGCTCAGTAATAGGGCATCTGCTTTGCATGCAGAAGGACTGGGAAAAACCCCATGCCTGGAACCTGGACAATACTGGTCTGACAGAGTCTAAGACAGCTTTCTCTATTCTTATGTCCCCATGCATCTAGCAATTAAGAAAGATGGCTAAAATAGCGCACATGAACATCTACCAACCAGCCATTACTTCAACATCACATGGAATGAATGCAGTGCAGAGGCCATTACACACGACGGCATTTAGCATTTTCCTGTGGGAACTGACATGCAATTGTGTTTCACATTTCATGACCGACATGCAACAGCAAATAGGATTTAATTACCAAATATTCAGAAAACTGATATGCAGGGGCGTGTAAAATCGGATGGCACCTGCACAGGAGATTTCATACCTGGTTGTTGTCCAGGAGCCATTGAGATCAAAAGATGCCAGCAAGCCTAAAGCACTTAAGATTTCAAGAACTGGAGTTAAAATGTCAGAATCTGGATTTCGCATGCCAAGTCATCAACAATTCCTTTCAGCTCTCAGTCCCAGCTCTCAGTCCACCACCGATAGCCCGTTCACACAGTCGATCTCTCCAAGGTCATTGATACTTCCTTTTCCAAGAGATGGCGCAGAATTCTGTGTGTTGTCATAAGCAGGAAGGAATAGAGCGAAAGGTTGAAGCTGAGAGAAGGGACACACCATCTGGTATATGCGACACGGTGTGGGTCATGTATGGATCGATCGCTCCCTCGTTCCAAATGCCGATGGTCATGCGCAGCACGTCGGCTTGCAGCAGGTCGAAGAGTAGCAGGGTTGGACCTGGACTGGCACCGCGCAGACCGTGCTGCAGGGACTCGCGCAACAGGTCTGGGGCACCAAAACGATCTTGCCACATCCGCAGGGGCACCGCTGAATGCAGACAGGTATGCAGGTCTGAGCCTGGCATGGTGATGCGCAGACAGGCACGCAGGTCTGAGCCTGGCAAGGGCTGGCACAGACAGAGGCACAGGTCTGACCTTGGCAAGGGGTGACACAGACGGTGCCCTGGCAGGGTGCCGCAGCTTTGACACCACCGCAGGCGCTTTGGCAGGGTGAGGCGCACTTGGTGCATGGGTCCACGCACTTGGTGCATGGGTCAGTGCACTTGGTGCATGGGTCTGCGCACTTGGTGGCAGGCGCCTTGACGGCCTCACCGCAGGAGGTTTGGCAAGGCGCCGTGCACACGTCGGTGGCGCACTTGGTTGCACCACATGATGCGGTTCCGCACTTGACAGTGGTCCCTTTCACGCAACATGGGGGCAGCGTGCATGGCTGCTTGCACTGATGAGACATCTTGTCCGAAAAGGAAATTGTCTTTACCTGCAGGACAGGGAAGGGGGGAAAGATACATTATAGGAATTTGCTGCAATAATGAGAAGAAGAAGAAGAAGAAGAAGAAGAAGAAGAAGAAGAAGAAGAAGAAGAAGAAGAAGAAGAAGAAGAAGAAGAAGAAGAAGAAGAAGAAGAAGAAAAGTTTGTGTCACATCCACACAAGCATGGTTAAACTGTGGAACTCACTGCCACAGCAGGCAGTTGGGGTCCACCACCTGCATTGCTTTAAGAGAAGATTAGATAAATTCATGGAGGAGAAGATAGATGCATAGATTAAATGCTTACCCCCAAATCTCAAAGGACCAAATGGACAGAGAGGCCAGGAGGAAATGAGGGACAAAGAAGCACAGACTCTTTTATACAATACCGACCAAGCCGGGATCCGGAAACGAAGAGCCCCAGGGAAGCCAAAACCTGACATTAAGAACTCAGCCTTGCTCTAGCCATTAATCCTCAAAATTGTTCCCTTGCATCATGAAGTTTAATAGAAAATCTTAATTTGATGGGAACTACCCACCGGCTTCCAGAAAGGTAAGTATTTGCTGGTTTTGGTTTCTGCATCGTTCTTCCTTTCTGGAGTCAAAACAACCCGGCAGAGTAGACTAGAATTGAGGGGCATAAGCGGCCCTTCAGATGCTGCTAGACTCCAACTTCCAGCAGCCCTGGAAGCCAGTGTTAGAAATTAGCCAGGTGCCAGGCAGATTTTGCAACAGGCGAGGGTCCCATTTCAACCACGTGGAGATCTCTGGATGCTGGGTTGGCGATGGGGGAAAGCAAAACATCCCTTGGAGAAGGATCTGAAATATTTCTTGAAGCTTGAATTTGTTTCATTCTAGGTTGTTTGACGTTTTAATGTGCTGTAACCTGCTTTGGTCCCATCACCTCCTGGCAAATAGAAGGGGAAGAAATGGAGGCAGTGAGAGATTTTACTTTCTTGGGCTCCATGATCACTGCAGATGGTGACAGCAGCCACGAATTTAAAAGATGCCTTCTTCTTGGGAGAAAAGTGATGACAAACCTAGACAGCATCCTAAAAAGCAGAGACATCACCTTGCCGACAAAGGTCCGTATAGTTAAAGCCATGGTTTTCCCAGTAGTGATGTATGGAAGTGAGAGCTGGACCATCAAGAAGGCTGATGGCCGAAGAATTGATGCTTTTGAATTCTGGTGCTGGAGGAGACTCTGGAGAGTCCCATGGACTGCAAGAAGATCAAACCTCTCCATTCTGAAGGAAATCAGCCCTGAGTGCTCACTGGAAGGGCAGATCCTGAAGCTGAGGCTCCAAGACTTTGGCCACCTCATGAGAAGAGAAGACTCCCTGGAAAAGACCCTGATGTTGGGAAAGATGGAGGGCACACGGAGAAGGGGATGACGGAGGACGAGATGGTGGGACAGTGTTCTCAAAGCTGCGAACATGAGTTTGACCAAACTGCGGGAGGCAATGGAAGACAGGAGTGCCTGGTGTGCTCTGGTCCAGGGGGTCACGAAGAGGCGGACATAACTAAACGACTAAACAACAACCTGCTTTGAGATTTGTTCTTTAAAGTATAAACAGTATAGCAATAAAATAAGATGCCGTTTGAAGATTAGATTATATACAGAGCTTCTAACACTGCCAGCAGTCAGCACAGCCAATGGTCGGGGTGATGATGAGGGTTGGAATCCAACAATATCTGAATGGGAACAGGGTTCCTTGCAACAGACTGTTTTTTTAATTGAAATTGGGGCCTTGCACGAACTTCATTCAAAACTTCAGCGTTCCAACACAGACACTGGAACAGACAGAGTCAGGCCATTGGTCTTCCTAGCTCCCAGTGTACACACAGACTGGCAGAAGCTCTCCAGACATTCCCAACCCTACCTGAAGATGCCGAAGACTGAAACTGGAACCTTCTGCATGCAAAGCAGATGTTCTACCACTATGGTCCTTGGAAGGATAAGAAGTTGACAAGTACTGAGTCAAACCCTTGGCCCATCAAGCTCAGTATCATCTGCGACAACAGTCAGTGGCTCTCCAGGTTTCAGACATGCTGTCCTGCCCAACCCAACCTGGAGATGCCAGAGTTTGAAGCTTGGACCTTCTACAGGTGAAGCAAGCACTGAGCTATGGACTCAGTAAGATCCCAGTCCTTCTTATTCTAAGGCAGTGTTTCCCAAAATTGGGTCTCCAGCAGTTTTTGAACTACAACTCCCATCATCCCTAGCTAGCAAGACCAGTGGTCAGGGATGATGGGAACAGTAGTCCAAAAGCTGCTGGAGACCTGAGTTTGGGAAACACTGTTCTAAGGGCAGACTTAGGTAGAAAGCTGCCTTCTGCTTAATCAGATCATTGGTCTATCTATCTCAGATTGTCTACGTTGACTGGCCTTGGCTCTCCAGGGTTGCAGGCAGGGAGTCTTTCCCAGACCTACCTGGAGATGATGGGGATTAAACCTGGGATTAAACCTGGAGATGATGGGGATTAAACCTGGGATTAAACCTGGAGATGATGGGGATTAAACCTATCTATCTATCAATGGTTACTTTACCCTATAAGATTGAAGCCCACCTGACCACTTCAATTTGTGGAACTGGCACCATTACAGGAGACACACAATACTATTCATGCATTTGTAAAAAAAAAAAAAATCAGTCTTTTAATGTGGCAGCACCCACACTTTGGAACTCCCTGCCTATTGACATCTGGCAAGCACCTTTGCTGTACTTTCTTTGTTGTTGTCGTTTAGTCGTGTTCGACGCTCCGTGACCTCCTGGACCAGAGCACGCCAGGCCCTCCTGTCTTCCACTGCCTCCCGCAGTTTGGTCAAACTCATGCTGGTAGCTTCGAGAACACTGTCCCACCATCTCGTCCTCCGTCATCCCCTTCTCCTTGTGCCCTCCATCTTTCCCAACATCAGGGTCTTTTCCAGGGAGTCTTCTCTTCTCATGAGGTGGCCAAAGTCTTGGAGCCTCAGCTTCAGGATCTGTCCTTCCAGTGAGCACTCAGGGCTGATTTCCTTCAGAATGGAGAGGTTTGATCTTCTTGCAGTCCATGGGACTCTCCAGAGTCTCCTCCAGCACCATAATTCAAAAGCATCAATTCTTTGGCGATCAGCCTTCTTTATGGTCCAGCTCTCACTTCCATACATCACTACTGGGAAAACCAGACCTTTAACGTACTTTCTTTAGCACCTGATAAAAACATTTGTTTGTTTGATTGTTTGTTTGATTGATTGATTGGGAAAGCCTGGATGTGTAGAATGTTGGCATGTGTTTCGCTCTGGCTCCCAGGTTTTGGAAACCCCATCTCTGACTGGACGGAAAGGGAAGTTTGGATGCTCAGAAAGAGCTCAATCCCAATGCAACGCAGAAGGGTTCTTAAGAGGACAAGTGAAGCGCCATCACTTAGATAAGGTAT
Source organism: Podarcis siculus (assembly GCA_034642415.1). Classification (NCBI taxonomy): domain Eukaryota; kingdom Metazoa; phylum Chordata; class Lepidosauria; order Squamata; family Lacertidae; genus Podarcis; species Podarcis siculus. The sequence continues at coordinate 4,623,077 of JAXCMG010000055.1, read as the reverse complement.
GGCCCATATACACCAACTATGTAAATAAAAGTGGCATTGATGTAAGACCTCCAGATACTCAAGTTTACTAAGGGATGGTTATGTTCTGCCTCCACAACTGGAGACAGCATTAGACAGCATCTTAAAAAGCAGAGACATCACCTTGCCAACAAAGGCCCGTATAGCTAAAGCTATGGTTTTCCCAGTAGTGATGTATGGAAGTGAGAGCTGGACCATCAAGAAGGCTGATCGCCGAAGAATGGATGCTTTTGGAGAAGGGGAAGACGGAGGACAAGATGCTTGGACAGTGTTCTCGAAGCTACCAGCATGAGTTTGACCAAACTGCAGGAGGCAGTGGAAGACAGGAGGGCCTGGCGTGCTCTGGTCCAGGGGGTCACGAAGAGTCGGTCACGACTAAACGACTAAACAACAACAACAACAACCAGTTGCTGGAAACCCCAGAAGAGGAGAGAGCTGCTCTTACGCTCAAATCCTGCTTTCTGGTTTCCCACAGGGGCATCTAGTTGGCCACTGTGAGAACAGGATGCTGTACCAGGTGGACTATTGGCCCGATCCTGCAGGCTCTTCTTAGGCTCTCGTTATTTTAGAATGAAGGTGCCCTGTAGCTTTTTAATGAATGCTTCAGAGATTTCTGTAGGGCTGGCCGGTTGATCACAAGTAGCTGCCGAAACCTCCTGGTTGGCCTGTGATGCAGCTATTTTGTCAATTTCCGCTTTACTTGGTGCGTGTCAGAGTTGAGCAACCCGTTTCCTGCAAGAAGAACCAATAAATGCCATTGCCTCTGTGTGGAGCAAATCTTGCCAGGATCCCTCCCTCCCATAATTCCCCTTCCTCCCACCCAAACACCCACCCCCGGACCTTTTGCTCGGTGTTGGCTGTTTTTAATTCCACCTCTGCATAATTTCACAAAGTCCCATTACGAGCTATTAAAAAATAATTAAGCTTCATCCAGCACCGACTTGCAGACAGGCAACACCTACCTCTTTGTGGCCAATTTCCTTGGCGGAATCCATACGTTTGCAGCCATAGGAAGAAAGGAATATACACATTGAGATGTTGGGTGCACAGATAGGAAGGAAAGGTGTTGGGAAAGCCACTTCCGAGCTAGGGAGGAGGTGGGGTTGCGGGCTTCATGCCCCTTCCCCACACTCGCGGGGGCTGGCTTCAGCCCCCGCGATACCAGGGAAATCCTCGGACGCATCATCCCCGAGCCAGCCAATCGGCTGGCCCCGGGGTGCTGTGGCCTAGCCGCATTTAGGTCTGGCGCGGCCAAGGGTCTCCCTCTTTCCCGCGCTGCAACCAGACAGGTTTTCCCTTCCCTCCCTCCTGTTAGGCTAGGCTTTCTGATGTTGCTATGGACTTTGGTTGGTCGCCGTCAAGGGGTCTGGTAGGAATTTTTCCAATTGGCAGATTGGCCCAGCCACTTGGTTTTCGCCTACCTCGTAGCAAACCGTCACAACTTCGCGGTATCGGCGGTTAGGCATTGGTAGGGGTATTGTTCTATTGTTATGCAGATGAAGGGGGGAAGGAAGCGCCATCACCTTCCCCCAAACATAAGGGTGGTCCGTTAAAGGATTCTGGGGGGTGTGGCCTTGTCCTAAGCCTATGGAGGTGTGGGCCCAGGGCACGCCCCCAAGCGGTAACTCCGGGGGGAGGTCCTAGTTGACGTGCCTCAGCAGGACTCCCCCTACTGGTGGTTAACCCTTACCGGACTTCAAGCAACCAGGCTGAAGCCGGTTAGTTGTTAGGACCAATGCCTAAACCAATACCGCTCAATTCCTGTAATCAATAAAGTTGTGGCCTAATTTGACCCATTAACTCAAATTCTTGTGTCTCGTGTGTTTATTTCTGAGGGGGCAGATGGGAACTCGCCACGCAAGTAATGAAAGAGGGAAACTCCTGCTGTTCCATGAGGTTCTGGAAACCTTTCTCCCTCCAGATGTTGCTGAACTGTAACTCCCACTAGCCACCTGCAACCATGGCTAATGGTCAAGGATGATGGGAGTTCTAGCAGCAACATCTGGAGGGACAAAGGTTCCCCAAACCTGGACCAGATGGACATGATCCGGGATGGAGGATGCCAAGTGAACTCTGCCTGGTCCTCAGAAGTCTATAACATAGGAATGTAAGATGAGCTTGTGGCCAATGGCCCATCTAGTCCAGTTCTCACAGTGGCCAACCAGAGGCCCCAATGGGAAGCCCACAAGCAACACATGAGCACAACAGACATATAGCAGTTTTATTGCATTAGCTCTGCAGTGAGCCAACTTTGGGACCACTTCACCCCTAGCCCTCAGGAGGTCAAGATGTAAACCAGAAAATAACCATCCTTTGATGATTCAAACCTTTCTGAATTCTGTAGGGCAGGTGTCAGATGCTGATGGTGGTTGCTCATGAGTAACCAGGCAGGACTCCGACCTCTCTTTTACAGGTTTTATTGTGCCAACTATTTACAGTGCAGATCCACAAAGTTCATGTCAGTCTCAGTCACTTGCAGAATCCGGGAGTGGCCCCTTCCGGCTTCTCCCCCAACGTAAGAACTTTGGCACCCCAAGCCTCCTCCTCCCCTCCTTGCGTTTCACCCCTCTGCGCAAGCTGGGCGACGGAAGTGGGGTGCGTCCCTCCTGGCCAACCTGGCTAGGTGAGGCGCTGGGGCTCTCAGCAGCTCCTCGAGCCCTTTCCTCGCTTGGCTGGCCCCTTCCCTCTCTTCTCTGCTGGAGGTGTGGCTTTAGCTGGAAGAAGAACTGCTCCTCAGGAGTTTTGGAGGCTCTCTGTATCCCAACAGCCCCCCTGCCTCCCTCCCCTGTTCCGATGGCAGTCCCCTGACAGCAGGTCTATGGTCAAGTAGCATTGTAGATGGCTTGTTCCGCCTCCCTCAGGGTGGTGGTAGCCCGGGGGAGAGGGCCTTCCCCTAAGTTGTGGGACTCCCTAACCCGCCGAGGGGTGTCATGCTGAAGATGCAACTCCTTTAAAGCCCTACGCTGCCTAGAACCCCCGTACCTACGGGACCGCCTCTCCTGATATGCCCCGTGGAGGACCTTAAGGTCCACAAATGACAACATTATGGAGGTCCCAAGTCGCAAGGTGGTTAGGTTGGTCTCAACTAGGGCCAGGGCCTTTTCAGTACTGGCCTCGATCTGGTGGAACGCTCTGTCCCAAGAGACCAGGGCCCTGCGGGACTTGACATCTTTCCACAGGGCCTGCAAGACAGAGCTGTTCTATCTGGCCTCGGGTTTGGACTCCGTCTGACCCTTATGTTTCCCTCCCCTTATGGTTTTGATCTATGGGCTACTATCAAAATGAGGCTGCATTTTAAATTGTATTTTTAACCTGTATTTTAAATTGGTTTTCCTCTCCCCCATTATGTTTCTATTGTAATTTTACTGGTGTTAGCCGCCCTGAGCCCGGCTCTGGCCGGGGAGGGCATGTTATAAATTATTATTATTATTATTATTATTATTATTATTATTATTATTATTAT
>JAXCMG010000055.1:4575810-4619586 GCA_034642415.1 Podarcis siculus | reverse complement strand
ATTATTATTATTATTATTATTATTATTATTATTATTATTATTATTATTATTATTTGCCATTAACACCTGAGATGTGTATCTTCAGGCCCCACTGAGTTCCTGCAGCTGCAATCTGGTTTTATGAAAGCTTCTAATTCTGAATTTTAAATTGTTGCAACACACCTCCTTACTACAGCAACAATGACCACTACTAATAATCATAATAAACATTAATAGGATAAATTTGCACTAAAATAGTGCTGAATCTTCATGGAGACTTTTCTAAAACAAAAACCTCAAACTGGTGTGAAAATAGGGAGAACAAACTACGGTTGGGGAATGGAGAAGCTGAAATCACTGGTCACTGACCCTATGCCTTTGTATGGGAACGTGGAAGGGAATGAAGATCGGCTGAATTAAGACACAATCGAAAGCTATAAAATAAGTAATAGCTGCTTGATTTACCTGTCACTTTAATCCATTATCTAAATATTACCATCATCGCCGTTTATGGGGATCTACGCCTTCCCTAATAACCAAACCCATTAACAGAGCTAAAAAAAAACACACCACACCTTGCTTGCATCCAGAGAGCAGGTGCTGGGTGATGTGTCAATAACTCCCTGTTGTGACAGGCATGTGTCAGTAACAGTTAATGAGCAGCTGGGGCTCTGTTATTAGAAGAAGTCAGGAAGAGGTAATGGGTTCCCTGCCTGTCTCCTGATGCTTAATCATGGCGTCTGGAACCCTGAAGGCCTGGCTTTTAAGGACAAAGTGAAGCAGGAATTCCAGGTGGAGGAGTCACAGCTGTTTCCACAGCTGGAGCAGAGACTTTGGAAACAGAGTTATTACTCCCCAAAGCCACAGTGAAGTGAGATTTTATAGTGTTTTCAATGTGCTTACCTTGCTGTCGTATAGTCCGTATAGTTAAAGCTATGGTTTTCCCAGTAGTGATGTATGGAAGTGAGAGCTGGACCATAAAGAAGGCTGATAGCCGAAGAATTGATGCTTTTGAATTCTGGTGCTGGAGGAGACTCTTGAGAGTCCCATGGACTGCAAGAAGATCAAACCTCTCCATTCTTAAGGAAATCAGCCCTGATCCATGGGGTCACGAAGAGTTGGACACGACTAAACAACAACAACAACACCTTGCTGTCGGGGCTGTCAGGGGGTATAGAATCATATAATTGCAGACTAGGAAGGGGCCACCTACACGTCCTGCAATGCAGGAATCACAACTGAAGAATCCCTGACAGATGACCATCTGACCTCTGCTTATAAACCTCCAATGAAAGAGGGTCTACTACCCTCCAATGGGGTCCATTCCACTGTCAAACAGCTCTTACCAGCAGAAAGTTCTTCCCAATGCTGAGTTGAAATCTCTCTTCTCACCATATGAATCCAGTGATGGATTTACGTATAAGCTAAACAAGCTCTAGTTTAGGGCCCCACTCTCTTGCCCCCCCCCCAAAAAAAAATGTAAAGGGGGAAAAACTGGATGTACATTTCCATAGTATAAGATAAAAAACAAATAAAATAAAACCTACATACAGCAACAGTGTATTGTGTTGTGTAGACTCCTATGATGTAAGTCATGGGCCCTTGCTGCTAGCCTGCTCCCTAAAATATCACTGGTTTGCTCCTTTCTATATATACATTCTGCATGGACTGGTTGCAGGGCAACATGCGCAAATGGCTTGAGATACCTGTGAGGTCCATAAATTACCATACAGCATATATTCAACACAAAAAACTGTGAAAATTTGCTGTTGACAAAAGACAGCTGGACATATAAAGAGCCCCAATACCTTCAGTAGCTCAGGGCCTCATCAAACCTAAATGCGGGTAAACAGCTATTAATTATTTTATAGCTTTCGATTGTGTCTTAATTCAGCCGATCTCCATTCCCTTCCATGTTCCCATACAAAGGCATAGGGTCAGTGACCAGTGATTTCAGCTTCTCCTTTCCCCAACAGTAGTATGAATCCATTGGTTTGGGTCCTACCCTCCGGAGAAGCAAAAAACCAAACTTTCTCCATCTTCCATGTGGCAGCCCTTCACATACTTTTGAAGATGGCTATCATATCTAAGTCTTCTCTTCCCCAGGCTAAACAAACCCTGCTCCCTCAACCGTTCCTCATAAGGCTTGGTTTCCAGGTCCTTGGTTATCTTGCCTGTGTTTCTCTGTTCATGTTCCAGTTTGTCAAAGTCCTTCTTAAAGTGTGCTGCCCAGAAATGAACAGAGGACTCCAGATTTGGTTTAACCAAGGAAAAATACAGCAGGACTATAACTCTTGACCTGGACGCTATACGTTTCCAAGCACAATTCAAAGTGTTGGTGTTGACCTTTAAAGCCCTAAACGGCCTCAGCCCAGTATACCTGAAGGAGCGTCTCCACCCCCATCGTTCTGCCCGGACACTGAGGTCCAGCGCCGAGGGTCTTCTAGCGGTTCCCTCCCTGCAAGAAGTGAGGTTACAGGGAACCAGGCAGAGGGCCTTCTCGGTGGTGGCTCCCGCCCTGTGGAACGCCCTCCCACCAGATGTGAAAGAGATAAACAACTACCTGACATTTAGAAGACATCTGAAGGCAGCCCTGTTTAGGGAAGTTTTTAATGTGTGACATTTTAATGTATTTTTAATCTTTGTTGGAAGCCGCCAAGGGTGGCTGGGGAAACCCAGCCAGATGGGTGGAGTACAAATAATATATTATTATTATTATTATTATTATTATTATTATTATTATTATTATTCTGTTCATGCAGCCAAGAACTGCATTGCAATTTTCTTTTCTGCTGCTGCTGCATCACTCTGTTGACTCATGCTAAGCTTGTGGTCCACTAAGACCCCTAGATCCCTTTCGCATGTCCTGCTGTCAAGCCAGGTGACCCCCATCCTATATGTGTGCATCTGGTTCTTCCTGCCTAAGTGTAGAGTCTTGCATTTGTCCCTATTTGCAAGCGTCCTTTATTTCATTCTGCAAATCATCTCCCCAGTGGATTAGCGAGTTGGCAGCCTTCCCAGTTACCCACATTTCAGTTAAAGCCCAGCAGTTTGCTAGCATAATATGGGGTGCATTCAGCCTTGCTCCACTGTCTAGCAAACCACCCTTTAGATATTTGAAAAGGGTTCTCAGATCACCTCTTAACAGGCGACATCATTCTTCAGGTCTTCTTGCCCTTTACAAAGGCATTCAAGAAAGGCGACTGAAGTCGCTTCCATCTCATTTAGAACAAGGCAATGATGATGATGCTCATCGGAAATGTCTGGCTGCTTGTTGAGAGGAATACTTGCCCAGTTGATGCATCCCTTGCCTTCTGGGGAATTCCCCTTCCTACAGATTTTAAACTATATTATGAGGCATCCTGTCTCTGCTGGCTCCAGGAATGGATAATATTGAAAAACGTAGGTATTTTAGATTTGGAAGGACATGACAATAGGTTTGGATGGCATGCATATTTATGGTATGAAAAAGCAGAAGTACATAAAGGATTTCAGAATCATCTAGTAAGAAAATCAATTTTTATGGTATAAAAAGAGTCTTCTTTCTGCATTCTTGAGGCCCATGCATGCTTCAATTTGGCAAATGTCAATTGGTCATTTCCCCTTCTTGTCTAATGCAGAGACATCTAAAATGACATTCCACCTCTTCAGAAATGAATAGTTGTTATGGGGAGGAGCCCTAGCTCAGGGAGGACATTAGTAAGAGCCTGGCTGCTGGATCAGGTCCACCTAGTCCAGCATCCTGCTCTCATGGCAGCCAACCAGATACCTGTGGGAAACCTGCAAGGAGGACTTGAGCACAAGAGCCCTCTCCCCTTCTGCAGTTTCCAGCAACTGGAGAGACTGTGGCTCAGTGGCAGAGTGTCTGCTTTTCACACAGAAGGTCCCAGGTTCAATGCCCCACATCTCCAGGTAGGGCTGAGAACATCTAAAGTCTGAAAAGGCCTTGCCATGCACTGTGGAAAGCGCTAAGCTAAATGGAGCAGCAGCCTGACTCAAGAGACAGCAGCCTTTCTCTGTTCCTACGTGAAATGGTTCTGAAGGCAGCCCAATGCCAGCAACCATCTGGCAACGATGAAAAATCCATTTCTGTTCAAAGGGTTGGGAATCTCTTAAAGGAGATGGGGGGATTTATTGGTTGCTATTTAGGGATGGGGGATGCAGGTGGCACTGTGGGTTAAACCACAGAGCCTAGGACTTGCCGATCAGAAGGTTGGTGGTTCGAATCCTCATGACGGGGTGAGCTCCCGTTACTCGGTCCCTGCTCCTGCCAACCTAGCAGTTCGAAATCACGTCAAAGTGCAAGTAGATCAATAGGTACCACTCCGGCGGGAAGGTAAACGGTGTTTCCGTGCGCTGCTCTGGTTCCCCAGAAGCGGCTTAGTCCTGCTGGCCACATGACCCGGAAGCTGTACGCCAGCTCCCTCGGCCAATAAAGCGAGATGAGCGCCGCAACCCCAGAGTCGGCCACGACTGGACCTAATGGTCAGGGGTCCCTTTACCTTTATTTAGGGATGGGGACAAGACCTGTGATTCAGTTCACATTTAAAGACAAAACTAACTGAGGGCTCTTCTAGAGCACCGCTTTCCCATCAATTTTTGCCCAGGAAAACCTGCTCTTTAGTGCTGAACTGGAGCAGACATCAACTGGGTTTTTGGCAGATGGATGTTTGCTCCAATTCAGCACTAAAGAGCAGGTTTTCCAAGGGAAAGTGGTGGGGGAAGGGGAAAACTGTTCAGACCTGTGCCCAGGAAGCATGGGACACACAGAAAACCACTTGGACCTATGTTTTCCATGCTCAGGACAATTGGAAGTCTGGACAAGCCCATAAATAATGCACAAACCTAAGCACTGCCATCTTTTGACATGTTCATCACTCTGAATTTTGCAGTGTAGCCCTCCAGCCAAATAATGCGCAGAACCATGCATGCGCTGGAGTAAAGCATGCATAAAAACGTGTATAATTGTGAAAATGCGCAGTGCGTTGCCATATGTTTGGCAAAAATGCCTACAAACATAGATGTATTAGCAGAAATGTGCACTAAAAGGGTGCTGTATTTTCACAATGACTTTTTAAAATGTAAGATGGTGTGGAAATGTGGATCTTAAGATTGGGGGAAATGAGAAGCTGAAATGGGCAGATTTTGTCTTTCCTCATTAATAGCAACTTATAAGATCACTGTACTTTCTTTTTTACTTACTTACTTGCTGGCAATCTGTACTCTTCCTCCCAACCCCCAACCCCCAAGCAGCAACAATAGTTATGCCAGGAAGAGAAATAAATAACTAACATGCCCCAACTATCACGTGCCAAAACACCATCACGCACCCCACCAAATTAAGAGGGCCACATTGAAAATATGGAGACTAAGAAGAAAATTAGGAGGTGACGTGAGGTTTGACTCTGTAACCATACATTTCCTTTTGTCCTTGGGCTCCTTCGTTCCCAGAGCATCTCCTTGAGGAACCCATAAAAGGAAGGGCTGCTCTTTAAGTCTCCCTACTCCTGCTGGGTCTCCGTCCACCTGTCCTGTCGCTAAAGCAGGTAAGTTTCAGATTCTTGAGATCCTCTCTCTCTCTCTCTCTCCGCCCTGCATGGTTATTTCTGCTAGTCAACCTCCCAAGGCGTATTTCAGGACAAGGACCTTTGGGCCACATCATACCCTTCCTTTAAAGCAGCTGGACCACTTTGGCTCTCTTCCCACCACCACCACTGAAGGATCCTGGGAACTGTAGTTTTTTAAGGGTGCTGAAAGCGGTTAGGAGGCACCACCCCCATTCCCCTCACAAAACTACAATTCCCAGAGTGGTTTAACGGCGAACCCCACTTCTCCATAGCAGACTGCTTTAAATGTACAGTGTGGGGAACCTTCCTCCCATCCAGATGTTGATGAACCGCAGTTCCCAAGCATGGCCAATGGTCGGGGGTGATGGGAATTGTAGTTCAGGAACATCCAGAGGACTGATGTTTCCTTGTACTTGCTTTAAATGTACAATGTAGATGTGGCCTCTCTAGAAAAGGAGGTGCCAGAATTCACCATGAACACCTCCCTTGTAGTAGTAGTAGTAATAATAATAATAATAATAATAATAATAATAATAATTTATACCCCACCCATCTGACTGGGTTGCCCCAGAACAGAATATTAAAAACACGACGAAACATCAAACATTAAAAGCTTCCCTAAACAGGGCTGCCTTCAGATGTCTTCTAAAAGTCAGATAGTTGTTTATTTCCTTGACATCTGGTGGGAGGGTGTTCCACAGGGTGGGTGCCACCACCAAGGAGGCCCTCTGCCTGGTTCCCTGTAACCTCACTTCTCGCAGTGAGGGAACCGCCAGAAGACCCTCGGCGCTGGACCTCAGTGTCCGGGCTGAACGATGGGGGTGGAGATGCTCCTTCAGGTATACTGGGTCAGAGCCCAGAACTTTTAATTGTGTTCAGAAACGTACTTGTTCTCTTATAATGGCAATGGCACCAACCTGAGAGGAACTGAGTTCCTGTGATTTCCGGCTGAACAAAACCTCTGCCTCTGTAATTGGTAGGGGTGATGGCCTCAATGATTTTGCATGATTTATTTAAGCATGTTCTTGTTCTTCATCCAATAAAGCTCGTTTACTTTTGCATTTTTTAAAATCACCCCAAGACAATCCCTGCCTCCAGGTTCACAACTTAAGAGACATGGCGCAAAAGGAAAGAGGGAAGGGGAGGGTAAAGGAAGATGAGAAAGCTCAGGCAACGCTTCGTGGAGTTCTTACAGAGACCTTGAATATGACCAGCCGGATTTGAAACTGTTTGAGGAAAGAAATAGTCCAGTGGATCTGATCGTGCAACACAGCCTATGGGGCAAATCCTTTTTTTAGCTATGAAAGTAGTTCAAGATGGCGACACACAACTGGCTCCCTTCCGGCCTCTCAAATCCCATTAACTGTGTGGTGGTTTGAATCGGCTGCTTGACATGTTTTGTTTTGTTTTCCCTTATCCTAATTCCATATTATATGGATTAGTGGCAAGGGCGGAGGCTTAAATGGCTTTCATGAGGAGAGGAACGGCTGACGGCGAGGCGTGGGGAGGGAGGAGGTGGAAAATGAGGCAGAATTCCTGGGGGGGAATGTCAGTCGGTGATAGCAAGGGAGAAAGAGGTTGAGCACCAGGTCAAAAGCTGGAAGAGAAAAACAACAAGGGTGCCAGTCAGCTGATGAAATCCAGCTGCTTTGAGGGACTAAGCCAAATGCTGGAAGATTCAGCACAGATCAAAGCGAGGGCTTCTTTACGCAGCACAAAGTTAGACTGGGGAACTCCCTGACACAAGAGGCAGTGATGGTCGCCAACTTGGAAGGCTTTAAAAGAGGACTGGATGAATCAGGGGAGGAAAGGGCTATTGACGGCTTCTGGCCGCGATGGCTTCGTTCCACCTCCGTGGTTGGAGATAACAGTGGTTCTGAATACCAGTTGCTGGAAGCAGCAGCAAGAGAGAGTTCTGTTGCGCTCATGCGCTGCTTGTGGGTTTCCCATTGAGGAATCTGGTTGGCCAATATTCATAGCTGTCAACGTTTCCCTTTTTTAAAGGGAAATTCCCTTACAGTGGTACCTCAGGTTACAGACGCTTCAGGTTACATACGCTTCAGGTTACAGACTCCGCTAACCCACAAATAGTGCTTCAGGTTAAGAACTTTGCTTCAGGATGAGAACAGAAATAGTGCTTCAGGTTAAGAACTTTGCTTCAGGATGAGAACAGAAATTGTGCTCCGGCGGCGCGGCGGCAGTGGGAGGCCCCATTAGCTAAAATGGTGCTTCAGGTTAAGAACAGTTTCCGGTTAAGTACGGACCTCCAGAACAAATTAAGTACTTAACCTGAGGTACCCCTGTATTCCGAATAGGATTCCTCACAAGAAAAGGGAAAAGTTGACAGCTATGCCAATATTAGAACAGGATGCTGGACCTGATGGGAAATGGCCCTGATCCTGCAGGGCACTTCTGGTGTTCTTTAAAAAAAAAAAAGGTAAAGGACCCCTGACAGTTAAGTCCACTTGTGGACGACTCTGGGGTTGCGACACTCATCTCACTTTAAAGGCCGGGGGAGCCAACGTTTGTCCACAGACAGTTTTTCCGGGTCATGTGGCCAGCAGGACTAAGCCACTTCTGGCGAACCAGAGCAGTGCATGGTAACGCCGTTTACCTTCCCGCCGGAGCGGTACCTATTTATCTACTTGCACTTTGACGTGCTTTCGAACTGCTAGGTTGGCAGGAGCAGGGACCGAGCAACAGGAGCTCACCCCGTCGTGGGGATTCGAACCGCCGACCTTCTGATCTGCAAGCCCAAGAGGCTCAGTGGTTTACCATAGCACCACCCGCGTCCCTAACTTCTGGTGTTCTTACGACACCCAAAATAGGGCAAAAGTGTTTTGCATAAAACTGGCATGCACAGATTCATATGCATCAATGCAAATTTTGGAAGTGAGGACTATAATTGAAAAAGAAATGTGATTCATCTCACCACAGTGGGTGAAGCTGTGACTGGGTGACCTTTGTGCCATCTCAGATCTGGTGTCCTAGTGATCACTGTGAATCCCGTTCCCCACCCTTTCAGGCAAGGGCGATAGCTCAGTGGTTAGAGTATCTGCTTTGCCTGCAGTTTTTGGTTAAATTCCCTGCATCTCCAGGTAGGGCTGGGAGAAATCTCCTGCCTGAAACCTTGGAGAGCTGCTGCCAGTCTGTGTAGACAATACTGGGCTAGATAGACCAATGGACAGACTCAGTATAAGGCAACACCCTGTGTTGCACAAAAACAATGGCAGAAGTTTTCCATTTTAAAACGCCGACAAAGATCAACACACCCTCCAACATTTCTCCAATGAAAGAAGGGATGTCCCATTCTATTATTATTATTATTATTATTATTATTATTATTATTATTATTATTCCCTCCATCTGACTGGGTTGCCCCAAGCACATATATAGAAACCTCCCTATACAGGGCTGCCTTCAGATGTCTTCTAAAGGTTGTACAGTGGTGCCTCACAAGACGAAATTAATTCGTTCTGCGAATTTTTTCGTCTTGCGAATTTTTCATCTTGCGAAGCAAGCCCATAGGGAAATTCGTCTTGCGAAGCAACTCAAAAAACGAAAAACTCTTTCGTCTTGCGAGTTTTTCGTCTTGCGAGGCATTCGTCTTGTGAGGTACCACTGTATAGTCCTTTATCTCCTTGGCTTGGCGGTGTCACATAATTCCATACCTTCCAACCTTTCTCTGAGGGAAATAATGATGATGATAATAATAATAATAATAATAATAATAATAAATACCATATTTTTCGCTCTATAGGACTCACCCGACCATAGGACGCACCTTGTTTTAGAGGGGGAGAACAAGAGAAAAAAAATTCTCCCCCTCTCTGCTCAGCGCCCCTTCAGCGAAGCGGCAGGAGAAACGGAGCCCCTTCCATTTCTCCACCCGCTTGGCTGAACGGGCGCTGCGCAGCTCTCCCTCTCTGCTGAAGCCAGGAGAGTCTTGCTCTCCTGGCTTCAGCGAAAGGAACCTGAAGCCTGCGGAGCGCAGCGGGAACTCGCACTGTGCTCCGAAGGCTTCAGGTGGCTATCCCTGAAGCCTGGAGAGCGAGAGGGGTCGGTGCGCAACGACCCCTCTCGCTCTCCAGGCTTCAGCGAAAGCAACGCGAAGCCTCCGGAGCACGGAGGGAGCGCTCCCTCTGCGCTTCGGAGGCTTCGCGTTGCTATCGCTGAAGCCAAGGAGCCTGCATTCGCTCCATAGGACGCACACACGTTTCCCCTTAATTTTTGGTGGGGGAAAAGTGTGTCCTATAGAGCGAAAAATATGGTAATTTTATTTATACCCTGCCCTCCCCAGCCAAGACCGGGCACAGGGCAGCTAGCACCAGATATAAAAACAATTGATTAAAATACAACTTAAAAACAAGATTAAAATACAACATTAAAATAGGGATGTCTTAAGAAAAAGTGAGACATTCCGGGATCAAATCAGAAACCAGGACAGCTTCTGTAGATCCAGGATTGTCCCTGGAAAATAGGGAGGGTCTGCAGTTGCAAATACCTGCAACTTACGGGAAAATGCTTGGGGGGAAGGATGATGACGGGTAGTTAAGCCTACAAGCACAGAAGCTGGGAGTGAAGGTTCAAAGCCAGGGCTTAGCACTGACTGAGCCAAAAGCCAATTCGTTGTGGTTAGTGTGTGGGTGGCTTGATTGACGGATGGAGGACTGAACATCGTGTCAATCGGCAGAAGACATTTGTTTCCGTTCTTAATGGCTTCGGAGTGAACCAGTGACTCCAGTCCTGCGAGCAACCAGGCAGCCCTTTGTCTATGCATGATCCCAGAGTGGCCAGCTAGATGCCCCACGGAGGAAATCCCTTGAGCAGGACCCAAGCAGAGGACCACCTTGCCCTCCTGGGCTTCACAGCAACTGGTATTCAGAAGCATTTACTGCCTCCAGCCATGGAACATAACCATCATGACTAGTAGACGTTGATGGCCCTCTGAATTTGTCCAGTCCTTTTTTGAAGGCATCTAAGTTGGTGGCCATCACTGTGGCAGGGAGTTCCATAGTTTCACTGTGTACTGTGTGCAGAAGGTAGTGGGGCCTGTCCTGTGGAACGCCCTCCCACCAGATGTCAAGGCAATAAGCAAATATCTTGCTTTTAAAAGACAGACAGCCCTGTTTAGGGAAGTTTTTAAATGTTGAATGCTGTATTGTGTTTTTAATATTCGGTTGGGAGCTGCCCAGAGTGGCTGGGGAAACCCAGCCAGATGGGCGAGGTTTAAATTATTATTATTATTATTATTATTATTATTATTATTATTATTATTATTATTATTTCTCCATCCTGAATCTCCTAATGTTCAGTTTCATTAGATAGCTGCAAGTTCTCATGTTATGAGAGAGGGAGAAAAACTTTCCTCTGTCCCCCATAATTTCATTACTTCTATCATGTCACGTCTTGCTTGCCTTGTCTCTCAACTCTAACGTCCCAAATGCCAACACATTTCTTCACGGATCAAAGTCCCTTTTTCTTCTTTTTTTACCTCAACCAGGAAACAAAAAAACCCTCCTCCTGAACCTTCCTGAGAACAGGAGGACAGTATAGATTTAGAACAGTGGTTTGCAGAAGGGCACAGTTCAGAGGCTGCAGAGCGGAGAAGCTGGGAAATATTGGAAGAGGAACAGCAGGAAGAAGAAGCATCAGGGGAGAGACAGAAGACAGACTCAGTGTCCTTGGAAAGCATTCCTGACCCCGACCCCTCTCCCAGCATGGGAGAGCCAGTGTGGTGTAGTGGTTAAGAGCGGTAGTCTCGTAATCTGGGGAACCAGGTTCGCTTCCCCGCTCCTCCACATGCAGCTGCTGGGTGACCTTGGGCCAGTCACACTTCTCTGAAGTCTCTCAGCCCCACTCACCTCACAGAGTGTTTGTTGTGGGGGAGGAAGGGAAAGGAGAATGTTAGCCGCTTTGAGACTCCTTAGGGTAGTGATGAAGCGGGATATCAAATCCAAACTCTTCTTCTTCTTCCCAGGACCAGGCGAGCATTGAGAGTAGCGGACCAGAAAGCTCAGAGGCAGAAAGCTCAGATTAGCTGACACAGGGGTGGCGTAGAGTAGGGGGGACGTAGGGGGTGGGACTTTACTTGGAGCAACGCCATTATTTAGGGAAGACTGCATTCCTTTATCACTCTCTGTGAATTATTGAATAAATTGCTTGGCAAGAACTTTTGTCATTTCTCTGCTTCTTGGCTGCCACCGTGGGAGGGATCTGATTCCCTGAAGCCTGACACTAGGTTTGAAACCAAATTAGATCTGGACTCTGTTTTCTTTCTCCTCCTTCAGGTCAAAGTGCCGCCCTGAAAGAATGTACCAGACCAAGCAGCCCTGCTTGCCCCCTCCGATCGGTGCAACAAAATCCACAGACGCCTGCACCCCTCTGTGTGTGAAGACATGTGCAGTTCCATGCCCAAACTCGTGCCCTGCTAAATGCATGGAGGCATGTGCCATTGGGTGCAATCCTGGCTTTGAGCACAAACCAGAAGCCTCATGTGCAGCCCCGACCTCACCTGAATGCACGGGTTCATGTGCCCCTCCATGTGCTGCTGCTTCTGAAGCACCATGCTCTGCTTCTTCTGAAGCACCATGCTCAAGCCCTCCTTGCACAGATGTCGCCCAATGTGAGGATGCAAGTGGGGGCCCAAGCCCTTCCATCTTTGAGGCCCCAATCCCAGTTCTCTGCTTGGATCAATGTGCCACAACTGGCGAGCCTCCTATCAGCAGTGGTGGTAAAACTCCGCCCCCGCTCCCCTGCATTTCTCCAGACGCCTGTTTTGCTACCTGCGTTGATCCATGGGCTGCAAGTCCTGACTGCGCAACTGCATGCAGCACGAAATGTGCCACACTCTGTGCCACGAAATGCTGCGATGGGTGTGATGCCTCAAAAGGTGCTGCCGCCATCACATGCGCCACAAAATGTGCCACATCAGTCCCGTGTGCCACAGAATCTACCATCATAACCCCCTGCGCCACAAAATGCTGCGATGGGTGTGATGCCTCAAAAGGTGTTGCTGCCATCACATGCGCCACAAAATGTGCCACATCGGTCCCATGCGCCACAGAATCCACCATCATAACCCCCTGCACCACAAAATGCTGTGACAGTTGCGGTGCTTTGAAAGGTGCTGCCTCCATCAAATCTGCCACGAATTATGCCACGTTGGTCCCGTGCGCCACGGAATCCACCAGTTGGTACCCCTGTGCCATAAGATGCTGCGATTGCTCCAAGGCTTTGAAAGCTGCTGCCTGCAAAAAATGCGCCACGAAATGTGCCACGTCGGTCCCATGTGCCACAAAATCCAGCAGCACGACCCCTTGTGCCACAAAATGCTGTGATTGCTGCGGTGCTTTGAAAGGCGCTGCCTCCGTCACATCTGCCACAGAATGCGACACGCCATGTGCCACGAAATCCACCAGCACCATCCCCTGTGCCATAAAATGCTATGCTTGCTGTGCCGCTTTGAAAGCCGCTGCCTCCAACAAATGTGCCACAAAATGTGCCACGTCGGTCCCATGTGCCACGGGATCTACCAGCACAAACTCTTGTGTCGCAAAATGCTATGCTGCTTTGAAAGCCGCTGAGGCCATGAAATGTGCCACAAAATGTGCCGCGTCGGTCCCATGTGCCACGGGATCCACCAGTGCAACCCCTTGTGCCACAAAATGCTGTGATTGCTGCAGTGCTTGGAAAGGCGGCGCCTCGGTCCCATGTGCCACAAAATGTGCCGCATCGGTCCCGTGCGCCACAATATCTGCCGGCACAACCCCCTGCGCTGCAAAAGGCTGTGAATATTGTGGCACCTGCGTCCCCCAAGTGATACACACCTGGGCCATGAGATGTGGGATTCCATGCTCCAACGCATGTGCCTGTGGCTCAACCAAAGGTGGGGTTTCATGTTCCACATCGTGCCCCTGTGAAGGACCCTGCAAGAAGTAACTGCACACA
The DNA here is from genome assembly GCA_034642415.1 of Podarcis siculus. Lineage (NCBI taxonomy): Eukaryota > Metazoa > Chordata > Lepidosauria > Squamata > Lacertidae > Podarcis > Podarcis siculus. The sequence goes on along the minus strand of JAXCMG010000055.1, from coordinate 4,606,090 downwards.
TGAAGTCATCAAACATCTCTACAATTGGGAAAGGGGTGCATTACTGAGCAAAACGTCCTCTGAGCTGGTTCCTAGTCTACCCTGTCTTGTCTGTGTCCTGTGGAAATCTTAAAAGCATGTTCACATACATTATGCTCTCCTCTACATTGTTGTTTAGTCGTGTCCGACTTTTCGTGACCCCCTGGACCAGAGCACGCCAGGCCCTCCTGTCTTCCACTGCCTCCCACAGTTTGGTCAAACTCATGCTGGTAGCTTCGAGAACAGTATCCAACCATCTCCTCCTCTGCCTTCTCCTTCTCCTTGTGCCCTCCATCTTTCCCGACACCAGGGTCTTTTCCAGGGAGTCTTCTCTTCTCATGAGGTGGCCAAAGTATTGGAGCCTCAGCTTCAGGATCTGTCCTTCCAGTGAGCACTCAGGGCTGATTTCCTTAAGAATGGAGAGATCTGATCTTCTTGCAGTCCATGGGACTCTCAAGAGTCTCCTCCAGCATTAATTTACCCCTCCTCTACATTAATTTACCCCAATTAATTTACCCCTCCTCTACATTAATTTACCCCAATTCTTTGCCTTGCAAATGTGTATCTTATCAGTTATTTGCTAAATTTCTATCTTTCTGCCACAGTGGCATGCAATGCACTGATGTGCCCAGTTCTAACTTACGTTGGGGCAGTCCAATCTTATGCAAGTTTTCTCCCAAGTATTTATACTATTTGTGTATTTATTAAACTTATGCCTTGCCCTTCCTCTCAAAGGAGCTCAGGAGGAATGTAAAAAGGCAGCTCCAACCTGTCTCTGGCACAATTGGTTCTGTTTCCTTTCTGCTGCAGTTCGGTTTCCTCAAAATGCTGCTTTATTTATCTTGCCATCTGCTGTGTAATGTAATTTACAGAGTCATTGATGTGATGCATGTAAATTGTGAATTGGATGTTGTCAGAGACTGCCTCCAGGTCCCAGCTCACAGAGGACCAACGCTAGCCAGTAGAACTGTACAAAAGTCTTTATTGAAATATAGTTTCCATTTCCAAACCCTAGCGTGCGTCTCTACGTCTAGACCCTAGATCGGCGAAGCTCCATCTGATTCTCCGCCCCCTGTACACCAGCTTAAGACTCTAGCCTTACCCCACCTCTTGCGTCTCTCCTTTCGCCTCTGGGTCCTACCACCCCCCGGGGTCCCTTCCTTCCTGGACGCTTCGGATGCGGACCCCTCGGACTCCTCCCCTTCCTTTCGGCGGGCTTTAGGACCTGGCTCCCTTTCCGGGCTGCTCATTGCGCCACCCTCTTGTACATTTGAACTTGGCACGCGCGCGCTGTCTCCGACCCTCCTTTCTACCGTTTCCTCGCTCTCTGACGCAGGCGTGGCCAACCCCGACTCATGTCCTTCCGCTGACGGAGAGCTGCCTGGTGCCGATGCCTGGGACTCCTCCCCCCTACTGCTCTCTGGTGGGGAAGCTGGTCCCGATTTCCAGCTGCTGCTCTCTGAGTCCCCTCTGGCCCCTCCTTCCTGGGGTGTTCCCTTTGGCACCCCCCTAGCTCTGCCCACGGGAGCCCCTTTCTGTGAATCCTCCGATTCGCTGGAGAGACTTAGAGACCTCGGGCGGCTATCATCGCTAACTTCTCCCTCGGATTCCTCCCCATCGGTCTCTAATCCCTCCCTTTCCTGCCCCTCTGCTCCTGAGCCCCTGACAGATGTGATTAATGGTGTGATCATTTCCACCCCGCTCATTCCAGTGCAAAGGGCAATCCACTTAAATGGGGAATGGGGGTAATCAATTACATATCATGTGCTGATTTAAAACAACAGCCAAGCCAACTGGTGATCTCTGGATTGATTCCAAAATAAGCAGTCACCCAAAATTTCCAATGGAATTATCTGACATCCCTGTTCCTAAATTCTTCTGCGTCAAGCGAGCCTCGCTCCCTGATACATAGGCATAAGACTGTGGTCTTAAATTGCTTCTACGGACATTCCATTTCCCAAGGGAACTCTGGGAATTGTAGTTTTAAGAGAGATGGCCTGGAGAATTCTCATCACACTCATAATCTTTTGGGTAGAAGTCACAGCTGGGCCAGAAAACAGTTATATGCTTGGAACACAAATGTACTCTTGTGTATGTTTTAGGGCGATGTTGGGGGCAAATCTGTCTGAAGCGTAGTCTCCTTGTCCTCTACTCCTCATTCCACCTTTCAACTGTACACATATGTTTAATAAAACAGCTATTTGCCATTTATAGAGAACTGTTGTGCTTCTGGATTTTGTCCTTGGTTCTCCAGTTCCTTCAGTGTAGAATTAAAGAATCATAGACTTGGAAGGGCATCTGTTCCAACAGCACTCCTGATAGGTTGGACCAGGCATAGACAACCTCGGCCCTCCAGATGTTTTGGGACTACAACTCCCATGATCCCTAGCTAACAGAACCAGTGGTTAGGGATGATGGGAGTTGTAGTCCAAAAACATATGGAGGGCCGAGTTTGCCTATGCCTGGGTTGGACCATCCATCTTCTTCCTGAGAATCTCTAACAAAGGAGACCTCATTACACACACCCCCCCAAAAAATACATTTTACTGAATCTTAATAGCAGCAAGCGAGTTTCAGGAAAAAGAAAAGAGATGATTTGTTTGTTTTTGAAAAAGTTGTCGCAATTACCAGTGAAGAAGTATAAAATATAGCTATGGGGTTTACTGAGTCACTCATGAAACATACCAAGAAGAAAAAAAAGATGTGTGGTCTGTAATTACACATAATGAATCAAAACAGAGTTCACAACCTCCCGAGTTAGCATTTCCCACTGCCGTCCTAATCGCTCGCAATGTGTGTGTTTCTTCTTGTAATTCTAAGACTGTCAGAAGAGCCCTGGTGCAGGGTCAGGCCCAAGTCCCATCTTGTTCTCACAATAGCCAACCTGATGGCCCAGTTGGAAGCCCTGCAAGCATGACCTGAGGGCAAGAGCAACTCTCCCCACTAGTGATTTTCGGCAACTGGCATTCAAAGGCTTAGTGCCTCCAATGGTTGAGGTAGAACATGGATAGGCAACCTAAGGCACGGGGGCCGGATCAGGCCCAATCACCTTCTAAATCTGGCCCGTGGATCGTCCAGGAATCAGCATGTTTTTACATGAGTATAATGTGTCCTTGTATTTAAAATGCATCTCTGGGTTATTTGTGGGGCATAGGAATTCATTATTTTTTTCTTTCCTTTTTCAAAATATAGTCCGGCCCCTCACAAGGTCTGAGGGACAGTGGACCGGCCCCCTGCTGAAAAAGTTTGCTGACCCCTGAAGTAGAACATAGCCATTATGGCTCATTGTGCTTGTGGGCTTGTGGTGGGCAACTGTGAAAACAGAATGCTGGACTAAGTGGGCTGTTGGCTTGATCCAGCAAGCTCTTCCTAGGTTCTTAAGTAGAACATAGCCATTGTACAGCGGTCCCTTGGTTCTCAAACAACTTGGTGCTCAAACAACTTGGAACCCAAACACCCAAGCCAGTGTGGTGTAGTGGTTAAGAGTGGTAGTCATGTAATCTGGGGAACCGGGTTCACGTCTCCGCTCCTCCACATGCAGCTGCTGGGTGACCTTGGGCCAGTCACACTTCTCCGAAGTCTCTCAGCCCCACTCACCTCACAGCGTGTTTGTTGTGGGAGAGGAAGGGAAAGGAGATTGTGGGCCACTTGGAGACTCCTGAAGGGGAGTGAAAGGCGGGATATCAAATCCAATCTCTTCTTCTTCTTCTTCTACAAACCCAGAAGTAAGTGTTCTGGTTTGTGAACCTTTTTCGGAAGCCGAACGAGCTCCATTTTGAGTGGTACACTTCCGATTTGAGTGCCACACTTCCGTTTTGAGCGTTACACGCTGAGGTCTGTCTGTTTTTGCTATTTATTTTGTGTTTTGTTTCTGCGGCTTTTATTTATTTATTTTGTGACTGTGTGGAACCCACTTCAGCTACTGATCGATCAATTGTGTGACTGCAGTACATTGTTTATTGCTTTCATTTTATGGATCCATGGTCTCGTTAGATAGTAAAATCCATGTTAAATTGCTGTTTTGAAAAGTCTGGAATGGATTAAACCATTTTGCATTACTTACTATGGGAAAGCGTGCCTTGGTTTGGAAACACTTTGGTTTTGGAACGGACTCCCGGAAAGGATTAATTTTGAGAACCAAGGTACCTAGTAGCCACTGAATGCCATATTCTCTAAATAGGGCTTAGGTCTATGGAACCACCAGATCTCATCTTCCATCTATGAATACAGTTCTGCTTGCTTTGGTCTTCACAACAGCCACCGCAACCTAATTCCATGCGATTGACTATATCAGCCGCTGACAAAGAGGCATCACAACAACAACAAACTGCCTCCAGGCCTTCAGCTTACACATTTCCACCACCCTCAGCCTTCAAGGTATCCTCCACCTTCCGGCAGTTATTTATTTCACAATAAAAATAAATAAATATGTTGAAATACTGACAGCTAGCCTCCCATTCTTTTGATCTCACAACAGCGCATGTAGGGCTGTAATCAACATGAGACCTACTCAGAATAGACCTGCTGAAAATAATCAACATTACTTTTTTAAAAAAAATCATTTTTATTTGATTTTACAAATACAAAATTATAAAAATCCAACTATGTATCCATATATATATCCATGGGGTCCCGTATTGAACATTTACAACAGCATCTTCTTCCATACTTTTATATCAATCCATATTATCCCTGGTAATTGTTACACTACAAGTGAAATCAAAATCCTGCCAGTGTTTCAATCTGCTTGCAGTGGATCTCCTAAATAACTTATAAATTTTTCCCATTCCTCACATGCATGAATGTCACCTGTCCCTATATAGAGGACACCACAAACTTTTATTATTGTTTTATTTATTAAATTTGTCTACCGCCCTATATACACGGGTCTCAGAGGGAGCAAGCAAGAGCGGCAGCCCCTGGTTGGTACAAAGAATATTAATTGTAAAACAATTGAAGAGTTTGGTCAGCCACACTCAAAGATGCACTAGTTTCCTCCTTTGGTTTGCCCAAATCTACCTTTCCCCAAAACTGGCAGATAAGCTCTGAACGAAAGCTTCAGAAGAGCTGTAGACCCAAAGGCAGAAGAAAGGCAGTCACGAGGGCCTTGATTCAGGAGTGTTCCACTTTGAAATCCAGAGGCTATGAGCCTCCAGTTAATACTTTTAAGTCTTCCATCACTCATTGTCCCACATAAACAGGAAAACACCCAGGTAGGTCTTCAATCTCTGCTTTCAGGTTGCAGTCAACAGAGCAATTAGCCTCATCTAGGAAAGCCTTTGATAACAGCCATCAATCTACAGGCGTGTGTCTTCACCGTGTAGCAGCAGGGTGTTAATGCGGACAAAGTCCTGAGCATGTCCCAAGCTTAGACTAAGAGCATCATTTGTTTAAGGCAGGGGTAGACAACTTGGAGGCCTCCAGATGTTGCAAGACTACAACACCCCCGGCCGTGCCCCAGCCCCATCCCCACCTGCTCTCCACCCTCTGGTGCTGGAGCATGAAGCTCCGCCATTGTGTCTGTGGACAAACACCGGCTCCCTCAGCCTGAAGCGAGATGAGCGCTGCAACCCCATAATCGCCTTTGACTGGACTTAATCGTCCAGCGGTCCTTTACCCTTTTTTTACCTTTCTTATGTTCTTATAATGGGACGCGGGTGGCGCTGTGGGTTAAACCACAGAGCCTAGGACTTGCCGATCAGAAGGTCGGTGGTTCGAATCCCCACGACGGGGTGAGCTCCCGTTGCTCGGTCCCTGCTCCTGCCAACCTAGCAGTTCGAAAGCACGTCAAAGTGCAAGTAGATAAATAGATACCGCTCCGGTGGGAAGGTAAACAGCGTTTCTGTGCGCTGCTCTGGTTCGCCAGAAGTGGCTTAGTCCTGCTGGCCACATGACCCAGAAGCTGTACGCCGGCTCCCTCGGCCAATAAAGCGAGATGAGTGCCGCAACTCCAGAGTCGGTCACGACTGGTCCTAATGGTCAGGGGTCCCTTTACCTTACTATGTTCTTATAAGTGAAAAGGTTCTGCAAAGAACCTTCATCTCAGTGATAATTCTGTTGCAATAGGTCTCTCAGTGGGTCGTATCCCACACTTTTCCATGGTTGAGGTCTGATGTGAAGGTCCACATCTGCAGAAAATATCCCTCTTGGCATTCTTGCTGAAGAACATGTTTTCTTATTTGTCCCTTGCTAATTATTGTCCTCTGAGTTGTTTGTCTTCCCCAGACAAAATTAGAGCTGTAATTTTAAGATGCAACCTGAAATCTGACTTGCAGATCCCTGATCCAGATGGTGCAACGAAATGTATGAATTTCCTTCGCTGTGTTTCCTTGCGGTGATTCATTCTGGTTGAAGGCTAACTGGGAGCTGGATTTGACCTTGGACTTTGCTGTCATCTGCCTTCCATTTTTTCCAAAGTCCCTGCGCCCCATGGAAGAACATCCATTTTTCCTCCTAGGAAACAGTACAGAGTTTTGAGTTTACCTTCTCGTTGCAAGTTGGCTGAGAGAGGCATGGAGGCATTTTGGAGAATCTGCCAAAAAAAATGAAACAGAAAGCAGGATGTCCCACATCCAGAATGGGAAAATCAACACAGCAAATTCAGTCAGCGTTCACTGTTGTTGTTTTCAGTGTGCAAATGATACATAATTGATTACAACTGAAATAAAAAAATAAGGTATATATATATATATATAATGTTCATAACTGCATATATAAACCACATATCTGAAACCCCACAGAAAATGTCCTGAAACCATTTTGTCCCTCCCAAATTGACCTCAAATATTTCTCTGCAAGGTCGAAGGGAAATGGAAAAGCCTCCCCGTTGTCTTTTCCTTCACAAATCCTGTCTTAAGGATACAGTGGTACCTCGCAAGACGAATGCCTCGCAAGACGAAAAACTCACAAGATGAAAGAGTTTTCCGTTTTTTGAGTCGTTCCGCAAGACGAATTTCCCTATGGGCTTGCTTCGCAAGACGAAAACGTCTTGCGAGTTCTTGCGAGTTTGTTTCCTTTTTCTTAAAGCCGCTAAGCCGTTAAAAGCCGCTAAGCCGCTAAGCCGTTAATAGCCGTGCTTCGCAAGACGAAAAATCCGCAAGACAAAGAAACTCGCAGAACGAACTAATTTCGTCTTGCGAGGCACCACTGTATGTCTGTGTATGAATAGGTTGAGCCTGTGACCTGGCTCAGGAACTAAGCATTTATCATTACAAAAGACTGGCCAGGCTCCCTAGGTAATCCAATCAAGTGACCATTAACAGGTCATCTGCCAGACAGGAGATAAACAACGCACTCAGATTTCTGTTGTAGACAGCCTTTTCTGTGATATAGGTATGATGTTTCTGGGGGATGGTCTTGAGCTCCAGGGAAGGCAATTTAAAATGTCTAAATAAGGGCTTGCACACCACTGTTCTGGGTCCTTCTCCTTTCCGGCGTGTGAGGGGAGCACCCTGTTGCAACAGTTCAATAAAGATCAGACTTACGAGCTGCTTTGCTTCTCAATATTCTCTGCTTGGCCTCTGTTATTTTCTCTGACCGATGGAGAACCTATAAAGGACTCCATAAGGGCTCTTGTGTTCCCCATAAGGGAATAAGGGCAGATTTTTGTTTATTACACAACCCCCTCCCGACACAACACACACACACTTTGCACTGTATTTCCTTTGCATTGAAATGAATGGGTTTCCATGTTGGTGGGAGAGAACTCTAATTTACATAGCAAGATACTGATAAGTCAATTGCCAAGAGTCTCCCGTTCAGTTGTGGCTCAAGGCTGGAAGGACGCTTCGACATTCTCTATTACAAACTGGTTTAACGAAGCTTTCTTTATAGCCACATCAGAGAACCTTTCGTAAGAATATTTTAAATGATTATGTAGGAGATGCCTGGTGGGAGAGGAACCTCCCAACTTCTCCTGCGAAGAAGCAGGTCATCTGGTGGATCTCCCCTTTACGCAGCTTCTTGGTCTTTTCCTCACTCACGTTAGTTCCCGAACGTTTTGGTTTGCAACGTTCAGGAGCCAAAATGTTTGAGACCTAAGCTGTTTGACTTCCAAGGTGGGACTGTATAATGAATTAGAAAAAAAATGTTTAAAATAACCTAACATCCATCCATCTTTCTTTCTTTCTTTCTTTCTTTCTTTCTTTCTTTCTTTTTTTCTTTTTTTCTTTCTTTCTTTCTCTCTCTCTCTCTCTCTCTCTCTTTCTTTCTTTGGCGATCACTCGTAGCCTAGTAAGATTGTCTTCCATAAACATGGTTTTAACAATGAATCCATAAGTGACTGTGGAGGCCAATTCTGGATCCACACATCCTTCCACAGTGGGGACATTGGTTTCCGGGTGGGAACCTCTTTTGTTGACCACCAGCATTACACTTTCCATTTTTAAGTTTGGAATAGAGTAGTTGCTTTGGAAGACGATCATCAGGCATCCACACAAAGTGACTGGTCCAATGAAGTTGATGCTGAAGAATCATTGCTTCAACACTGGTGATCTTTGCTTCTTCCAGTACACCTGTCTTCCCAAGTTATGTGTAAAATTTTTCAGAGACACCGTTGATGGAATCTCTAGAGGAGTTGGAGATGGCCTTTATAAGTGGTCCATGTTTCACAAGCAGACAGTAAGGTTGGTAGTACAATAGCTTTGTAAACAAGCATTTGGGTTTCCCTGCAAATGTCCCGGTCCTCAAACACTCTGCACTTCATTCGGGAGAAAGCCACACTCGAGGAGCTCAGGCGATGCTGGATTTCGGCATCAATGTTGACCCTTGTGGGGAAAGCCCAGGTAGGAGAAGTGATCAACACTTTCCAAAGTTACTCCATTGACTTGAATTTGTTGCCCTGCAGAGGGGTTGTTTTGTACTTCTTGGTGCAGCACTTTGGTTTTTTTGGATTAGGTCCAAATTCAGGTTTCGATTAAGGTCTCAGCTGAACCCGACGCACAGCCCTAGTTTCTACTATCTGCATTTAGCCCCATCCTGGGGTTGCATCTCTTGATCACAGCAAGGTATGACAGAACATTGTGGAACGCCAAGAATTCGCGTATCGGTTCCAACCAGTACTTGACACAATCACATACTGGCGGAAACTCATATATTCGCAAGCATCTTGTTTGCTGCAGCGTATGCTAATTAAGGGTTATGGGGAAACTCGTTAGGAGAACTCAGGTCCAGCTGATTGCTCTGACACCTGTAATGAGACAGTCAGAATGGGACAGAGCACCTGATTTAAGTTTTAATCAACATCAAAAGCCCTGGGTTTGTGAAACAGCTCTGGGGCAGAAGAAAAATGAATTTGCACCTCTTCATTAAAGACTTTAGTGATACAGTAGCTCCATGATCTGAGATGCCCAGGGGTCACCTGGATTCTCATTTTAATTACCGCCATTTTTTTGTTTGTTGTATATTGTTGTTTTTTAAGAATACGTAGGTCACATTCACACCATGCATTTAATGCATGACGATACCACGTTAAGAGTCATGGCTTATACACACACATCCCAAAAAAACCCCGGTAACTGTAGTTTGTTAAGGTTGCTGAGAGTTGTCAGGAGACTCCCCCTTCCCTCCCCAAGCTCCAATTCCCAAAATTCACTATGCAGAGGGATCAGTACGTTTCCGAGCACAATTCAAAGTGTTGGTGCTGACCTTTAAAGCCCTAAACGGCCTTCACCCAGTATACCTGAAGGAGCATCTCCACCCCCATCGTTCTACCTGGACACTGAGGTCCAGCACCGAGGGCCTTCTGGCGGTTCCCTCACTGCGAGAAGCCAAGTTACAGGGAACCAGGCAGAGGGCCTTCTCGGTGGTGGGGCCCTCCCTGTGGAACACCCTCCCTTCAGATGTCAAAGAGATAAACAACTACCAGACTTTTAGAAGACATCTGAAGGCAGCCCTGTTTAGGGAAGCTTTTAATGTTTGATGTATTACAGTATTTTAATATTTTTTGGAAGCCGCCCAGAGTGGCTGGGGAAGCCCAGCCAGATGGGCGGGGTATAAATAATAAATTATTATTATTATTATTATTATTATTATTATTATTATTATTAGTTGTTAAACCACTCTGGGAATTGTAGTATTGGAAGGGGAATGAAGAAGAAAGAGAATGATGTACACCATCTTGAGCTTCTTGGAGTGGAAAGGTGGGACTATAACTAATAAAATCATAGAACTGTAGATTTTGGGGGAATCCCAAAGTTCATCTAGTCCAGCCTCCTGCAAAGCAGGGATCACAGCTACAGAAGCCCATATAACCTCCAATAAAGGAAAATCCACTACCTTCCAAGGGAGTCCATTCCACTGTTGAACAGCTCTTGCCACCAGGAAGTTCTTCCTAATGTTAGTCAGACTCTCCTTTCTTGTCCTTTGAATCTATTGGTTCAGATCCTACCCTCTGAAGCGGCAAAAAAACAAGTTTGCTCCAACCTCCATGGGACAGCTTTTTAGATATTTGAAGGTGGCTTTCATATCTCCTGTCCGTCTTCTCTTATCCAGGCTAAACTTACCCATAACTGTTCCTCATAAGGCTTGGTTTCCAGACCCTTCATCTTCTTGGTTGCCCTCCTCTGCACAACTTCCAGCTTGTCAATACCCTCCTTTTTAAAAATAAAACAGAGTTCTTTACTCCTGCCCCTCCCCCCATGAATAACAAAGACAAATTTACAGATTCGTCTATCCTTAGCAGAAGGCAGAGCAGAGCAAGGAAATGGAGATACACAATAAAAAGAGATGGAAACTAAATATTAAATTCATAACATGTCAACTCAACACTGGGGACTTGACAGCCTCACATTAGTCAAAATGAGGCATCAGCTTCAGGCAGAGGATTTTGAGAGCTCATAAAACTACCAATTATTTAATCTGCTTTTATTATTATTATTACTGTTATTAGCAACGAGCGGGTTTTCCCCTTTCATTCCCTGGTTCCCTCTTCCATGTCTTCCGCTCCTCTAGACTGAACTTCGATTAAATTGGTGTTTGTGTTTCGAGGAAGTGGAAGTGGGGGAATTTATTCCAAAATCGAAAGAGAAGCAGTTTTCCATGAACTTCTGTTCCTTCCCTATATTTGACTTTCAGAACAGGCATTTGCTGCTCTAGAAAAGAAAGAGGCTACACTTTAAACAATCATGCTTTCCCCCAAAGGATTCTGGGAACTGCGTTTTGTTAAGGGTGCAGATTCATTAGGACAACCCCCTATTCCCCTCCCTGAGCCACAGATCTTAGAGTTCCCCAGAGGATGGGTGGATTGATGGACTGCTAAACCACTTTGGGGATTATTGCTCTCTGGGGGGAATGAGGGGGTCTCCTAAGAGCTCTCAGCACCTTTAGCAAATGGCAGTTCCAATCAACTCCTCTTTCCAGGGAACTACAGCATACGTTCCAACATGACATGGCCCAAATCTGGGATGCTATCTTCCGGGCCTGCACTCCCACGTGAATCATGTGACCTGTGACATATGAGATCAAAGCCCCCAAAAAATGCCTTTTTCACTCACAGTGCCCCAAAAGTGTGCCAGACCCCCCAAAAGTGCAGCCTGAAATTGTGCTATATCGCAGCAGTCATTTTGACTGTGGTCCTCTTGTGAGAAAAAACAGGGTGTCCCGTTTTTCCACCAGGGCAGTTGACGGTTATGCTCTGGAGATCAAGCCTAGATCACGTTGCTTTCAGTGTCTACAATACATTGCCCGGGAGCCACTCTAGCCTTCTTGTACCCCAGCGGGATGAAGGGCCTAAGTTTTTGGAGGGGGGCTTGTTTCCTTATAGAAGGAAGGCTATCCTGAAGAGTTAGGGCTGATCCACTGTTCCCTTTCCTCCGGTCTATCCAGGCGCAGTCCTTGATTTAAAGTTCCATGTCCGAGCACACTTCTTTTCGCATGGGAACTCTCCCTGAAAAAATCCACTCTTTAAAGCTCAATAGGAGCAAACATCCATCCACGGAAAACCCAAATTGATGTTTGCTCTGATTGAGCGCTAAAGAGCATATTTTCACAGGGAAAGCTAGAGGAGCAGGGAAAACGTCGGGACACAGAGCGTTAAAAAACAGGCAAAAGTAAGTGTGGCTTAGTCCATAGTGGAGAGTATCAGCACATGTCTGATTATCTGTGTTGAAAGCAAAAGAAACGTTGGGATGGTGGGCTTCAGGTTATCAAAGCAAGATGTCACAATCTTATGAGCCAATGTTTTGCTTCTTAACAGTGGGTTGATTTCATAGCAAGTTTGTCTCACAAAGGTCTTGTGGGAAGTTAACATGTCCCATCAATATCAATGGGACTTATGGGCAATGAACGTCATCCAAAACCAATCCATTGAGATGGGTCAATGAGGGGACCAGTTGATAGACAATGAGGGTGATGGTGGGTGGCACTGGGATGTAAGAGAATTCTGATGGACAGTGAAAAGGAGTGGAAACTGCTGGCGTTGAATAAATACACACCAACAATTTCTTTGCAAATAGCTCCATGTCTGGAATGGAAACTAATCCAACACATGTGATTGGTATTCGCTGTTACTCTTGCTCTCAGTCTGCAAACGATATGTACAGTGGTACCTCGGTTTACGAACAGCCCTGTTAACAAACTATTCAGTTTACGAACCATGCAAAACCGGAAGTAGGTGCTCCGGTAAGCAAACTTTACTTCGGTCTATGAATGGAAGCCGAACGGTGGAAGGGCACTGGAGGTGGGAGGCCTATTAGGGAAAGTGTACCTTGGTTTAAGAACGGCTTTGGTTTAAGAACAGACTTCCGGAACGGATTAAGTTCGTAAACCGAGGTACCACTGCAATTGATTATGTTTCCCCTTTGCATTGTGCTTCCTTTGCGCTGAAGTGAATGGGGTGGAATAACGTAACAACATGTTTTAAAATGGATTGTACCCAATGCTACCCCTACTCAGAATAGACCCATTGAAACAAATAGAACTTAGGTCCATTGGTTTCAATGGGCTGGCCCTTAGTAGGCCTTCGTTGGATAAAGCCCATAATTAATTGTGTGATTTGTGCAATTTGAAAAGGTAAAGGACCCCTGACAGTTAAGTCCTGTCATGAAGAACTCTGGGGTTTAGGCGCTCATCTCGCTTTATTGGCCAAGGGAGCAGGCGTACAGCTTCTGGGTCATGTGGCCAGCAGGACTAAGCCGCTTCTGGCGAACCAGAGCAGCGCACAGAAATGCTGTTTACCTTCCCGCCGGCGCGGTACCTCTTTATCTACTTGCACTTTGACATGCTTTCAAACTGCTAGGTTGGCGGGAGCAGGGACCGAACAACGGGAGCTCACCCCGTCGCGGGGATTCGAACAGCCGACCTTCTGATCAGCAAACCCAAAGCTCAGTGGTTTAGACCACAGTGCCACCCGCATCCCAACTTGTGCAATTTAACCACTATTAATGCAGCATTCTGTGGAAGGTGAACCGCAGTGGAATGGAAACATTGATGCACTTGCAAACGTAGTTGGTCTCTAAGGTGCTAGCGGACTATTTTTTAATTTTTTATTTCGACTGCGTCAGACCAACACAGTTAGCTACCTGAATCTGGGGCAAATCTATTATACTTAAACACACGCAACAATAAGAAACGTTGAAGCTGTGTTTAAAGATAAAATTGGGTTGATTGCAATCGACCATCTAAGGACAAGGATGGAGGCCGGAAATCAGAGGAGAGTAAACAACACAAGTCCATGTCCCATGATCAGCTTCCCTTCAAATTAAGAAAATTCCATTAAATATAATGAGACTTGGAAGCAAGCAATTGACGGATGAGTGGGTATAGCCAGCTGGAATTCATAGGGACGTGTCTTTCCCCCGGGCACCTCGTTTCCGGAGTTCACATTCCTAGGAACCATATAAAAGGGATCCGATCCCAAAGTTGCCCATTCTACTTTGCTCCTCAGCTTGCCTTGACAACCAGAAATAAGGTAAGTCTCCTGATTCTGCTAGAACTTATCTTGGTGGATATCTGCCTTGGGGACGCTGCTCCACATCTTTGACATTGACCATGGGAGGATACGGATGGAGCAGATTTTGGGGTCTTTTTGGGCTGAGTTGATGCTGGCAATGGAGAACATCCATGGATGTGTGGGATTTGGGGGAGGATAATATATTGCAGTCTGCTGGCTTCTGAGCCTGGCTGTGAAGGAGCTAAGCGATCTTGGCTTCCCAAATCCTCATTTGACTTAATAAAGAAGAGATTGTGAGGTAAAGCCCATAGCTTCTGGCAGAAAAATCAGGTGTGGAGTGTGATTGGAAAAAGAAGATCTGGATTCCCTGGAGGTTGAATCCTTGGGGAAGGGCCATAAGCTCAGTGGCTGAGCACCTGCTTTGCATGGTGAGTCAATCCTCAGCCTCTCCTGGTCTCCTCTTGCCTGTAGCCCTGGAGAGCCACTTCTGGGCAGTGTAGACAACACTGAGATTGATGGACCAATGGGTCTGGCTCAGTACAAGGCCCTATGAGGCTATTTATTCAGCACCATGAGGGATGGAATATTGCCGTTGTCTAAGGAAAAGCCATCACTCAGAAACAGAGAATTACTTTGTGCATGGAATGTCCCAAGTTGAATCTCCCAGGGAAAGACTCTCACCTGAGTCCCAGGAGACCCACAGCCAGTCAGTGCAGACATGGAAAGTGGTCCAGAAATGAGATGGAATAAGTGAATAGTGGTCAATCTTGTCCTTTAAGTAGGAACACATTCGGCAACTGTATTTCAGAAATAATTTTGGGAAAAAGGGCTTACAGAATCTTATCTGATCTACACAGATATTATGTTGTGGCTGCTTATTTGGACTGGGTTGCCTGTTTTAGACTCGGTTTTAGACCAGGCCAGAAGAATAGAGGGATAATAAGGAGCTCAATGGGTGTGGGGAGGAGAACATAAGAAGGTGAAAAACTGCAGGGATACATTAACTTCCATGGCACTTAAAAGACTAAGCCCCAAAGCAGAGCAATTGTGGGCAATGAGAGCAGCCACCTAGATCAAAGGAAGAGTTTAAAGTGGTTGGAAGGAGTTGACACCTCTTGTAGTTGCTGGTGCCTCTGGGACAATTTCATCAAAAGTCAGTGGTGTGAGAAGAAAGCCTTCTTCATATCTAACCTGAAAATCAGCTGCCACTCTCCCATTCCAGACCACGGTTATTTAGCCTAGGGATGGTCAGATCAGGGTATTAATCCCAGCTCATGTCAATTTCGAAGGAGTTGATTCAGAGATCTTGCCCTTCCCAGCTTGCATTTGCTCCATGCAGGGCAGGGCTTCCCCCAAAGAATGCTGGGAGCTATCAAGGGCGCTGAGATTTATTAGGAAATCCCCCTTTCCCCCTCACAGAGCAGCAATTCCAAGACTGGTTCAACAACCAATCCTTCTTCCCTGGGAACTCTGGGAATTGTAGTTCTGCAAGAGGAATAAGGGCCTCCTAACAACTCAGACGGGATGTGGGTGGTGCTGTGGGTTAAACCACAGAGCCTAGGACTTGCTGATCAGAAGGTCGGCAGTTTGAATCCCCGCAATGACAGGGTGAGCTCCTGTTGCTCGGTCCCAGCTCCTGCCCACCTAGCAGTTCAAAAGCACGTCAAAGTGCAAGTAGATAAATAGGTACTGCTCCGGCGGGAAGGAAAATGGCATTTCCATGTGCTGCTCTAGTTCGCCAGAAGCGGCTTAGTCATGCTGGCCACATGACCCGGAAGCTGAATGCCGGCTCCCTCGGCCAGTAAAGCGAGATGAGCGCTACAACCCCACAGTCGATCATGACTGGACCTAATGGTCAGGGGTCCCTTTACCTTTTTTAACCAACTCAGGACCCTTAACAAACTACATTTTCTGGGATTCTGTGGGAGAAGCCATGACTATTATTGTAGTAGAAGAGTGCTTTAATGACTGGTGTAGATGTGGCTCCGTTGTGCATCTGTGTTTTTAAAAATAATCTGCACAGAAATCTGTACTTCACTGTGTATTTTATTACAAAATTCATCTTGAAGACCTCTTATATCTCAGCGATTGCTCTGACAAATATTTGACACCTTAAACATCTGCATACTTTGATATCTATTTGACACCTGATAAATAGATGGTACAGATATGAATACAGATGTTAGGACCTGCTCTGTTCTCCTGCTGGTAAATAGTTCAAACTGAATATGCTATTGCGTTTTGATGTTGATGTAAGCTGCCCTGGGACTTTTTGGTGAAAGGCAGAAAAGAGATCCGTATCTCCACCAAAGGAGAAACAGGTTAACCATTTACAAAATTGAGATCTATGCAAAACAGGAATGACAAGCCTTCAGCTGCCAATCTAGACACTGCCCAGCCCCCAAGCAATTGCTATTGGCTCCCCAGATGATTTTGGTGACCCTGCAGCACTGCGGAGACTCTACTCAGGGCTGTGATGGTGTACAGAGTTGCTTGGATAAGCTTTTTGAGCTTTTCTTTACTAACCTTTTACCCCACTCTTTCTGGGCGCAGAGCCATGCTTTAAAGCTTCGTGTCCAAGCCCCTTTCCTGCCCCCCACCCCCAGAGCTTTCCCCACTCAATCAACAAACAGCAATTCAGCTTTCCCATCAATTGCCATTTGCTCCGACTGGACTTTAATGAGTGGGTTTTCACAGGGAGAGCAATAAAATTGGCACTCAGATAGGAAGCTTTGGCATGCGGACCATGCCTACAAAGCATGAAGGATAATCAAATGTGGTTAAGCCCTATCTGTAGGGTGGGTATGGTGGGGAGGCGGCTCTCATCTGACCTCCGACTGGTTGCATTGCTGCAGTTTACCAGAAAGTAGAGGGGGAGAGGCGTTGTGGGAGGGTTTGGCGATATCTGGCTTTCAACATGGTGATATATCACCAGCTAAACACTGTGAGATACCAATGCATCACGATTTCTGGAATAAGGATGGAACTGTGTAAAGGGACATGGGTGGCGCTGTGGGTTAAACCACAGAGTCTAGGACTTGCCGATCAGAAGGTCGGCGGTTCAAATCCCCGTGACGGGGTGAACTCCCGTTGCTCGGTCCCTGCTCCTGCCAACATAGCACTTCGAAAGCACGTCAAAGTGCAAGTAGATAAATAGGTACCACTCTGGCGGGAAGGTAGACGGGGTTTCCGTGCACTGCTCTGGTTCACCAGAAGCGGCTTAGTCCTGCTGGCCACATGACCCAGAAGCTGTACGCCGGCTTCCTCGGCCAATAAAGCGAGATGAGCGCCGCAACCCCAGAGTTGTCTGCGACTGGACCTAATGGTCAGGGGTCCCTTTACCTTTATGTAAAGGCATCGTCTGGCTTCATGGTTTTTCCTGCATAGTGAGTTTTGCACAGCACACTCATTAGGGCTAGGCAATATTGATACATCATCAAAAATTGGTTTGAAGCCCACATCGTGGTAACGGTTTCATAATATTCAACATGGAGATATATTGCAAATCACGATGTGTGCCTGTGTTATGTAAAAAAAAAAGAAAAAAGACGGTCATCGCTTCTCTTATTATTCCTGCCCCCCCTGCTGCTCTGTACTATAAAATAGCAGTTCTAACAATATGTTGCAGTTTTAGACCCCTAAGTAGTAGCAGTTTCCAGGACAGGACCTCGTTCACCTCTACATAGTTGCATCCTTATTTCAGGCATTGTGATATACAGTAGTACCTCGGGTTACATATGCTTCAGGTTACAGACTCCGCTAACCTAGAAATATTACCTTAGGTTAAGAACTTTGCTTCAGGATGAGAACAGAAATTGTGCTCCAGCAGTGCGGCAACAGCAGGAGGCCCCATTAGCTAAAGTCATGCTTCAGGTTAAACAGTTTCAGGTTAAGAACGGACCTCCAGAACAAATTAAGTACTTAACCCGAGGTACCACTGTATTGGTATTTCACAATGTTTAGCTGGTGATATATCATGACGTTGAAAGCCAGACTTCATTCAGCCCTAAACACATCACAATTCATAATATATCGCCGGGTCCGAAATTATGAAACAGATATCAAGAGATGGACTTCAAACCGGTTTTGGGTGATATACCGCCCAGTCCTAGCAGAGATGTTGGTGCAGTGCTAACACGCCGTCAGGAGCATCAGACTGGCTTCGCTGGTGTGTTTCCACCGTGCTGCCCTCACTTCTGCCTAGCTGCTCCTCTTCTACCTCCTGACAAGGAACAGCAATGCAGCCAACCACAGCTCAGACAAGTGCCTCTTCCCCATTGGCTACTGAGCTCTGTGTGTGCAGGGCCCGTGATGTGGAAGTGTGAGTGTGGGGTTTGCGAGAGACTGCGTGGAGGACTCGCCCAGTTTGTGGCCACACCCGCAGCAGGCCTCCAGACCCTGGGGTGTTGCAGTGGGGCGATGGGGACTTCCAATGGGGAAAAGGTTTGTTTTCCTTGCTGTAAGGACTTCTCTCTCTTCTTCTGTCCATCTTCCAGCTCTCGACCCACCAGGATGACTCACCAGTGCAAGCTGCCTGCCACGGCCCCACCCAGCTGTGTGAAGGGAGTTGCGGTCTGCGCTGCCCCTCAGGCCACCAAAGGGGTTGCGGTGTGTGGGGCAGCCCCGTCACCTTGCTCTGCCTGTGCTGCTACGCCTGTCACAGTGTGTGGGATACCGCAACAGACCACCTGTGGGACCAAGAGCATTTCCGTGTGTGGGATACCGCAGCAGACCTCCTGTGGGGCCAAGACCATTTCTGTGTGTGGGGTACCGCAGCAGACTGCCTGTGGGGCGCCAACGCTGACTGTGTGCGGCCTGCCACAGCAGACCACCTGTGGTGCGTCGACACTCACCGTGTGCGGCCTACCACAGCAGACCACCTGCTGCGGTGCGCCGGCGCTGACTGTGTGTGGCCTGCCGCAGCAGACCACCTGTGGGGCACAGGCCACGTTGGTCCCAAGCTGTGTTTCATCTCCCTTGGTGATCTCCTCAGGATGTGGATGTGGCGGGGTTCCCTTGAGCAGCTGTGTACCGGTAACACTGAATCTGGTGCAGCCCACTTGCGTCGCTGCCGCGCCCTGTACCAGTGCCAGCTGCTGTGCCGCCCCTGGATGTGTGTAGAACACGGGCACATGGCAGCGATGGGACTGGTGGATGCGGAATTGACGAACGGATTGAAGAGTAGCATAGGGCGAGCTGTTGCCTGCCTTTGCTATGTTTAACAATGACTCGGGCTCTCTGAAAAATCCCCATATCGTTTCATTCCTAACCTTGTTCCTCCTTTCTCACTTGGTATCATTTTCTCCTATCCTTTAAAGGCAGGGGTGGGCACACGTTGGCCCTCGGCCTCATTCCATGTTGGCATGGGGGGCCTAGAGGGAGAGAGGGAAGAAGAGGGGGGGAGAGAGGGTAATAATAATAATAATAATAATAATAATAATAATAATAATAATAATAATTTATTATTTATACCCCACCCATCCGGCTGGGTTTCCCCAGCCACTCTGGGCTACTTCCAACAAAACACTAAAATACAATAACCCATTAAATATTAAAAGATTCCCTAAACAGGGCTGCCTTCAGATGCCTTCTAAAAGTTTGGTAGTTATTTTTCTCTTTGACATCTGGTGGGAGAAGGCCCTCTGCCTGGTTCCCTGTAACTTGGCTTCTCGCAGTGAGGGAACCGCCAGAAAGCCCTCGGCACTGGACCTCAGCGTCCGGGCAGAACAATGGGGTTGGAGACACTCCTTCAGGTATACTGGACTGAGGCCGTTTATGTGTGGTAAAGGTAAAGGTAAAGGGACCCCTGACCATTAGGTCCAGTCGTGGCCAACTCTGGGGTTGAGGCGCTCATCTTGCTTTACTGGCCGAGGGATCCGGCGTACAGCTTCCAGGTCATGTGGCCAGCAGCACTAACCTGCTTCTGGCGAACCAGAGCACCGCACGGAAACGCCGTTTACCTTCCTGCCGGAGCGGTACCTATTTATCTACTTGCACTTTTGACATGCTTTTGAACTGCTAGGTGGGCAGGAGCAGGAACTGAGCAACAGGAGCTCACCCCATTGCGGGGATTCGAACCACCAATCTTCTGATCGGAAAGCCCTAGGCTCTGTGGTTTCACCCACAGCGCCACCCGCGTCCTCAAAATGTGTGAGAGGGGTGTAAAAAAAGAGGGGAAGGGGGTGTGAAAAGAGAGAGAGAGAGGGAAAAGAGAAATGGGTTTTCAAAATGAAAGAGAATGGGATTTCAAGGAGCAAGGGAATATCATAAAATGAGAGAATGGATGTCAAAAGAGGGGGACGGACAGAAAAGATTGCCGGCTCACCAATTCTGATCCTGACCACCCAAGATTTAGCCCCACCTATCACTAGCACCTGCCTCAAGCAGATTACCTCTGTAGGAATGTGGTCCTCAACAAACAAACGAAAAGTTTCCCACCCCTGCTTTAAGGAATAAGGAAATGGCCAGCTATGACCTTCCGGGGTACGCCAGGCCTGCATAAACCCCTTGGTGTTGGATTATTCCCCTTTCCCCTGTCTAGATAATCTTTTCTCTTCCTCCTTGCTTAAAAAAACAACCAGCAAATAAATGCTATGGTTTTGTGGCACCAAAAAAAAAAAGGGCTTACCATTGTTGTGTTTATTCATCTCATTGCTGTATGTTCGGTCAGAGAATCGCAGAGATGGATGAAATGGAGACAGAAAGTCACGAAGAATTCACTAGGAATGAATTAGGTCTTTTACGGTGTTGCATCAAAGGTCAGGGAAGCATCCTGGCAACATTAGCGTCATCTAAAAATGAAAAGAGCAAGTTTCTACCTCCAGGGTACACAGAAGGGGTTTGGAGGGCATGGAAGTGTTTCAGAAATCAGATGTGCTTGTGAATTTGTGTGTGTGTGTGTCCTCCATATCACATGACAAAATTCCAGATCACCTAAAGAGGAGGACTTATATCTTCCTCACTCAGGAAGCATCTCCTCCTATTTCCAGGAAATCAAAACCACATTGTGAAAGTAAAATGGAAAGCAGGGATCAAAGAAATCACATACCCTTCAACTGTCCCGGAAAAATAGGGACATCCCATTTTTTTTTCCTGCGAGAGCATGCCGGCCGTTTTAGCAGCTGCAATATCACACCCCCCCCAATAAACAATCTCACACAGTGCCCCCAAACATGCCATTTGGGGCACCTTTCCCCAAAAAGTACTTTAGTGAGGCTGCAATCAGACACAAATCATGTGACTCACCCCAGGTTGTGGCCCTGGAAGATGGAACCCTGTTTTTTTGTCATGACGTGTTGACAGGTATGAAATCATTCTCCCAGAATGGTGGTTTCCATACTTGAACTGGGTTTGGGGGGATCCTTGGGAATTATGCTATCAACTACCACAGCATCTGTGACAGATGTTGACATTTCAAGGACCTCACTGAGCAAAGGGTTGGACGAGATCAGTCCTTCAACTTTTGAGTGACCAGGTGTCATCGGGTCAGAACTCCCATCATCCCCCAGTCACCTTAGACAATGGTCAAGGAAGACAGGAGTTGTAGTCCAACAACATCTGGGGAACCAAAGTTTCTTTATTTATAAAAAATATGTATACATGGGTTGTTGTTTTTTAAAAAAGAAAAGCATCAGAGCAGTTTACAACAATTAAATGTAGAACCCCACAATAAAAACCATATAAAGTTGTTTAGAATCATAAGTCAGCTATCAACTATGGAAATGTGTATTTTCTTAATTGCCTGCATAGACCTGGCAGAATAGAAAAGCTTTTAGCAAGTGTCTTAAACACATAAAGTGTCTGTTCAATCTCTGCTGGCAGAGTATTTGACAGCACTGGAGCCATGACTCCAATGGCTTAGTTTCTCATTGTTGCCAAATGAACTGTGCCAGCAACACACCTGCTAATGATCTCAGTGACTGAGTAGTCCCTGGAGTATCCTTCACTTAAGTTGTCCAGGGTAATAATATTAATAATAAGACTAATAAGAATAATATACCCCACCCATCTAGCAGGGTGGCAACAGCCACTCTGGGCAGTTTCCAACACATAAAAACTTCCCTAAACAGGGCTGCCTTCAAATATATTCTGAAAGTCAGATAGTTGTTTATTTCCTTGACATCTGATGGGAGGACGTTCCACAGGGCAGGCACCACCACCAAGAAGTCCCTCTGCCTGGTTTCATGTAACTTCACTTCTCGCAGTGAGGGAACCGCCAGAAGACCCTCAGAGCTGGACCTCAGTGTCTGGGCTGAACAATGGGGGTGGAGACACTCCTTCAGGTATACTGGGCCAAGGCCATTTAGGTCTTTAAAGAAGAAGAAGAGAAGAAGAGCTTGGATTTGATATCCCACTTTGTTACTACCCGAAGGAGTCTCAAAGCGGCTAACATTCTCCTTTCCCTTCCTCCCCCACAACAAACACTCTGTGAGGTGAGTGAGGCTGAGAGACTTCAGAAAAGTGTGACCAGCCCAAGGTCACCCAGCAGCTGCAGGTGGAGGAGCAGGGAAGTGAACCCGGTTCACCAGATTACGAGACTACTGCTCTTAACCACTACACCACACTGGCTCCCAGTTTAAAGGTCAGCACCAACACTTTGAACTGTGCACGGAAACATAAATCAACACAAGGACCTTGAATCTGTCTCAGCAGTAGGTGGGCAGCCAGCACAGCTGTTTTAACAAGTGTCACATGTTCTCAGTCATATGCCCCCAGCTTGAAAATTCAGAGAGCTCCTGCCAGTAGACAACCCTATGCTATATGGACCTGCTATAAGAAAGGTTCTGCAGGCATTGGAGGGTCCTCAATAATATAGCTACCACCAGAGAGAACTCTCCCCGAAGTTCATCCCTTACAACGATGCCGGACACACTGGAACGCCGTGTCCGCAAAGGAATGACAACGGGATTATGATCATGAGTAATCTCTGTTGCCTAACGACACCTTACACAAATAGGAGAATTAACTAGATGAGCTTGTGGTTGTTCTGAGTATTATTGGCGTGATCTCCTGGGCCAGGAAACGATTAGGAAAGAGGCTCAGTGGTGGAATTTCACCCCTTGATCTCTTTCCTACTCTACTTGTTCTGACAGCTCCCAGCTTCTGGAATACTCAGCCACAAAGAATGCATGAAATGAATAGCCACCTAAAGGGAGCAGAGTTTTGCACCCATGAGGGAACTGTCTTCTTCTTCTTCTTCTTCCGAATTTACAAACCAAATCACAGCCTGAAGTCATCCAAGCAGTGGGCAACAATGCATAATGTCAGGGGCTCAGGAGCAGAGGCACAGGAAAGGGAGGAAATAGAGAGCGAGGGGGAGGAATCCGAAGGAAATGTTAGCGATGACAGCGGTCCGAGGTCTCTGAGTCTTTCCAGCGAATCGGAGGATTCACAGAAAGGGGCTCCCATGGTCAGAGCAAGGGGGTGCCTAGGGGGACACCCCAGGAAGAAGGGGCCAGAGGGGACTCAGAGAGCAGCAGTTGGAAATCAGGACCAGCTTCTCCACCAGAGCGCAGTAGGGGGGAGGAGTCCCAGGTATCGGGATCAGGCGGCTCACCGCCAGCGGGAGGACATGAGTCAGGATTGGCCACGCCTCCATCGGGGAGCGAGGAAACGGTCAAAAGGAAGGTCGGAGACTGGGCGCGCGCGCCAAGTTCAAATGTACAAGAGGGCGGCGCAGTTGGCAGCCCGGATAGGGAGCCAGGTCCTAAAGCCCGCCGAAAGGAGGGAGAAGAATCAGGGGGGTCAGCGTCAGCGTCAGAAGAGTCCAGGAAGGAAGGGACCCCGGGGGGTAGAAGGACCCAGAGGAGAAAGGAGAGACGGAAGAGGTGGAGTAAGGTTAGGGTCTTAAACTGGTGTACAGGGGGCGGAGACTCAGATGGAGCTTCGCTGGTCTAGCTTCTAGACGTAGAGCTGCGCGCTGCGGCTTGAAAATGGAAACTGTACTTCAATAAAGACTTTTGTACATTACTACCGGCTAGCGTTGGTCCTCTGTGAGCTGGGACCTGGAGGCAGCTCTGACACATAATATAATATCTCCCAGGCCTTTGGCTAATTCTTAAACCACCTATGGCCTTTTAAACTATGGTGGTTTTTGTTTGCTACTATGTTGTGCATTTTTGTCTTTTTATATTGTATGCCACCATGTGATCCTCAAATGAAGGGTGATATAGCAAATTAATAAATAAAAATAACAGGAGGAGGAGGAGGAGGAGGAGAAGAAGAAGAAGAAGAAGAAGAAGAAGAAGAAGAAGAAGAAGAGGAGGAGGAGGAGGAGGAGGAGGAGGAGGAGGAGTTTGGATTTGATATCCTGCTTTATCACTACCCAAAGTGTGACTAGCCCAAGGTCACCCAGCAGCTGCAGGTGGAGGAGCGGAGACGCGAACCCAGTTCACCAGATTACGAGTCTACCACTCTTAATCACTACACCACCAAACACCCTCTGCCCCTGACCTGTGCCAGCTGGTCATTATAGGGACAACTGTTTAGAATTAGCGCCTGAGTTTGGATTTTGATTTTCCTCTCCCCTCCTTCTCCCTTTCTCTTTGAGTGTCGTGTTTTTTTAGATTGTAAGCCTATGGATAGGGGCTATTTTGTTTGTTTGCACCAACGCTCTAGATAAATTAAACCAATAAATAAAACACGAAAAATAGAAGTTCTAAAAATGTACAAACACAATAAAACAATTTCTACACGTTCTAAAACTCAAATTAGAGACAGTATGGAATCTAAAAAATCCTTTCACAAGGATGGAGAGATTGCATTTTCTTCACTGGTGATCAATTCACAAAAAGGGATACATTTTTTGAAAGATTTTATTGAAGTAAATAAAACAAATTGCTCCAATAAAAATAATAGAAGTACAAAAAAGCACAGTATATCCAAGAGAGACTCAATATTAGGTTGGTAAAGTATTTTAAAACCATTAGGAAAACAGAATCTCATTCTACTATGGAGAAGAAGTCCTGTGTGTCTGTACTTGTTGTATAGAGAGTAAAATCTCACCAAACAGAATAGAATTTTTCAGCATCTTCCAAGCCTTTGGCACCACCTAATTTATGAGGGGGTTTTTTCAGCTAATTCTAAACTCCAAAAGAATTTTTATACCCAAGTGAAAGTTGCAAGGTTTTCCATTTGGGGGCAACTGAGGTTCTAGCAGGTGCCAACATCCTGGTCAAGAGTATCTGAGAGCTGGAACCTTTCAAGGGGTCATCAATTTGGGTTTTTCGCAGATGGATGTTTGCTCCGATTGAGCGCTAAAGAGCAGGCTTTCACAGCGGAAGTTCCAGAGGGGAAGAAAGGCTGCTCAGGCTTTGAGCTTTAAGGTGAAGACCATGCCTGAAAAGAGCAGAGGAAAGGTAAGTGGGAAAGATAAGCCCTTGGGGTGAACTTGGAAGGGGATCTTTGAGTGTTTGGAGATACATCAAAACCGAAATATGCCATCATTGTTCATTTAAGGTAAAGGGACCCCTGACCATTAGGTCCAGTTGTGGCTGACTCTGGGGTTGCAGTGCTCATTTCGCTTTACTGGCCAAGGGAGCCAGCATACAGCTTCCGGGTCATGTGGCCAGTAGGACTAAGCCGCTTCGGGCGAACCAGAGCAGCGCACAGAAACGCCGTTTACCTTCCCTCCGGAGTGGTACCTATTTATCTACTTGCACTTTGACGTGCTTTCGAATGCTAGGTTGGCAGGAGCAGGGACCGAGCAACAGGAGCTCACCCCGTCACGGGGATTCGAACTGCTGACCTTCTGATCAGCAAGCCCTAGGCTCTGTGGTTTAACCCACAGGGCCACCCGTGTCCTTCATTGTTCTTTACACACACACAAAAGCACACTTTACTGTAACACAGTGTTTCCCAAACTTGGGTTTCCAGCAGTTTTTGGACTACAACTCCCATCATCCCTAGCTAGGACCAGTGGTTAGAGGTGATGGGAATTGTAGTCCAAGCTTTCCCAAACTTCAGGAAACACTGCTAACCCAACATTGAAGTAAACAGCAATTCAGTTATCTTGTAATATTGGCTCAAAAGAAAAACATGTAAGTTTACTTGTGTGTATATATCCTCTACATTTATTATGAAAGGAAGGGGGTCAGGGAAAAGAAAAGATCTCTCAGTATACCTGAAGGTGAGTCTCCACCCCCATCATTCTGCCCAGACACTGAGGTCCAGCTCCGAGGATCTTCTGGTGGTTCCCTCCTTGCGAGAAGTGAGGTTACAGGGAACCAGGCAGAGGGCCTTCTCAGTGGTGGCACCCGCCCTGTGGAACAGCCTCCCATCAGATGTCAAGGAAACAAGCAACTATCTGACTTTTAGAAGACATCTGAAGGCAGCCCTGTTTAGGGAAGTTTTTAATGTTTGATGTTTTATTCTGTTTTTAATCTGTTGGGAGCCGCCCAGAGTGCCTGGGGAAGCCCAGCTGGATGGGCGGGGTATAAATATTATTATTATTACTCTCAAAATTGTCCTACAATGGTAGAACCTTTTCTACGGGTGTACAGTTAATATTCCATGAACGACTAGGAAAGCCTCCTTAAACAAAAGCATCTTCAATGGGCACATAAACATCAGGACATGGGGCACATGCCTCATCCCAGCTGATAATTTATTCCAGACAATTTATCCCTGGCGATTCAACACTAAAAGCCTTGTTTTTCAGTTAGAACTAGCCCTGTTTTCAGCCAGGCCTAAGAACACCTGGTGTATGTGTCTCGTTTAAGGAGCACCGTTCCCAAGGAGAGGCAGTACCTGTTTTGAGTGTTTGCACATAGACCACATTCCCATCAGATATCATCGCAGGACGGGTTCAAATCCTGCCAAGGGGTGAAGCAGGAGGACAGATCCTGGTAGCTTTTGTTCAGCTGAGGGAAAACAAAAGAGGAGGAAGAGGACATTTATTGACTCACACGGCATCCGCCATTAATTAATTGGAAAGATGAAAGGGCAATGGAACTCCTTCCCATTTCCATTGTTTATCCTCTTTGGAGGTGACTGGGCAGAATTCCATCCCAGGCACCTCACCCTCCCAGATTGACTGATCTGTCCTTCTTGGCTCCAAAGGTAACAATAATGACTCAGAACCCATTTATTAAAACACAATAAATCTCATTTTATCTCTCTCCAGGTGATCATGACAACATTGCATTGCACCAAAATGTTAACAGCTCACGATGAGATCAAGAACTGGGAATTCTGGAAAGATCTTTTTGAACATGGCATCCATGCCTTGGCCCAGTATACCTGAAGCGTCTCCACCCCCATCGTTCTGCCCGGACCCTGAGGTCCAGTGCCGAGGGCCTTCTGGCGGTTCCCTCATTGCGAGAAGCAAAGCTACAGGGAACCAGGCAGAGGGCCTTTTCGGTGGTGGCGCCCACCCTGTGGAACGCCCTCCCACCAGATGTCAAAGAGAAGAACAACTACCTGACATTCAGAAGACATCTTAAGGCAGCCCTGTTCAGGGACGTTTTTAATGTGTGACATTTTAGTGTATTTTTGGTCTCTGTGGAAGCCGCCCAGAGTGGCTGGGGAGGCCCAGCCAGATGGGCGGGCTACAAATAATGAATTATTATTATTATTATTATTATTATTATTATTATTATTATTGACGCCGTGAACCCCATGACGTGCCGTCCAGTGCCGTCCCTATGGGCGCCACATGCCTCGGGGGCCTGGCACCCATAGGGACGAGTCAGGGCGTGTGGCACCCATACAGGATGAGACGGGGTGCACAGTGGCCATAGAGACGGGGCGCATAGTAGGGCCTCAGCCGCCCTACAGCTGGGGGGGAGGCAGCAGGAGGACAGCGCGGAGCCTGGGGGCACCAAGACGCATGCCTCATGCACGCTGCAGGCCCTGCGGTGACAAGTGCCGCCCGCCATTTTGTCACACACACCTCATCAGGGTGACACACAGGGCGGACCACACCTCACTCACCCCCCTTCATAGGCCCCTGCCTGGCACCACTTTCCCTCCTTCTTCCTGAAACTATACTCTGTCACTCAGTATGACAGCCTCTTTTGCGTGGCGAGTTCCTGCCCCCCCCCCCAGTGGAAATAATGGCACATGACACAATTATTAAGATTAATGGGCGAAATAAGGCCACAACTTTATTGGTTTCAGGTGATGAGTGGTATTGGCTTAGGCATTGGTCCTAACCGACTATCCGACTTCAGCCCGTTCGCTTGAAGTCTGGGAAGGGTTAACCACCAGGAGGGGGAGTCCTGCTGATGCACATCAACTAGGAACTCCCCCGGGGTCACCGACTGGAGGCATGCCTTAGGCCCTCACCTCCCCGGGCTTCGGACAGGGCCACGCCCCCAGAGTCCTTTAATGGACTACCCTTCAATATGTGGGGCAGGTGATGGCGCTACCTCCCCTCTTCCATCTACAGAACAATACCAATGCCTAACCACCAATACCAAGAAAGTTGTGGTGATTTGCAACGAGGTAGGCAAAAGGCTGGAGCCAATTTGCCAAGTGGAAAAATCCCTACCAGGCCCCTCAACAGCGACCAACCAAGGTCCATAGCAAGGTCAAGGAACAAAAACCTTGTAGGGCAGGAGGGTGGGAAAAGCAGGAACAGCTGATGAGCAGCAAAGAGGGAGATCCCCAGCTATGTCCTGCCTTAAATAGGGCAGGCCACGCCGCCAGAGCCAGCCAATTGGCTGGCCAGGGGGTGACGCTGCTGGGAATCCCCCCAATCAATGAGGGCTGGGCTCCAGCCGCCCAGTGCGTGGTGGGGCCATGACGTCCACAACCCCACCTCCTCTGTAGTGCAGAAGTGGCTTTCTCTCCCTCCTTCCTGAAGTCCCCTCTGGCTCTCATTCTGACATTCCCGTCTCCACTAGGGGATACTAGGGATTGAACTTTGTGCATGCTCCACCCCTGAGCTACAGCCCTTCCCCTGCATTTTGCTTCTGGAGTAGAGGCCAACTCTCTCTCTTAGATCTGGACCTGGGTTCTCCCCTGGTAGACCTCCATCCACACGCTGGGACCAGTGGTCTTCAAGCTGCTAGTGGATCACAGCCTGATCCAAGGTGGGTCACAACAGGAACACAGCTGCCATGTAGATATATGGTGGAAGATGAAGACATGGGTCCACAGATGGGTTAAAAGTGGGTCTGAAGAGGTTGAATATGCCTGTTCTGAACTTTTGAGCTTGTGATCAGTACCAAGGAATGGTTTGGCGGTTCAAAGAGCATCCCAAGGAATAGGGTGGTTTTCCATACTGTGTGACTCAGGGCCTAAAGAATGGATGTGAGGACAGCAGCAGAAGTGAGGATTCATCCATCCATTCATCCATCTATCCATATTTAGTTCCTTAAAATAAACAATTTATCCCCGTTCTTTGTTTTCCCACTTCCATGTGGGTCCAGCCAGCTTCACGTGACCCAGCCTTCTCATTTCCAAAGTCCTTCCGCTCCTGTTAGGAGGATTCCATTCAACCTAATGAGGGCTGTCAGCAATTTGGAGATGACTAGGTGGGGCGAGCTCTGGGTGCTCTTAACAAGCTTCCCATCCCTCGGGGCACCATCTTTCCGGGATCTTGCCTCTTGGAAGTCATATAAAAGAGGCGGCCAGCTCGGTGTGTCCACCAAACTCAACTTGGACTCTTGGATCATCCTGCTCTTGCCATCCACCGTGGTGAGTATCTTGGGATCTCTCTTGTTCTCATGGAAGAGCCCATCTCTCTCTTGAGCTCTTGACAAAACGATTTTAGGCTACAGCCAGGCTGCTTGCTTATTACAGCATTCTTTTGGTTATTGGGTTTTATTCCCCACTTGGAGGAAAAATTAGTAGTACCAAAGGTTGTAATTTCCGCCGACGGCTTCAGGGATGGTTTACGACAGCCAATGGGATTTTGGCCATTCTGTTCAAGGTGCTGCCTTTGGGGGACTTCCCTGCCTTCATTTCAGAGGAGGCAATTTCTTAAAATAAATGAGTGGCAACAAAGGAGAATTACAGAGGAGTGAAGAAGTGCCAGGAGGGTGAGAGAACCAAAGCTGGAGGAAGACGCAAGGAAGGAGATCAGAGAACAAGAGAGGTAGAAGGAGAATGCCTGTTGGTGGCGATACCATCAGCAGCTCCCTCTTCAGTGGAGGTGTAAGTGGCTTCTCTTAAACATGGGATTAGCAGCCGACACCTTGGTGGCATGGTAAAAAATAGGAATAATAACAGGGAGTAGGAGCAGGAGGGTGGAATAATGGGTTCTAAATTACAACAGGCAGTAAGAGCCCTTCAGAGAACATCCTTTACTGCAGGGACGCAGAAGCTCCAGGTCCTGCTGGACTATAGCTCCCATCATCCCTGACCATTGACCATGCCAACTAGGGCTGATTGGAGTTGGACGCCAAGAACATGGTTCAACTACAACTC
>JAXCMG010000055.1:4564618-4575800 GCA_034642415.1 Podarcis siculus | reverse complement strand
TTGGACGCCAAGAACATGGTTCAACTACAACTCCCATCATCCCTGACTACTGGCCATGCCAACTGGGGCTGATAGGAGACGTGGCCCAACAACAGTCATTCCTCATCCAAATTACTTACCAGTTTGGGCCACCCCAATTTTTTATCTTTGTTGGAGAAGTAGTATCATAGAATCATAGAATTGTAGAGTTAGAAGGGACCGCCAGGGATGGGTTCATCCAATCCACCGCAATGCAGGGATCTCAGCTAAAGCATCCCTGACCTCTGCTTAAAAACCTGCAAGGAAGGAGAGTCCACAACTTCCTGGGGGAGACCATTTCCTTGCCAAACAGCTCCTACAGTCAGAAAGTTCTTCACTGCGCTGTTGGTTCTATTATTCTTCAGTATTTGTTTGCCCATTTAAGTAGACGTTTGAGGCTGTCCCAGATATTATTTATTTTTTTATTTATTCACTCATTCAGATAGATTATTTATATGGTGCTCTTCCAACTGCTCAAAGCTCAATTAAAAAAAATTAATACAGAAAACAACAACCCACCATCGACAAATCTTAACGTTCAAACCCAACAAATTCAGAAATACTGTTGGTGGCTTCTCCTCTTGTTGAAGTTCACCAAGCGGGGGCCAGGATGCCTTTATACCACTTCAGACTGCAGATAGGGTCTCATCTGAATGATTCCTCCATACAAAACTGTCCATTAGCTGTCCGCGACCATCTCTACCATAAGGCAGAGTGGGGCAGGTGCCTTGGGCAACTGTTGCGATGAGGTCGCAGCAGAAGCTTAGATAGAACAGTGAACAAGCAGCGACAACAGTGTGGGAGAGAGCAAAGCTCTGTGTGTCACATGGCCTGGCCTCCCCCAGCGTAACTTAAGCTGTTTCCAGTGGAAGACACTGTCCCTATCCACCATATTGCAATATGGCCAACCCATACAGAAAGGAGGAGTATCAGGGAGAGCTTCCGCCAAAGCATGCTGGTTGTCTATGAGGATGTTTCAAAGATGCACTGAAAGGGAAGGAGCTTTATCAGAGAGTGTAGGTTTCTGATTACCAGTTGCTGAGAACCTCAGGGCTGTTACACTCACATTCTGGTTGCTGTGGGCATCTGTTTGGCCACTGTGAAAACAGGGTGCTGGGCCACATCCAGCAGGGTGCTGGGCCACATCCAGCAGACACTTTTCATGTGACCATAATTCAGTGGTGGAGCATCTGAATGGAGCAAGCTTGTTTTCTCCTGCTCTTGAGGGGAGGACGCAAGCCAATGGCTTCAAGCTACAAGAAAGGAAATACCAACCAAACTTTCTCACAACGGACTCTCTCAGGATGTTGTGGGTTCTCCTTCCTTGGAGGTTTTGAAGAAGAGGTTGGGTGGCCATCTGTCACGGATGCTTGAGCTGAGATTCCTGTATTGCAGGGGGTAGGACTTGATGGGACCCCAACTCTACACTTCTATGACTCTATGAATTACACGCTTAAGGTCCCAGATCCTATCCTCAGCATCTCCAAGTAAGACTAGAAGAGACCCCCTGCTTGAAATCCTGGAGATCCACTGTCCATCAGTATAGATGCTAGGATCAGTGGATCTAGTGCAGTTTCTGATGCTCCTATGTTGACAGCAGAGGCAAAACAGGAAGCTGTCTACTACTAAGCCCAACTATTGGTCCATGCAGTTCAGAATAGTCTACTGCAACCTTTCTCAACCTGTGGGTCCCCAGATGTTGTTGAACTACAACTCCCATCAGCCCTAGCTAGCAAGGCTAGAGCTCAGGGATGATGGGAGTGGTAGTCCAACAACATCTGGGGACCCACCGGTTGAGAGCCACTGGTCTACTGTGACCAGCAGAGGCTCTCTGGGGTCTCGGAGAGACAGAGAAGTCTTTATTGTCATCAGCTGTTTGATCTTTCCAATTGGAGGTGCCATTGAATTGGGGACCATCAGCATGGGGGGAAAAACCATGCGCTCTACTAGTAAGCTACAGGTTACAAAGGAACACGGAAGCTGATTTATGCCAAGTCAGACAGGTGGTCCATCTAGGTCAGTACTGTCCACACCAACAGGCAGCAACACTCCAAGATTTCAGGCAAGAATCCCTCCCCCCAGCCCTACCTAGAGATGTGCAGGGACTGAAAATGGTACCTTCTGCCTGAGAAGCTGGCGCTCTGCCTCTGAGCAATGGCACTTCTACATGCAAGACACATCCCAGGCTTGTGCTAACACGCACATTGAATATATATCCATCAGCAATGAATTGTGGAATTTTGCAAGGCTGCGCTGCAGCCGTTCAAAATTCTGGGACAACAGAAGCTGAACGCCCTGTTAAAATTATGCAAATTAAACACGCACTCATAAATTTTTCCTCATTTGCATAATGTACTCTGTATCTGCTGATGGTTCATCTTGCAGGATTAGGCAAATTCACAGAGGCATAAGGCTGACAATATCTGCTAGATGGAAGGGCTGCATTCTCCCTCCGGTCAGAGGCAGGATGTCTCTGGAAACCAGTTGCAGGGAACCACAAACAGGGAGAGAGAGATGCTCTTACACTCAGGTCCTGCTTGGGGCATCTGTATGGCCACAGTGAGAACAGAATATGGACCTTAATGTCCATAAATAGCAATACCCTAGAGGTCCCGGGCCCTAAGGAACTCAGATTAGCCTCAACCAGAGCCAGGGCCTTTTCAACACTGGCCCCAGCCTGGTGGAACGCTCTGTCTCATGAGACCAGGGCCCTGCAGGATCTGATTTCTTTCCACAGGGCCTGCAAGACAGAGTTGTTCCACCTGGCCTTGGGCTTGGAATCAGCTTGATCCCCTCCCCCTCTTTCCTTTTTCCTTTCTCCTTCTGTGATGGAACTCCTATTTGGGGACTTCCCTGGCTTTTTTCTGGCCCACCTCGGAGCAGTCTGGATAGCTAGCCTTGGTGAAGATTTGACGTTTTCATCTCCAAGTTTTTTTTGATTGGTCTGATCTAGCAGCCAGGTTCCTCTGATGTTCCTCTGAGTGAGAGAAGGGCAAGGAGAGTGGAGGGGCCCTGAAGACCCAGTCCCTTGCCCACTGACAATCTTATGCAGCCACCATGATGGCTTCTGTCATTTCAGTCCCCTTTGCCCATGCACTTCCAAGCACAACATGGGAACCGTAAAGGCAGGGGAACTGAAAATGGCATTCTAGGAAAGAGGAAGTCTGTGACTGATGTCACATCCTGCAGGGTTTCTGTGTTCCAGTGGAATCACAGTATATAGGCAGATGTTGCCAGGCTGCACCTCCGATCATGTATGGTCATTGGCCATTTTGGCTGGGGCTGATGGGAGTTGCAGCCCAACAATATTTTTAGGGCCACAGGTGGAGGTCCATCTCAAGTCTCATATGAGCTACATTGACTTAACTTTGTTGTTGTTTAGTCGCTTAGTCATGTCCGCCTCTTCGTGTCTTCCACTGCCTCCCGCAGTTTGGTCAAACTCATGCTGGGAGCTTCGAGAACACTTTCCCACCATCTTGTCCTCTGTTGTCCCCTCCTTGCGCCCTCCATCTTTCCCAACATCAGGGTCTTTTCCAGGGAGTCTTCTCTTCTCAGGAGGTGGCCAAAGTCTTGGAGTCTCAGCTTCAGGATCTGTCCTTCCAGTGAGCACTCAGGGCTGATTTCCTTAAGAATAGAGAGGTTTGATCTTCTTGCAGTCCACGGAACTCTCAAGAGTCTCCTCCAGCACTTAACTAGAGCCTCTGATTGTTATTATTTTGCAAAGGGACTGAGGAGGTGCCATAATCTCCTTTGAGACAACACAGCATTTAGTTAAGGTCACCTTGAGCAAACTGGTTTGTGTGCATCAGAGCGGCCCCAACCCCCATTCATTTAAAAATGAGGTTGTGATACACCCAGACTGTGTTGAACAACATCTATGGACACCCACTTGCGGTCGAAAGGCATCTCCCATACCCTTTAAGAGCTATGGGGCAACTTTCAAGGAACAACTGCCAATGTACTCAGCATTCGTAAGAACTTGTTAGAAGCAGCTGTTCAGCCCTAGACACTATAATTAACAGCTGCTCTGCTGCTGCTTATGATTTACATAGCTAAGGGCCCATCTGTATGATGTGTAATTTTCTTCCCCCACAATAACCTCTGATGTCTCCACTATCACAACACTCTTCCCAAACTCTGTGCTCCTGGCTGGAACTATTGGCTCATCTGCTTCGGTGTCGTTGTGTGTCTTTACAAGCAAAGGGGTCAAGATCCCTGTCATTGGCTAAGCAGCTGTGATGTCACAGCAGGATCAAGTTCAACACTGCTCAGGGAGAAGTGGACAAGAACTATGGGGAACTATTGACTCAGAGAGCTTAAGAATAAATAATATAAACATTTTTTTATTTATAACCCGCCCTTCCCAGTTCAGAAAACTGGGCTCAGGGCTGCTAACAACAAATTAAAAACAATTGATGCTACAAAAAAACCCAGCATAAAATATGGTATAAAGCGTAAATAACAATAAAATATCAAGAATCAAAAATCAATTTGGGGGGGGGGGGGAATCCATCCAATAAACATTAGATGATCACCAGGGCTAGCTGGCTAAATTAGTCCTATTTGGGCCAGTGAGGAGACCAGGGGACAATTAGCTGTGGGATCCCAGAGTGGGGAATCTTCATAAAAGGGGAGGGGGAGGAAAGGAAGGGGAATAAAAGATCAGGCTAAGTTCAAATTGAAAGGCAGGCAGAATAGCTCTGTCTTATAGGCCCTGCGGAAGGAAGGTCAATCCTGCAGGGCCCTGGTCTCCTGGGACAGAGCATTCCACCAGGTCGGAGCTACCACTGAGAAGGCCCTGGCCCTGGTGGAGGATAATCTAACTTGCAGTCTTTATATCAGGGATGTGGGATCTGTGGCCCTCAAAATGTTCTTGGACTATACCTTCCACCAGCCAATGTTCTTGGAGTCTAAACCCTACCATCCCCCGTTGGCACGGTCAATGGTCAGGGACGATGGGAGTCATCGTTGAGTAGCGTCTGGAGGGCCACAGGCTCCACATCCACCAGGTTCTTCCTATTTTCTTATGGAACCTCCAGCTCCAGAGGCAGTCTACCTAGATTTTGCAGTTGCTGGTGGGATTTGGACACTGTGACACCAGGAAGCTGGACTAGGTGGGCCACTGGCCTGATTCGGCAGGTTCCTCCTTTGTTCTTATGACTTATTTCTCTTCCAGAGCTTAAAACCTCCCCAACAAGATGTCTTACCAGTGCAAGCAACCCTGCCTTCCTCCTCCTTCCTGCGTGAAGACTAAGAGTGCCACCATGTGCGCAACTCCTGGAGGCGCTGTCTGTGTGACCCCATCTCAGTCATCCTGCGCAGATGCCTGCACTCCTAAATGTGCCACCGTGTGTGCCACTCCTGGAGGCTCCATCTGTGTCACTCCACAGCAGCCCCAGTGCGCCACCGTCTGCCAGGGTCCTTGCGGCTCCATCTCCGTGACCCCCCTGCAGAACCAGGGGCCGACCGTATGCGCCACCCCCGGTGGGTCCGTCTGCGTGTCACAAGGCCAGGGTCAATGCTCGACCGTCTGCCAGGGCCCATGCGGCTCCGTCTGTGTGACACCGCAGCAGCCCCAGTGCGCCACCGTCTGCCAGGGTCCCTGCGGCTCTGTCTGTGTGACCCCGCAGCAAAGCTCCGGCTCATGCGCCACGGTGTGCACCAGCTCTGGCGGCTCCGTCTGCGTGGCCCCGAGCAAGGGTCAGTGCGCTTCTGTGTGCCAGGATCCCTGTGGGGCTGTTTGCGTGGCTCCCATCCCAGCCCCAACTGGCGGCGCATGCGCCACCGTCTGCCAGGATGCCTGCGGCAACGTGAGCGTCACTCCCTGTGCTACTAAGTGCGCCAACCCCTGTAGCGGGGTGAAGACATGCGCCACAAAGTGCGGGAACCCCTGCGTCACCGTGTGCTCTGACCAGGCCTGTGTGAAGGCCTGTCCTTCCATCAACATGGGGCAATGCAACGTCAAGAAATGCTAAGTGGCCGCAAGGTCGGATCCTGATTTGAATCCCCGCAGTCCAGCTTTTGCAGAGCTTCCTTCCGAGAGTGGATGACACCTCCTTCCTCAAGTCTTCCTTGGTCCACGTTCTCTGCTCTCCTCTTCTCTAGATGCCCTGAATCTCGATGTACAAGTAACGATCTTCCCCAAGATATCACATCTGGCTTGGAGAAAGAGCGAGCGGCTATGAATATTCTTTGGTGGTGGGAAACACACACACCCCCGCATTGCCTTCCCAGAACTTCCATGTTAGATAGACAGCAATAAAAAGCAAATATAAAGACATCTACGTTGTTGCGTTCTGATATTCTTCGTCGCGTCAAGAACTTTTATTTTTATTGATTCGTTACATTCATAACCCACCTGTGGCAATCACACAGGGTCCCCAGACGTTTGACGGTCTATTGATCCCTGTGCCACCACTGTGATCGCTTCCTCGCTGCCACCAACCCATTACTCTCTAGTAAAACACTGGGTCCAACAGTTGTTAAAAGTGAACCAACCCCCCCCCCAAGTTTATTTTACATACATTAACAATTTTATGGTTTCTCAGATACTATCCCTGTCAGTATCTTTACTGGCCCATACCTTCCTAATACCTTCTGACTGATTATCTCAACTGTTTGACTGACTCCTCTTGAAAATTTCTCTCACTCCAGACTGGCCCAACCCACAGACTTTTCTTCCCTGTCTCTTCCAAACCTCTGACTGTCTTCTCAACCACCCTAACTCTGCCCCTTGAGTTCCCATTGGTTAGTCATTTTACAAATGCGTGTTGATACCCTGCAGCCACCCCCTCGTTGGAAATAACTCACACAAGAACACAGATATTAGGTTTATGTTATTGGGCAAATTTTGGCCACAACTTTATTGAAATTACAGAATGTGAGCAGTATTGGGTTAGGCATTGATTGGACCCGACTATATCTGACTCCTGCCCATTGTGCAGGAAGTCCAGTAAGGGTAAGCCACCGGTAGGGGGAGCCCTGTCGATGCGAACCAACTCAAGCTCCCCCTGGTGTTCCCATCGGGGTTGTGGCAAGGCCCTAGCCCCCAGCCGGGCTTCAGACTAGATCAACACCCCCAGGTTCCTTTAACGGAATACCCTTAAGCATGGAGGGGCAGGTGATGGCCACACAAAGTTGTGACAATTGCTATGAGGTAGGCGAAAACCAAGTGACCAGTGCCAATTTGCCAAGTGGAAAAATTCCTACCAGACCCCTCAGACAACCAAGGTGACCAACCAAAGTCCATAGCAAGGCCATTGCCTAACCTGCAAAATAGGGAGGGAGGGTGCGTGATTGAGGAAGCGAGCCAAAGAGGAAGTCCTCTGGCTTGCTCCTCCATTTAAACGACTCCAGCCACGCCCCCCAGGCCAGCGGATTGGCTGGCCAGGCTCAGACGTAGCCAGGATCCCCCAGGCAATGGGGGACAAAGTCCCCCGCCCCTGGTGGGGAGTGGGTGGCCACGTGGTCCACCGCAACTCCTCCCCAGGTGGAGCGGATTTAGTTAACCCTTTCCTTATGAACCCAGTATGATGTCACACACCTAGGTGGGCAAAGGTCACACCAACTTTTCTCCAAGGAGATCAAGGCGGCATGCCTGGTTCTTCCTCTCTTCCATCTCATTCTCACAACAGCCCTGTGAGGTAGGTTCAGGTGAGAGGCAGTGACAGGCCCAAGATCAGGGAGCTGACAAGGAAAGCAGGTCGTTCATAGGTCAGAGAAAGAGAGTGAAGCACTTGGCTGACTTACAGTTAGTTTATTTATTGAGGCCTCGGTCCAGTATCCCTGAAGGAGCGTCTCCACCCCCATTGTTCAGCTTGGACACTGAGGTCCAGCTCCGAGGGCCTTCTGGTGGTTCCCTCCCTACGAGAAGCCAAGTTACAGGGAACCAGGCAGAGGGCCTTCTCGGTAGTGGTGCCCGCCCTGTGGAACGCCCTCCCATCAGATATCAAAGAAATAAACAACTATCTGACGTTTAGAAGACATCTGAAGGCAGCCCTGTTTAGGGAAGCTTTGAATGTTTAATAGGTTATTGTATTTTAGTGTTTTGTTGGAAGCCGTCCAGAGTGGCTGGGGAAACCCAGACAGATGGGCGGGGTATAAATAATAAATTATTATTATTAACGTGGAAACTGCTAAGGGTTGTTCCTGTCTAGATGAAGCAATTGCCTGGCCTGGCTTGTAATTCCCCCTTCACTCCCTGGCCCACTTTTCCAGGCTCCTCCCTCTGTCTATGGTGAGCTTCAAGGGACCCTCTCTGCTCAGCAACATGCAATGGCTCTCTGCTCAGCAACATGCAATAGACGCCTTGTTCTGGGAAATGGTGGACTTGCATACTGTCAACAGAGAAGCTGTCAGATGGGAGGGTCTGTGGGAGAGCTTCGAAGTCTAACTCCTGTCCCTGCCCTGTCCTGAGGCACCTGTTTCCTCCTCTTCATCATCTTTCAAGCTCCTGGCCTCCAGTACTTCTCAGCTTGTCCCCTCCTCTGGGGTGTGGCCGGTTTCCCACCCCCAGGAGCCAGCATCCCAGTCCTCTCCCTCTTAGTTTTCCCAGGGGAGAGGGGCTCCCAGAGGTCAGGTGGCTTCCACCACTCCTTCTCATCCAGCCAATCCCTGACACCCAAGATGGTTGAACCCTGTGTTTGCTGGTTGCATTTATACCCCCCACCTTTCTCTCTAAGGAGCTGGAGATGGTAATAATAATAATAATAATAATAATAATAATAATAATAATAATAATAAATTGTATTTATACCCTGCCCTCCCCAGCCAAGACCAGGCTCAGGACCGCTAACAACAAATATAAAAACAATTGATTAGAATACAGCTTAAAAAACAAGATTAAAATACAACATTAAAATGCAGCCTCATTTCAGCAAAAACTCAAAAACTTTTGGGGGATGAAAACGTCAAGTCTTCACCAAGGCTAACTATCCAGACTGGTCCTACATGGGCCAGAAAAAAGCCAGGGAAGTCCCCAAATAGGAGTTCCGTCACAGAAGGAGAAAGGAAAAAAGAAACAGGGGGAGGGGATCAAGTTGATTCCAAGCCAAAGGCCAGGCGGAACAACTCTGTCTTACAGGCCCTGTGGAAAGAAATCAGATCCTGCAGGACCCTGGTCTCATGAGGCAGAGCGTTCCACCAGGCTGGAGCCAGAGTTGAAAAGGCCCTGGCTCTGGTTGAGGCTAATCTGACTTCCTTAGGGCCCGGGACCTCTAGGGTGTTGCTATTTATGGACCTTAAGGTCCTCCGTGGGGCATACCAGGAGAGGCAGTCCCGTAGGTACGAGGGACCATGAAGGGCTTGAAAGGTCAAAACCAGCACCTTAAATCTGACCCTGTACTCCACCGGGAGCCAGTGCAGCTGGAAAAGCACTGGGTGAATATGCTCCCATGGCAGAGACCCCATGAGGAGCCTCGCTGCAGCATTCTGCACCCATGTACCCATGGTTCTCCCCACAGGCTAAAAGAGGCAGGGACTGGCCCAAGGCCACACTCAGGATGCTTCATGGCTGAGTCCAGGACTAACCACTACAACACTCTGGATCTTGATGCATGGACAGTGGCATAGCAAGGGTGGGGCCTCCAGGGCGGTTGTCTTGGGTGCAAAATTCTTTGGGGACCAAAAATTCAAAAGAAAAAGCTGTAATAATAAATTAAAAAACAGGGCGCCCTCCCCCTCACACTGAAAATCTCCCAATGTTTGCGCAGGTGGACTCGGGAGTGGATTTAGGTGACGGCCAGTTGCTAAGGCGACCTTTGCATGGTTTTAGAAAGATACCTGCTTCCACCCAATCCCCTGTCCTACTCTCCACTATACTTGACACTCAGACGGTGCCAGGTCTACCACTCAGGTAGGTCACTGAGCTATTGCCCCTTTGTTCCAGCTTATCGGTGGACAGGGCAGAAAATACTTGCCTTGCCCAGGGCACTAGCAACCAATGCTATGCCACCTTGCCTGGGGATCTGCATAAATTTCCAGGAGAAGGGGCAAACTAAAGCACTGCATGTTTTATCCAGTGCTAGTCTAATGCTAGACTAGTTGAAATTAATAGACGTTATTAAGTCTGTTGTTGTTGTTTAGTCGTTTAGTCGTGTCCAACTCTTCGTGACCCCCTGGACCTGAGCACGCCAGGCACTTCTGTCTTCCACTGCCTCCCGCAGCTTGGTCAAACTCATGCTGGTAGCTTCGATAACATTATCCAACCATCTCATCCTCTATCATCCCCTTCTCCTTGTGCCCTCCATCTTTCCCAACATCAGGGTCTTTTCCAGGGAGTCTTCTCTTCTCATGAGGTGGCCAAAGTCTTGGAGCCTCAGCTTCAGGATCTGTCCTTCCAGGGAGCACTCAGGGCTGATCTCCTTCAGAATGGAGAGGTTTGATCTTCTTGCAGTCCATGGGACTCTCAAGAGTCTCCTCCAGCACCAGAATTCAAAAGCATCAATTCTTCGGCGATCAGCCTTAGGTTCATCCATTTCAATGGGTCTGGTTTGAGCCAAAATCATTTGGAGACAACCCTCCATGGGTTGGGACCCATTAGTTTCTCACCCTCTAAAGAGTAGTGCCTGTAGATTTTACTTCATTCTACAAATGCTAAAAATTTACTATGGGGAATATATTTTATCCAACCAAGTGTCTATAGCAGGGTGGCTCAAAGCACAGCCTAAGGGCAACATTTTTAAATGGCCCTCGGTCACATTTGATACCCCCCCAGCTGCCTTCCGAAAGTCAGAGAGGAAGTGAGGCCCTGGGCTTTGGGAAGGAGGCGCAAGAGCTCTGACAGGGTTCTAGAGTCCTCCTGACTCCTTCTCAAAGCCTAGCTACTGCTTGTTCAGCTTTAGAATGGAGTAGCGGGGCTCTAGGACCCTGCCAGAGCCTTGTGCCCCCTTCCCAAAACCCAAGGCCCTGCTTAGCTGGCTTTGGGACAGCAGCTCGAGGATGAGAGGTGGGCGTCAAGTTTTGGCACACACCAAGGCAGTGTGCAACCCGCAGGTTCCGTGTCAAAGTCCTTTTGCATTCTGTATGGAAAGTTGGTCCGCCCTGGTCTATAGAATGCCTGCCATTTGGAAGTCCCACAGCTATATGTAAACCTGCCTCTAGAGGGCTCAGAGGCACAGAGAGAGAGAGAGAGAGAGAGAGAGAGAGAGAGAGAGAGAGAGAGAGA